>OY992892.1:100306601-100344101 GCA_963921405.1 Cepaea hortensis | reverse complement strand
CACCCACCCTTGGAGTCCCGGCTGGTCTATACATATTGACCACACCACCCACCCCTGGAGTCCCGACTGGTCTATACATATTGACCACACCACCCACCCCTGGAGTCCCGGCTGGTCTATACATATTGACCACACCACCCACCCCTGGAGTCCCGACTGGTCTATACATATTGACCACACCACCCACCCCTGGAGTCCCGACTGGTCTATACATATTGACCACACCACCCACCCCTGGAGTCCCGACTGGTCTATACATATTGACCACACCACCCACCCCTGGAGTCCCGACTGGTCTATACATATTGACCACACCACCCACCCCTGGAGTCCTGGCTGGTCTATACATATTGACCACACCACCCACCCTTGGAGTCCCGGCTGGTCTATACATATTGACCACACCACCCCTGGAGACCCGGGTGATCTATACATATTGACCACACCACCCACCCTTGGAGTCCCGGCTGGTCTATACATATTGACCACACCACCCCTGGAGACCCGGGTGATCTATACATATTGACCACACCACCCACCCCTGGAGTCCCGACTGGTCTATACATATTGACCACACCACCCACCCCTGGAGTCCCGGCTGGTCTATACATATTGACCACACCACCCACCCTTGGAGTCCCGGCTGGTCTATACATATTGACCACACCACCCACCATTGGAGTCCCGGCTGGTCTATACATATTGACCACACCACCTCTGGAGTCCCGGCTGGTCTATACATATTGACCACACCACCCACCATTGGAGTCCCGGCTGGTCTATACATATTGACCACACCACCCTTGGAGTCCCGGCTGGTCTATACATATTGACCACATTGTCCAGTACTCCTGACGGCCGGTAAAAAGGTTCTTCACTGTAACTATTTACCAGTTAGAACTGGGCCGGGAGTGACCGCGAGACAGCAGGCTGTGCTACGGGGATAGATGCAACAACTGATATATGAACATTCACGCCAAGGTGTCGTAATCCTCTATACAAATAGTTCTGTGTTCAGAGGCAAAAGTGTCGCCTGAGGGAGCATATATAATGAAAAAAACAAGAAATAGACTGAATATAGCACGACAATCAGCAAGAAACAGGTTGAAGATAGTATAGCCTGACAATGAACAAGAAGAAACAGACTGAAGATATAGCACGGATCAGCTGAAGACAGCACGACAACGAACAAGAAGAAACAGACTGAAGATATAGCACGGATCAGCTGAAGACAGCACGACAACGAACAAGAAGAAACAGACTGAAGATATAGCACGGATCAGCTGAAGACAGCACTACAACGAAACGAGAAACAGACTGAACGTACCACAACAACCAACAACAAGAAACAGTCAATCAGTACTCACCGAGGATACACAAGATGTCATCACCTGCAAGAAGACAACAAGAGATTTATCAGTGCGGACAACCACGTAGATATCAGTGTATGAAATTATCCTTAAATACTTTACTGTATTATTATCTTGACGATCAACAACGTATTTACAGGTATATGAAATTATCCTTAAACACTTGACTTCAGTATTATCTTTACGTTCGACCACGTAGATGTCCGTGTATGAAATTATCCTCAAACATTTTACTTCATTATTATCTTTACGGTCGACCACGCAGATACAGATGTATGAAATTATCCTTAAACACTGGAGTTCCAATTGTTGACGGGTGGAGTATGACGCCCAGGTGCCACGGCAGACAGTGGCTAGCACAGTTACCTGACGGCCTCATGGTCTGGGGTTCGAACTGGCACCCAGCAGATTTATTTGATCGACCTGAGTGTCCCGGTAGACCATGTACACCATTAAAAAAAAAACATGTTGCATGTCCTGTTGATGACGCTGCGATCCACCCCGGTGTGTTTGTCTAGTCAATGTGACGGTCTGCAGTTTGCCAGAGCTTTCTTCTTGTGCGTTCATCCGGAGTGTTTTTTCAGACGTAATTGCGGTGTGTCTGGTTAGGCACCCTTGGGCCAAAACCCTTAGGCCAACACATCCGACTTTTACGTGTATTTTTTTTTTTAAAAACCAGGTTAGAATTCCTAGGGGACTCTCACTCTTGTGGTGCCATCCATATTTCAGCTCGTCAAGTTAGAACGGTTGAAGACTTTACGGTCAGCCCTCAAGTGAAGGCAGGGACAGTCCATGGGCATTTTCCGCCATCAAAAGAGACTTCCATAATTGCAGAACCGACACATAGCGCTCTGGTACTGGGCTCACCCAAGGAATCGCCACGTCTTGCACACGGCTGCTTTAATTCCTCACTTCCATGTATTGGGCATTTCGTTCGCCACAGGCCGCTCCCCGCACAAACCAGGAACGGTCAGTCTGCAGACGACTTCCACTCAGCGAGCTTTCGGTTTGGACGTGTACGGACGTTGTGCCCACAAGACTAGCTAGACAGAGCTAGTCCATCTGGAAGACAAGATAGTCAGAGCTGTTCCGGGCACGAGGGACATTTCACTCGGACGTTTTTGCGTTGTGCCTATTTATTTGCAACCTTTAGGCCGGCACATCCGACTTCTGCGGGCGTTTTTTTTTTTTTTTAAACCAGGTTAACTGTCTCGGAAATGTCCACTCACCGGTGTAGGTGATGAACACCCTGTCCCACCATCAGGGAACTGGAATTTTGACAGCTAGAAGTAAAGGTAGAATATGCGACTGTATGTACGTATGTATGTGTGTATATGTGTGTGCGTGCGCACTTGAACACGGGACCTCCAGCACTCGAGGCGGACACCATATCTCGAGACCACTCAGACCGCTCGCTATACGTCGTTTCACTTAAAGTCGCGTTTCCCAAGAACGTAACCCCGACGTTAACCAGGGCCTCCCTGTACCGCTCTACGGAAATGAAGCTCAAATGTAACCGACAGCCAAGTCAGGAAGCGGAAATGTGCACAAGATAAACTACCCGAGCTGTGAACATATCGGACAATGCCAAAAATCTGGTCACAGGAAGCAGTCTCCGCCTAAACCAATCAGGGTTGTTTCGAAACAGCAGTTGGTGGGATGGAGAGATCTGCAGATTGTTATTTTAAATTAGGCTCGTTTCCGTAATTTATCCCCTTGGCGCCAATTGGGCAGTCGACTTTGGCAGGAAGACTGCGTGTGGTGTGGGCTGGCTGGTTGGACACGGAGAGGACTCCGTGTCCGTGTGGCCACATTGAACAATTGAATTGTTCTACAGCAGCATTTGACTAGCACTTCCTGACACCAGCCAGTCCTCGTGTTCTGATGTGAGCGAGGTGTTCAGTGTGTGTGTCAGTTGTTCAGTGTGTGTGTCAGTTGTTCAGCGTGTGTGTCAGTTGTTCAGTGTGTGTGTGTGTGTGTGTCAGTTGTTCAGTGTGTGTGTGTCAGTTGTTCAGTGTGTGTGTCAGTTGTTCAGCGTGTGTGTCAGTTGTTCAGTGTGTGTGTGTGTGTGTGTGTGTGTGTGTGTGTGTGTGTGCGTGTGCGTGTGTCAGTTGTTCAGTGTGTGTGTGTCAGTTGTTCAGTGTGTGTGTCAGTTGTTCAGTGTGTGTCAGGTGTTCAGTGTGTGTGTGTGTGTGTGTGTGTGTGTGTGTGTGTGTGTGAATTGTTCCAGTTGTCACTGAGTTATTTGCGTGGAGCGACAATGTGAGCTGTGGACTTCGTGTGAAGTGTATATTATATCTGTCCGCGGTTGTTTGTATCGTGAACTGCATGTTTAGAAAAATGGCGACCTCTCGGTTGCGGAACCAACTGGGTTTACCTTATGTAGTAATGTGTGGCTGCTGATTTTCTAGTGACTGCCGCTTCCATCGACGATGAGCTGTACTTTCCGTGGCGGACGTTTGTGTTGGCATTCTGGCAGAGGTTATATGCATAGTATACTTATAGTATACCTGTGCCCCCGGGAAGGTTAACCCGGTCAACAAATGCCCGCAGAAGTAGGATGTGTCGGCCTAACGGCGCAATAATGCAGCTCTGCTGTAAACAGGCACAACGCGATCACGTCCGGAAAAAAAATCCGTATGAACGCAGAAGAAGTATACCTGTGCGAGCTGTTGGTTTATTAAGGCTCTTGTCTGTCCCACTGTTCACATGGGACAGTGAGAGGCATTTTGTGTGATATTCACTGGCACAGGAACGGAGCATTATGGGGCGACCCTTTGCCTGAAGTTGAACCCGCGAGTAACTAACATAGATTGTTGTGATATAGTCTAACAGTGGACACATAGATTGTGGTGATATGGTGTAACAGTGGACACATAGATTGTCGTGATATGGTGTAACAGTGGACACATAGATTGTCGTGATATCGTGTAACACTGGATGTAACACTGGACACATAGATTGTCGTGATATGGTGTAACACTGGACACATAGATTGTGGTGATATGGTGTAACAGTGGACACATAGATTGTCATGATATGGTGTAACACTGGACACATAGATTGCCGTGATATGGTGTAACAGTGGACACATAGATTGTCGTGATATGGTGTAACAGTGGACACATAGATTGTCGTGATATGGTGTAACACTGGATGTAACACTGGACACATAAATTGTCGTGATATGGTGTAACACTGGATACATAGATTGTCGTGATATGGTGTAACAGCGGACACATAGATTGTCGTGATATGGTGTAACACTGGATACATAGATTGTCGTGATATGGTGTAACACTGGACACATAGATTGTCGTGATATGGTGTAACACTGGATACATAGATTTTCGTGATATGGTGTAACAGTGGACACATAGATTGTCGTGATATGGTGTAACAGTGGACACATAGATTGTCGTGATATGGTGTAACAGTGAAAACATAGATTGTCGTGATATGGTGTAACAATGGACACATAGATTGTCGTGATGTGGTGTAACACTGGACACATAGATTGTGGTGATATGGTGTAACACTGGACACATAGATTGTCGTGATATGGTGTAACAGTGGACACACAGATTGTCGTGATATGGTGTAACAGTGGACACATAGATTGTCGTGATATGGTGTAACACTGGATACATAGATTGTCGTGATATGGTGTAACAGTGGACACATAGATTGTCGTTATATGGTGTAACACTGGACACATAGATTGTCGTGATATGGTGTAACACTGGACACATAGAT
Organism: Cepaea hortensis; assembly: GCA_963921405.1. Classification (NCBI taxonomy): domain Eukaryota; kingdom Metazoa; phylum Mollusca; class Gastropoda; order Stylommatophora; family Helicidae; genus Cepaea; species Cepaea hortensis. The sequence goes on along the minus strand of OY992892.1, from coordinate 100,338,975 downwards.
TGTCGTGATATGGTCTAACACTGGATGTAACACCTGGACACATAGATTGTCGTGATATGGTGTAACAGTGGACACATAGATTGCCGTGGTATGGTGTAACAGTGGACACATAGATTGTCGTGGTATGGTGTAACACTGGACACATAGATTGTCGTGATATGGTGTAACACTGGACACATAGTTTGTCGTGATATGGTGTAACAGTGGACACATAGATTGTCGTGATATGGTGTAACAGTGGACACATAGATTGTCGTGATATGGTGTAACACTGGACACATAGATTGTCGTGATATGGTGTAACACTGGACACATAGATTGTCGTGATATGGTGTAACAGTGGACACATAAATTGTCGTGATATGGTGTAACAGTGGACACATAAATTGTCGTGATATGGTGTAACAGTGGACCCATAGATTGTCGTGATATGGTGTAACATTGGACACATAGATTGTCGTGGTATGGTGTAACATTGGACACATAGATTGTCATGATATGGTCTAACACTGGACACATAGATTGTCGTGATATGGTCTAACATTGGACACATAAATTTTCGTGATATGGTGTAACACTGGACACATAGATTGTCGTGATATGGTGTAACACTGGATGTAACACTGGACACATAGATTGTCGTGATATGGTGTAACATTGGACACATAGATTGTCATGATATGGTCTAACACTGGACACATAGATTGTCGTGATATGGTCTAACATTGGACACATAAATTTTCGTGATATGGTGTAACAGTGGACACATAGATTGTCGTGATATGGTGTAACATTCGACACATAGATTGTCGTGGTATGGTATAACGCTGGATGTAACACTGGACACATAGATTGTCGTGATATGGTGTAACACTGGATGTAACACTGGACACATAGATTGTCGTGATATGGTGTAACACTGGATGTAACACTGGACGCATAGATTGTCGTGATATTGTGTAACACTGGATGTAACACTGGACACACAGATTGTGGTGATATGGTGTAACATTGGACACATAAATTGTCGTGATATGGTGTAACAGTGGACACACAGATTGTCATGATATAGTGTAATACTGGACACATAGATTGTCGTGATATGGTGTAACACTGGACACATAGATTGTCGTGGTATGGTGTAACACTGGATGTAACACTGGACACATAGATTGTCGTGATATGGTGTAACACTGGACACATAGATTGTCGTGATATGGTGTAACACTGGATGTAACACTGGACACATAGATTGTCGTGATATGGTGTAACAGTGGACACACAGATTGTCGTGATATGGTGTAACACTGGACACATAGATTGTCGTGATATGGTGTAACACTGGACACATAGATTGTCGTGATATGGTGTAACACTGGACACATAGACTGTCGTGATATGGTGTAATACTGGACACATAGATTGTCGTGATGTGGTATAACACTGGACACATAGATTGTCGTGATATGGTGTAACACTGGACACATAGATTGTCGTGATATGGTCTAACACTGGATGTAACACCTGGACACATAGATTGTCGTGATATGGTGTAACAGTGGACACATAGATTGCCGTGGTATGGTGTAACACTGGACACATAGATTGTCGTGATATGGTGTAACACTGGACACATAGTTTGTCGTGATATGGTGTAACAGTGGACACATAGATTGTCGTGATATGGTGTAACAGTGGACACATAGATTGTCGTGATATGGTGTAACACTGGACACATAGATTGTCGTGATATGGTGTAACACTGGACACATAGATTGTCGAGATATGGTGTAACAGTGGACACATAAATTGTCGTGATATGGTGTAACAGTGGACACATAAATTGTCGTGATATGGTGTAACAGTGGACCCATAGATTGTCGTGATATGGTGTAACATTGGACACATAGATTGTCGTGGTATGGTGTAACATTGGACACATAGATTGTCATGATATGGTCTAACACTGGACACATAGATTGTTGTGATATGGTCTAACATTGGACACATAAATTTTCGTGATATGGTGTAACAGTGGACACATAGATTGTCGTGATATGGTGTAACATTCGACACATAGATTGTCGTGGTATGGTATAACGCTGGATGTAACACTGGACACATAGATTGTCGTGATATGGTGTAACACTGGATGTAACACTGGACACATAGATTGTCGTGATATGGTGTAACACTGGATGTAACACTGGACGCATAGATTGTCGTGATATTGTGTAACACTGGATGTAACACTGGACACACAGATTGTGGTGATATGGTGTAACATTGGACACATAAATTGTCGTGATATGGTGTAACAGTGGACACACAGATTGTCATGATATAGTGTAATACTGGACACATAGATTGTCGTGATATGGTGTAACACTGGACACATAGATTGTCGTGGTATGGTGTAACACTGGATGTAACACTGGACACATAGATTGTCGTGATATGGTGTAACACTGGACACATAGATTGTCGTGATATGGTGTAACACTGGATGTAACACTGGACACATAGATTGTCGTGATATGGTGTAACAGTGGACACACAGATTGTCGTGATATGGTGTAACACTGGACACATAGATTGTCGTGATATGGTGTAACACTGGACACATAGATTGTCGTGATATGGTGTAACACTGGACACATAGACTGTCGTGATATGGTGTAATACTGGACACATAGATTGTCGTGATGTGGTATAACACTGGACACATAGATTGTCGTGATATGGTGTAACACTGGACACATAGATTGTCGTGATATGGTCTAACACTGGATGTAACACCTGGACACATAGATTGTCGTGATATGGTGTAACAGTGGACACATAGATTGCCGTGGTATGGTGTAACACTGGACACATAGATTGTCGTGATATGGTGTAACACTGGACACATAGTTTGTCGTGATATGGTGTAACAGTGGACACATAGATTGTCGTGATATGGTGTAACAGTGGACACATAGATTGTCGTGATATGGTGTAACACTGGACACATAGATTGTCGTGATATGGTGTAACACTGGACACATAGATTGTCGTGATATGGTGTAACAGTGGACACATAAATTGTCGTGATATGGTGTAACAGTGGACACATAAATTGTCGTGATATGGTGTAACAGTGGACCCATAGATTGTCGTGATATGGTGTAACATTGGACACATAGATTGTCGTGGTATGGTGTAACATTGGACACATAGATTGTCATGATATGGTCTAACACTGGACACATAGATTGTCGTGATATGGTCTAACATTGGACACATAAATTTTCGTGATATGGTGTAACACTGGACACATAGATTGTCGTGATATGGTGTAACACTGGATGTAACACTGGACACATAGATTGTCGTGATATTGTGTAACACTGGATGCAACACTGGACACATAGATTGTCGTGATATGGTGTAACATTGGACACATAGATTGTCATGATATGGTCTAACACTGGACACATAGATTGTCGTGATATGGTCTAACATTGGACACATAAATTTTCGTGATATGGTGTAACACTGGACACATAGATTGTCGTGATATGGTGTAATACTGGACACATAGATTGTCGTGATATGGTGTAACATTGGACACATAGATTGTCGTGGTATGGTGTAACGCTGGATGTAACACTGGACACATAGATTGTCGTGATATGGTGTAACACTGGATGTAACACTGGACACATAGATTGTCGTGATATTGTGTAACACTGGATGTAACACTGGACACACAGATTGTGGTGATATGGTGTAACATTGGACACATAAATTGTCGTGATATGGTGTAACAGTGGACACACAGATTGTCGTGATATGGTGTAATACTGGACACATAGATTGTCGTGATATGGTGTAACACTGGACACATAGATTGTCGTGGTATGGTGTAACACTGGATGTAACACTGGACACATAGATTGTCGTGATATGGTGTAACACTGGACACATAGATTGTCGTGATATGGTGTAACACTGGATACATAGATTGTCGTGATATGGTGTAACACTGGACACATATATTGTCGTGATATGGTCTAACACTGTATGTAACACCTGGACACATAGATTGTCGTGATATGGTGTAACAGTGGACACATAGATTGTCGTGGTATGGTGTAACAGTGGACACATAGATTGTCGTGGTATGGTGTAACACTGGACACATAGATTGTCGTGATATGGTGTAACACTGGACACATAGTTTGTCGTGATATGGTGTAACAGTGGACACATAGATTGTCGTGATATAGTGTAACAGTGGACACATATATTGTCGTGATATGGTGTAACAGTGGACACATAGATTGTCGTGATATGGTGTAACACTGGACACATAGATTGTCGTGATATGGTGTAACAGTGGACACATAAATTGTCGTGATATGGTGTAACACTGGACACATAAATTGTCGTGATATGGTGTAACAGTGGACACATAGATTGTCGTGATATGGTGTAACATTGGACACATAGATTGTCGTGGTATGGTCTAACACTGGACACATAGATTGTCGTGATATGGTGTAACATTGGACACATAGATTGTCATGATATGGTCTAACACTGGACACATAGATTGTCGTGATATGGTCTAACATTGGACACATAAATTTTCGTGATATGGTGTAACAGTGGACACATAGATTGTCGTGATATGGTGTAACATTCGACACATAGATTGTCGTGGTATGGTATAACGCTGGATGTAACACTGGACACATAGATTGTCGTGATATGGTGTAACACTGGATGTAACACTGGACACATAGATTGTCGTGATATGGTGTAACACTGGATGTAACACTGGACGCATAGATTGTCGTGATATTGTGTAACACTGGATGTAACACTGGACACACAGATTGTGGTGATATGGTGTAACATTGGACACATAAATTGTCGTGATATGGTGTAACAGTGGACACACAGATTGTCATGATATAGTGTAATACTGGACACATAGATTGTCGTGATATGGTGTAACACTGGACACATAGATTGTCGTGGTATGGTGTAACACTGGATGTAACACTGGACACATAGATTGTCGTGATATGGTGTAACACTGGACACATAGATTGTCGTGATATGGTGTAACACTGGATGTAACACTGGACACATAGATTGTCGTGATATGGTGTAACAGTGGACACATAGATTGTCGTGATATGGTGTAACACTGGACACATAGATTGTCGTGATATGGTGTAACACTGGACACATAGATTGTCGTGATATGGTGTAACACTGGACACATAGACTGTCGTGATATGGTGTAATACTGGACACATAGATTGTCGTGATGTGGTATAACACTGGACACATAGATTGCCGTGATGTGGTGTAACACTGGACACATAGATTGTCGTGATATGGTGTAACACTGGACACATAGATTGTCGTGATATGGTGTAACACTGGACACATAGACTGTCGTGATATGGTGTAATACTGGACACATAGATTGTCGTGATGTGGTATAACACTGGACACATAGATTGTCGTGATATGGTGTAACACTGGACACATAGATTGTCGTGATATGGTCTAACACTGGATGTAACACCTGGACACATAGATTGTCGTGATATGGTGTAACAGTGGACACATAGATTGCCGTGGTATGGTGTAACACTGGACACATAGATTGTCGTGATATGGTGTAACACTGGACACATAGTTTGTCGTGATATGGTGTAACAGTGGACACATAGATTGTCGTGATATGGTGTAACAGTGGACACATAGATTGTCGTGATATGGTGTAACACTGGACACATAGATTGTCGTGATATGGTGTAACACTGGACACATAGATTGTCGTGATATGGTGTAACAGTGGACACATAAATTGTCGTGATATGGTGTAACAGTGGACACATAAATTGTCGTGATATGGTGTAACAGTGGACCCATAGATTGTCGTGATATGGTGTAACATTGGACACATAGATTGTCGTGGTATGGTGTAACATTGGACACATAGATTGTCATGATATGGTCTAACACTGGACACATAGATTGTCGTGATATGGTCTAACATTGGACACATAAATTTTCGTGATATGGTGTAACACTGGACACATAGATTGTCGTGATATGGTGTAACACTGGATGTAACACTGGACACATAGATTGTCGTGATATTGTGTAACACTGGATGCAACACTGGACACATAGATTGTCGTGATATGGTGTAACATTGGACACATAGATTGTCATGATATGGTCTAACACTGGACACATAGATTGTCGTGATATGGTCTAACATTGGACACATAAATTTTCGTGATATGGTGTAACACTGGACACATAGATTGTCGTGATATGGTGTAATACTGGACACATAGATTGTCGTGATATGGTGTAACATTGGACACATAGATTGTCGTGGTATGGTGTAACGCTGGATGTAACACTGGACACATAGATTGTCGTGATATGGTGTAACACTGGATGTAACACTGGACACATAGATTGTCGTGATATTGTGTAACACTGGATGTAACACTGGACACACAGATTGTGGTGATATGGTGTAACATTGGACACATAAATTGTCGTGATATGGTGTAACAGTGGACACACAGATTGTCGTGATATGGTGTAATACTGGACACATAGATTGTCGTGATATGGTGTAACACTGGACACATAGATTGTCGTGGTATGGTGTAACACTGGATGTAACACTGGACACATAGATTGTCGTGATATGGTGTAACACTGGACACATAGATTGTCGTGATATGGTGTAACACTGGATACATAGATTGTCGTGATATGGTGTAACACTGGACACATATATTGTCGTGATATGGTCTAACACTGGATGTAACACCTGGACACATAGATTGTCGTGATATGGTGTAACAGTGGACACATAGATTGTCGTGGTATGGTGTAACAGTGGACACATAGATTGTCGTGGTATGGTGTAACACTGGACACATAGATTGTCGTGATATGGTGTAACACTGGACACATAGTTTGTCGTGATATGGTGTAACAGTGGACACATAGATTGTCGTGATATGGTGTAACAGTGGACACATATATTGTCGTGATATGGTGTAACAGTGGACACATAGATTGTCGTGATATGGTGTAACACTGGACACATAGATTGTCGTGATATGGTGTAACAGTGGACACATAAATTGTCGTGATATGGTGTAACACTGGACACATAAATTGTCGTGATATGGTGTAACAGTGGACACATAGATTGTCGTGATATGGTGTAACATTGGACACATAGATTGTCGTGGTATGGTCTAACACTGGACACATAGATTGTCGTGATATGGTGTAACATTGGACACATAGATTGTCATGATATGGTCTAACACTGGACACATAGATTGTCGTGATATGGTCTAACATTGGACACATAAATTTTCGTGATATGGTGTAACAGTGGACACATAGATTGTCGTGATATGGTGTAACATTCGACACATAGATTGTCGTGGTATGGTATAACGCTGGATGTAACACTGGACACATAGATTGTCGTGATATGGTGTAACACTGGATGTAACACTGGACACATAGATTGTCGTGATATGGTGTAACACTGGATGTAACACTGGACGCATAGATTGTCGTGATATTGTGTAACACTGGATGTAACACTGGACACACAGATTGTGGTGATATGGTGTAACATTGGACACATAAATTGTCGTGATATGGTGTAACAGTGGACACACAGATTGTCATGATATAGTGTAATACTGGACACATAGATTGTCGTGATATGGTGTAACACTGGACACATAGATTGTCGTGGTATGGTGTAACACTGGATGTAACACTGGACACATAGATTGTCGTGATATGGTGTAACACTGGACACATAGATTGTCGTGATATGGTGTAACACTGGATGTAACACTGGACACATAGATTGTCGTGATATGGTGTAACAGTGGACACATAGATTGTCGTGATATGGTGTAACACTGGACACATAGATTGTCGTGATATGGTGTAACACTGGACACATAGATTGTCGTGATATGGTGTAACACTGGACACATAGACTGTCGTGATATGGTGTAATACTGGACACATAGATTGTCGTGATGTGGTATAACACTGGACACATAGATTGTCGTGATATGGTGTAACACTGGACACATAGATTGTCGTGATATGGTCTAACACTGGATGTAACACCTGGACACATAGATTGTCGTGATATGGTGTAACAGTGGACACATAGATTGCCGTGGTATGGTGTAACACTGGACACATAGATTGTCGTGATATGGTGTAACACTGGACACATAGTTTGTCGTGATATGGTGTAACAGTGGACACATAGATTGTCGTGATATGGTGTAACAGTGGACACATAGATTGTCGTGATATGGTGTAACACTGGACACATAGATTGTCGTGATATGGTGTAACACTGGACACATAGATTGTCGTGATATGGTGTAACAGTGGACACATAAATTGTCGTGATATGGTGTAACAGTGGACACATAAATTGTCGTGATATGGTGTAACAGTGGACCCATAGATTGTCGTGATATGGTGTAACATTGGACACATAGATTGTCGTGGTATGGTGTAACATTGGACACATAGATTGTCATGATATGGTCTAACACTGGACACATAGATTGTCGTGATATGGTCTAACATTGGACACATAAATTTTCGTGATATGGTGTAACACTGGACACATAGATTGTCGTGATATGGTGTAACACTGGATGTAACACTGGACACATAGATTGTCGTGATATTGTGTAACACTGGATGCAACACTGGACACATAGATTGTCGTGATATGGTGTAACATTGGACACATAGATTGTCATGATATGGTCTAACACTGGACACATAGATTGTCGTGATATGGTCTAACATTGGACACATAAATTTTCGTGATATGGTGTAACACTGGACACATAGATTGTCGTGATATGGTGTAATACTGGACACATAGATTGTCGTGATATGGTGTAACATTGGACACATAGATTGTCGTGGTATGGTGTAACGCTGGATGTAACACTGGACACATAGATTGTCGTGATATGGTGTAACACTGGATGTAACACTGGACACATAGATTGTCGTGATATTGTGTAACACTGGATGTAACACTGGACACACAGATTGTGGTGATATGGTGTAACATTGGACACATAAATTGTCGTGATATGGTGTAACAGTGGACACACAGATTGTCGTGATATGGTGTAATACTGGACACATAGATTGTCGTGATATGGTGTAACACTGGACACATAGATTGTCGTGGTATGGTGTAACACTGGATGTAACACTGGACACATAGATTGTCGTGATATGGTGTAACACTGGACACATAGATTGTCGTGATATGGTGTAACACTGGATACATAGATTGTCGTGATATGGTGTAACACTGGACACATATATTGTCGTGATATGGTCTAACACTGGATGTAACACCTGGACACATAGATTGTCGTGATATGGTGTAACAGTGGACACATAGATTGTCGTGGTATCGTGTAACAGTGGACACATAGATTGTCGTGGTATGGTGTAACACTGGACACATAGATTGTCGTGATATGGTGTAACACTGGACACATAGTTTGTCGTGATATGGTGTAACAGTGGACACATAGATTGTCGTGATATGGTGTAACAGTGGACACATATATTGTCGTGATATGGTGTAACAGTGGACACATAGATTGTCGTGATATGGTGTAACACTGGACACATAGATTGTCGTGATATGGTGTAACAGTGGACACATAAATTGTCGTGATATGGTGTAACACTGGACACATAAATTGTCGTGATATGGTGTAACAGTGGACACATAGATTGTCGTGATATGGTGTAACATTGGACACATAGATTGTCGTGGTATGGTCTAACACTGGACACATAGATTGTCGTGATATGGTGTAACATTGGACACATAGATTGTCATGATATGGTCTAACACTGGACACATAGATTGTCGTGATATGGTCTAACATTGGACACATAAATTTTCGTGATATGGTGTAACAGTGGACACATAGATTGTCGTGATATGGTGTAACATTCGACACATAGATTGTCGTGGTATGGTATAACGCTGGATGTAACACTGGACACATAGATTGTCGTGATATGGTGTAACACTGGATGTAACACTGGACACATAGATTGTCGTGATATGGTGTAACACTGGATGTAACACTGGACGCATAGATTGTCGTGATATTGTGTAACACTGGATGTAACACTGGACACACAGATTGTGGTGATATGGTGTAACATTGGACACATAAATTGTCGTGATATGGTGTAACAGTGGACACACAGATTGTCATGATATAGTGTAATACTGGACACATAGATTGTCGTGATATGGTGTAACACTGGACACATAGATTGTCGTGGTATGGTGTAACACTGGATGTAACACTGGACACATAGATTGTCGTGATATGGTGTAACACTGGACACATAGATTGTCGTGATATGGTGTAACACTGGATGTAACACTGGACACATAGATTGTCGTGATATGGTGTAACAGTGGACACATAGATTGTCGTGATATGGTGTAACACTGGACACATAGATTGTCGTGATATGGTGTAACACTGGACACATAGATTGTCGTGATATGGTGTAACACTGGACACATAGACTGTCGTGATATGGTGTAATACTGGACACATAGATTGTCGTGATGTGGTATAACACTGGACACATAGATTGCCGTGATGTGGTGTAACACTGGACACATAGATTGTCGTGATATGGTGTAACACTGGACACATAGATTGTCGTGATGTGGTATAACACTGGACACATAGATTGTCGTGATATGGTGTAACATTGGACACATAGATTGTCGTGATGTGGTGTAACACTGGACACATAGATTGTCGTGATATGGTGTAACACTGGACACATAGATTGTCGTGATGTGGTATAACACTGGACACATAGATTGCCGTGATGTGGTGTAACACTGGACACATAGATTGTCGTGATATGGTGTAACACTGGACACATAGATTGTCGTGATGTGGTATAACACTGGACACATAGATTGTCGTGATATGGTGTAACACTGGACACATAGATTGTCGTGATATGTTGTAACACTGGACACATAGATTGTCGTGATATGGTGTAATACTGGACACATAGATTGTCGTGATATGGTGTAATACTGGACACATAGATTGTCGTGATGTGGTATAACACTGGACACATAGATTGCCGTGATGTGGTGTAACACTGGACACATAGATTGTCGTGATATGGTGTAACACTGGACACATAGATTGTCGTGATGTGGTATAACACTGGACACATAGATTGTCGTGATATGGTGTAACATTGGACACATAGATTGTCGTGATGTGGTGTAACACTGGACACATAGATTGTCGTGATATGGTGTAACACTGGACACATAGATTGTCGTGATGTGGTATAACACTGGACACATAGATTGCCGTGATGTGGTGTAACACTGGACACATAGATTGTCGTGATATGGTGTAACACTGGGCACATAAATTGTCGTGGTATGGTCTAACGTGTGGCTATCAGCTGACACGTCTTGTTCTAATTAGTCTGTCTCTCACTCTCCCTCCCCTCACCCCCTTCCCCTTACCCCTATCTTATGAAGTCCACCCCGACAGTGAGTATAATGTATGTCTGTCTACATCTGAGTAATCCTATAATACGCAGTTACTTCTCTTGTCCCGGCAGATTTCCAGCCACCTACAGGCACGAGCTACTCCTGGGGTCACGTGGTACACCAGTGTCACGTGGTGCGTGGTTATTCCTCAATGTTGGGATTGGTTGCTGACATGCTGGTTTAAGGCGTTCATACGTTCATGGCAGTACAAGACACACACACATCATGTCTATAACACATACACACAGATCATGTGTAGAACACACACATACATCACGTCTAGCACACACATATACAAACATCATGCATAGAATATACACCCACCCGTATTATCACAGTAGAACACACACACACACCCCATCATCACAGTGGAACACATGCAGCTTAGCTCATGTGTAGAACACACATCGAGATCGTTCCTTAGATTCCTGTGTATGTTTGCCCTCCTAGCCTGGGATACAGATGGATGATAGTTGTGTTTAGTGTTTCCCCTCCTAACCTGGGATACAGATGTACGATAGTTGTGTTTAGTGTTTCCCCTCCTAGCCTGGGATACAGATGGACGATAGTTGTGTTTAGTATTTCCCCTCCTAGCCTGGGATACAGATGGAGGATAGTTGTGTTTAGTGTTTCCCCTCCTAGCCTGGGATACAGATGGATGATAGTTGTGTTTAGTGTTTCCCCTCCTACCCTGGGATACAGATGTACGATAGTTGTGTTTAGTGTTTCCCCTCCTACCCTGGGATACAGATGGACGATAGTTGTGTTTAGTGTTTCCCCTCCTACCCTGGGATACAGATGTACGATAGTTGTGTTTAGTGTTTCCTCTCCTAGCCTAGGATACAGATGGACGATAGTTGTGTTTAGTATTTCCCCTCCTAGCCTGGGATACAGATGGAGGATAGTTGTGTTTAGTGTTTTCCCTCCTAACCTGGGATACAGATGGACGATAGTTGTGTTTAGTGTTTCCCCTCCTAGCCTGGGATACAGATGGACGATTGTTGTGTTTAGTGTTTCCCCTCCTAGCCTGGCATACAGATGGACGATAGTTGTGTTTAGTGTTTCCCCTCCTAGCCTGGGATACAGATGGACGATAGTTGTGCTTAGTGTTTCCCCTCCTAGCCTGGGATACAGATGGACGATAGTTGTGTTTAGTGTTTCCCCTCCTGTCACAAAATAAAACCGTGAGTTTAACCCGTTGATTATTATAGAGGATTTCTGATTAAACGGACGATCTGCTAAGCGACAATTGTTTCAACTAATACAGAGAAAACATTCATAGTTGTGGCTGCACGTGTTCCCAAACAGGTCGGGCATAAATAACAGCGGTACTCGTACATCTGGTCAGCAAAAATAGGAACATTCGGAAGTGAGATGAATGCATACATCGCTTTGACAGTTTATCAACAGTCAGAGACAACCGCAATTGGCAGCTAGGGACAGGTAACAGTCTATCTGTCAATTTATAGTTTCCGGAACATCAAGAAGATTGGCAGCTTGTTGGGGAAAACTGTTGTTGGGATCATACAGTAACTCGTTAGTTTGTTGGGGGAGTCAAAACTAGTGATGACAACTTTGACAGTGACTAGGCAAGGGAAAATCGATTCTTGACAATGGATGATATGCGAAAATAACACCTGCAGGACATCAACCATGTCACGTGACCAATTTTAGGTTTTGCCATAAACCATGATTGGGAGAAAGAGAGTTGACCAAAACCGTGGATTATGATGGACGTGTTTGTGGGAGAGCTCTACAGTGTTAGATTAATTTAAGATTAACTAGCATGTGTCGTTATGGCAAAGTGTAGTAGCCATCCCGGGAATGAGGCGGTTTTGCATAAGGTTCCCTACCAGATCCGAGGAAACTCAACAAGGTTTTAGGAAAGGTTCAAATCCCATTCGGAAGAACACCAGTTGAACAGTCAATAAAGTTTCGTACAGAACGTAACTAAAGCTAGAAGGAAGATGATTCACCAAAGACGGGTGATGATTGTTGATGCACCACACAGCATCAGACAGTAGTAACTAACCGAGAACATTAATTATAATAGTTACCTAGTGTGATATAAGCTCGTGTAATAGAACACAAGACATGATACTTGAGGCTAGATAGACACGAGTGAGGATCAAGTACATTAACAATTAACATTAATAACTGTGTACACCCTACAAAGGACTTGTGCATTCTTTAGGAACGATAGGAACGGACATTGTGTAGGGTGCAACCGGTCCACGATTAACTGTTATTACCACCGGTGTCTATTTCGGATGATCATGAAATGGGATTACCAGAGGTCTACAGAGGCAAGTCAGTATCCGGCAAGATGGTTTCGGCACTGGGTGAGATGTACCTGTTCTGATGTAACGTGCTGTGGTCTAGCCTTGCTAGGATGAGCTGACTGGGTTGTTGTCTGAGAGTCCGATTCTACACACTTTATAGAACACGTCACACATTTTCTTCGCATACACGTCTCATATACGTTACACTTTTCTTTTAATAAATTAATCTTTATTAATTTTTAGAAGCAAGAGTTGTTGAGTATGTTGCGTTGGGGAAGAATGAGAGGGGGCATAGTACAACAGTGAGAGAGTGATAGGAAAAGGTGTCCATTGGCTGATGGAGTGTGTTGGACGGAAGCTGGTGGATTCTCCAGGATATTGATAAGGGAAAAAATATTATAATGTGGGTGTTGACTCTCTTCACTCCAGGGACGACACTTTAAAGGAGGACACGACACCTCCTAGCCTGGGATACAGATGGACGATAGTTGTGTTTAGTGTTTTCCTCTCCTCAAAGTCGTGTTTTCATTTTGGCACACACATCCACATCCACACCTTCACGCGATTCTGCCCAGGAAGGAGATGTAACAGAAAATGTAACAGAACAGCCTCCAAAATTCACACTGGCACTGTCACCAGCAAAAGCAACACATTTGGAGTACAAATCATGTTTTTGGAATGTTCTCCAAATATGCTGTGATATAGTTTCTGAGGTTTCATTTGGTGTGTTGTCTAACTCGAGAATCTTAGTTTGGATTCCACCTGCTTTCCAGTCAAAGTACTGAACAACGATCGGAAATATTTTTTGCGAATCGTGATTGCTTGCATCTGTCGAAAGACCGAAACACGAAATACCACAAAGATTTATCAAATTTATCAACACTGTGGGGGACAATTACGCGGTTTATTATTGCTTCAGTCTTTGTTTTTGCACAAGCAATATTTTTAGCAATTTCTGATCTTCAAATAATGTGTGCATCAAACCAGCTGTGCAGGTCATCGAGTTGTAAGACTGATGATGACACACTGTATGAAAGTGCAACGTTGCTTCAGCTGAAAAAAAAAAATAGACGTCAATGTGCTAGATGACGCGGACACTTTGATTAGGTTTCTATATCTCTCTCTCTGTCAACATGGCGCTCCAAGTCAGTAGTTCCTTTGTTGGCAACGGCCAAGTAACCGTACACTTTGCCTCATTCTCGTTGCGTCCTTCGACGAAGCATGGAAACTTATTTTTCATAGTGTTCGAGAATTTACATTTTCTCTTTGTAGAAGCCATTTTCATAAACATAGACGGCAAAAATTACAAATTTAAAAAGACAATTTTAAGTGGCGTCTCTGCTACCGGAATCAGAAATAGCATTAACATTTTGACCATAGAGACTACAGCATTGTTAGTGTTGCCGAATAGAGCAACAGTTAGATTCAAATTATACAAATAATTGGTGTTTCACATTTGGTATAAATAGGAAAATTAAATACATATTAATAAGCAATGGGTTTTAATAAAGAATGTAAACACACGGTAGAGTGTAGATATATTGTAAGTTGTAACAACAATCATTGGCACCTTGCCGTCTTGACAGACGATAGTTTGTGCTCTAAAAAGGCATAATAACTTTTAACTATGGCGGTAGCGAGTGTGACTGATAAGGCCAATTTGCGCTGTAAATGTCCTTTCACAGTGGGTGCATGTGAACACATGGTCATTTCCACCATCATGCACCATCTTACGTCTCAAACGCTTGGTGTGTGACTTTTCTGCAATAATTTTCTCCTTTGACTTTATTCCATTTCTGATATTTGCCCTCCATGCAACACGTTCAGCGGCGACTTGCTCCCAATGTGCATTATCAATGCCTGTATCAATCATGTCCCGCTTACACACATCTTTGTATCGTAGTAGAGGCCGACCCTGAGATCTCTTACCCATCTGTAATTCACCAAAAAAGATATCCTTTGGTATTCTACCATCATCCATCCTCCTAAGATGTCCTATCCATCTAAGTCTACGAAGACTGAGCATGGAATAAACTGTCACACAACCTGATCTTTCCAATACTTCAGTATTTGTGATTTTGTCTTGCCACTTAATACCAAGAATTCTTCGCAGACACCGCATATGAAAGCTGTTTAAATTGTTCTCTTGGTGTGAGTAAGTTGTCCAGGTTTCACTGCCATAGAGAAGAGTACTAAGGACACAGGCTTGATAGACAAGGACTTTTGTTTTGGCAGTAAGCTTCCTGTTCTCCCAGACTCTTTTTCTTAACCTGTTCATTGTTGTTGCTGCCTTACCAATCCGGATGTTGATTTCCTGATCTAGGGATAATTTGCTATTTACCACTGATCCTAGATATGTAAAATGGTCTACTATCTCTAGTTCGGCGTCGTCAATAAAGATTGATGGTACCCCATGTGCACCTTGTGACATAATCTGTGTCTTCTTTTTGCTAATTGTTAAACCAAATTCAGAACAAGCATTGGAGAATGCAGATAGTAGACATTGCAATTCTTCCTCAGAGTGGGTCGTAACTGCAGCATCATCTGCAAAAAGCAACTCTCTGATCAGTACCCTCCTAATTTTGGTCTTAGCCTTCAATCTCTGAGCATTGTAGAGGCCGCCATCTGAGCGTGAGTGAATGTATATACCACCATCCTGATCACGAAATGCATATTTCAGTAGAAGTGAAAAGTATATTCCAAAGAGGGTGGGAGCTAGTACACAACCTTGCTTAACTCCACTCTTGATTTCAAATTCTTCAGAAGTTGCACCATCAAACTTGATTATACCCTCCATGCCTGTGTGGAACGATTCCACAATGGACAGAAGAGTTGGTGGGCAGCCAATCTTCTTTAGTGCCTTGAACAGACCCTCACGACTGACCAAATCAAATGCCTTTGTGAGGTCGATGAAGGCAATAAACGAATAACAACAATACATGAAACAATTATAACATAAAATATAAGAAAAGCCGGACATTTGAAAGGTTTTTGGCTTTGCCTGCCGGACGGAGGACATGAGGCTAAAAAGGAGGACATGTTCTCTCTTTGCCGGACGTCTGGCAACCCTAAGTATACCACAACAAGCAGTGGTGTATAGACCAAATGGAAGCAGAAGGAGCGGCCGACTACGTAAACGATGGACAGAGGGAATAGCAGAGTCCTTTATAATCTCGATACATGAAGCCCATAAACGGGCACTCTCCCGCTGTTTATACTTCACCTCCATACTGCAAGGTTCAAAATTACAAGATGAGACGGGATGAACGAACGAACCAACGAACAAACTTTATTTTAAAAGGGTAACAAATTGGGCACGCAGGCCCGTCTTACATTCGGCCCTTTCAATCACTCATCTTTCATTCATCAAATGTGCATGTTACATTAACATAGGGGAAAAAACATTCAGATGAGATGAGATGAGATAAATGACTCGAGAAACAAAGACATGAAGCCCAGAGCGAAATGACAACAAACCGATGACTGCCCAACCATGTCCCAGAAGGCTGTTCCACAATATCATATACAGGAATCCTGTCCACAATATCAGATACAGGAATCCTGTCCAAGCCTTCAGGCTGTTGGGTATGTGGTGCGGCACATACTGTATACAGCAGTCGGCAGTCGATGTGGGGGGGGGGGGGGGGTAATCACACCAGTGGCCTTGACCGACCAGACCATGTCCTGGTACCCGTTTCCGGCTGGGTCAGACTACCCAGGTGAAGAGTTTAGACAAAAAATCCCCGACTGGAGTAGGGTTGGAACACAAGACTGTTTTAAGGGCAGGCAAGTGTTGTGGCCACTGCGCCACGGTAGCCTCTTGTTCACATTTAATGAACATGAGTCATGCAGCTGTCAGGGAACCTCGGATGTGTTTGACAGCAGTCACACTGGGCACTTGTACAAACTAAAACTGAGGCAAAGTGTTGTCAGATCAATATGGAGTTAGTGTAGTTCTTATTGGCTAGATACAACAAAGCATCCCACCACGTTTGACCAACACAAACAGACGGAGCTGGAGCATATAAACAAACCTTACCCTTCCTGGAGAAGACGATTACCACAGAGAACCAACAGCGCACAGCTCCCACTGCAGATAGAATCCACCACAAACAAACGGTAAACTCCCTCTACGGCAGCAAGCGTTTCTTTGTTAGAACTGCCCACTAAAAGCCATATTGCGTTTGTTGAGTTACCTTTGATGATCAAACATCGTTGAGACACTCTAAGTAGACGTGTTGCGTGAGAAAAATTAATCCGATTTCCCTTTAGAAAAACGAACATAAAGAGTTGCCAGGGCGCTCACAGAAGACAGGTTTGCCTTCTCTACACAGGTCAGCGGGTTATCCGAGATCGTGTGTAGTTCTGGAACACGCGGGAAGCAGTAAGTGCGAGTGTGTTTCTGCCGTGAGCAAGTAGAGAGGTACAGGGTGAGTAATTGTTCTTGCAAGCACTGGACAGCCAGGCATGCTCGCGGAGTGTGCCTGTGTTCAGGGGAGTGGCAGGTTGTCGCAAAGAATGTTTAAGCGACTTTTTTAAGTGTTCACAAACACTCTGACAATGAGCGCATCTGTAGTTGCCTTATGTCTCAGAGAAGGTGTTCACAAACACTCCGACAATGAGTGCATCTGTGGTTGCCTTATGTCTCAGTGAAGGTGCTCACAAACACTCCGACAATGAGTGCCTGTGTAGTTGCCTATGTCTCAGAGAAGGTATTCAGACACATTCAGACAATGAGTGCATCTGTAGATGCCTAACTCTTCTATTCTTATACTCCGCTTGAGAGGCGCTGTGGATAGTGAGAGGCAATGTCATATTATATAACCTCTGTTGTGCTGTATGGAAGTGAATCATGGGCAGTGAATGCACAAATTAGAAAAAGCTCGGAAACAACCAAGAGTGGATCCTGGGACGAATGTTACGAATATCTTGGACAGCCAGGGTAACTAACATCGGTTGCCCGAAAGAGTCCAATGAAAGTAGAACATTGTATACAACTATAAGATAGAATCCAACAACGTGAGAAGACAGGCACTGGAAGACATCGACTAGGTAGATAGATCAATGAGAAGACAGGCACTGGAAGACATCGACTAGGTAGATAGATCAATGAGAAGACAGGCACTGGAAGACATCGACTAGGTAGATAGATCAATGAGAAGACAGGCACTGGAAGACATCGACTAGGTAGATTAATGAGAGGAGGAACAGGGGCAGACTGAGATCAATGATGCTGGATGCACTGAAACGGTGGCTTGGGGGAAAAGCATCAACAGAGTTGAAGATGAACACCAAGGACATAACTGACCAGGAACACCAGGACAGAGTTGATCAGAGACTCCAGGACAGAGTTGATCAGTAACTCCAGGACAGAGTTGATAAGTAACTCCAGGACAGAGTTGATCAGTAACTCCAGGACAGAGTTGATCAGTAACTCCAGGACAGAGTTGATCAGTAACACCAGGACAGAGTTGATCAGTAACACCAGGATAGAGTTGATCAGTAACACCAGGACAGAATTGATCAGGTACACCAAGGACAGAGTTGATCAGTAACACCAGGATAGAGTTGATCAGTTGATCAGAACATAGACGCTGTCTACACCGCTATAGACGGTGTGCTAATAGCACCAAACATAGACGCTGTCTACCTCGCTCTCTAAACCAGTGGTTCTCAACCTTTTCTGGCCCGAGCCCCCTTCACCATATTTTAAGAACGTCTTTCCCCCCTTCCTAGCAAAAATTTTGCCCGTGCCCCCCTTCACCATATTTTCAGAACGTCATTCCCCCCCCCCCCCTTTCATATTTCCTACCTAAAAATCCCCCACCCCTACACAGTATACATAAAAATGAAAGGTAAATATGTTAAAACAGGTCTAGACATCCACATAAAACCTGATTTGTGGGTCTACTTCTTCTTCTTCTTCTTCAGCTTTCCGAGCCATTGAGGTTCTTTGCTGCAAATACAATCCGTCTCCATTCGTCTCTCTGGTGGACCTACTCTTGCCAGTCGTTGATTCCAAGTGCTTGTAGGTCTACTTACTTTATAAAATGAATTTTAGAAGGGTGAGACGTGCATACTGTGAAGTATGAAGGGAAAAGCAATATCAAGTATTCGGTTCTTGTATTAACGCGATCTTGAAATGATCTTCACCCCCCCCCCCCCCCCCCCCCCCCGGAAACCCTAAAATTCCCCCCTGGGGAGAATTTCCCACCGGTTGAGAACCACTGCTCTAGACAGAGATTAGGGTGCCAGATTTCATCCCCCAGCCGCCTCTCCCCCTCCCCCCGCAGCCCCCCCCCCTGTGTCTACTGCAGCAGACGTTTAACGGAGTACACCGCGCCACTCATGTCATGCCTTGTTTTAGGCACATAACCACACCGGACACTGGCCTGACCTCTGCTCCCACACACTGACCTGACCTCTACTCCCACACACTGACCTGACCTCTGCTCCCTTACCACACACTGGCCTGACCTCTGCTCCCACACACTGACCTGACCTCTACTCCCACACACTGACCTGACCTCTGCTCCCACACACTGACCTGACCTCTGCTCCCTTACCACACACTGGCCTGACCTCTGCTCCCACACACTGACCTGACCTCTGCTCCCACAAACTGGCCTGACCTCTGCTCCCACACACTGACCTGACCTCTGCTCCCACACACTGACCTGACCTCTACTCCCACACACTGACCTGACCTCTGCTCCCTTACCACACACTGGCCTGACCTCTGCTCCCACACACTGACCTGACCTCTGCTCCCTTACCACACACTGGCCTGACCTCTGCTCCCACACACTGACCTGACCTCTACTCCCACACACTGACCTGACCTCTGCTCCCTTACCACACACTGGCCTGACCTCTGCTCCCACACACTGACCTGACCTCTACTCCCACACACTGACCTGACCTCTGCTCCCTTACCACACACTGGCCTGACCTCTACTCCCACACACTGACCTGACCTCTGCTCCCTTACCACACACTGGCCTGACCTCTGCTCCCTTACCAAACACTGGCCTGACCTCTACTCCCACACACTGACCTGACCTCTGCTCCCTTACCACACACTGACATGACCTCTGCTCCCTTACCACACACTGGCCTGACCTCTACTCCCACACACTGACCTGACCTCTGCTCCCTTACCACACACTGGCCTGACCTCTACTCCCACACACTGACCTGACCTCTACTCCCACACACTGACCTGACCTCTGCTCCATTACCACACACTGGCCTGACCTCTACTCCCACACACTGACCTGACCTCTGCTCCCTTACCACACACTGGCCTGACCTCTGCTCCCTTACCACACACTCGCCTGACCTCTACTCCCACACACTGACCTGACCTCTGCTCCCTTACCACACATTGACCTGACCTCTGCTCCCTTACCACACACTGGCCTGACCTCTACTCCCACACACTGACCTGACCTCTGCTCCCTTACCACACACTGGCCTGACCTCTACTCCCACACACTGACCTGACCTCTGCTCCCTTACCACACACTGGCCTGACCTCTACTCCCACACACTGACCTGACCTCTGCTCCCTTACCACACACTGGCCTGACCTCTACTCCCACACCGGACACTGGCCTGACCTCTACTCCCACACCGGACACTGGCCTGACCTCTACTCCCACACACTGACCTGACCTCTGCTCGCTTACCACACACTGGCCTGACCTCTACTCCCACACACTGACCTGACCTCTGCTCCCTTACCACACACTGGCCTGACCTCTACTCCCACACACTGACCTGACCTCTGCTCCCTTACCACACACTGGCCTGACCTCTACTCCCACACACTGACCTGACCTCTGCTCCATTACCACACACTGGCCTGACCTCTACTCCCACACACTGACCTGACCTCTGCTCCCTTACCACACACTGGCCTGACCTCTACTCCCACACACTGACCTGACCTCTGCTCCCTTACCACACACTGGCCTGACCTCTACTCCCACACCGGACACTGGCCTGACCTCTACTCCCACACACTGACCTGACCTCTACTCCCTTACCACACACTGGCCTGACCTCTACTCCCACACCGGACACTGGCCTGACCTCTGCTCCCACACACTGACCTGACCTCTGCTCCCTTACCACACACTGGCCTGACCTCTACTCCCACACACTGACCTGACCTCTGCTCCCTTACCACACACTGGCCTGACCTCTACTCCCAAACCGGACACTGGCCTGACCTCTGCTCCCACACACTGACCTGACCTCTGCTCCCTTACCACACACTGGCCTGACCTCTACTCCCACACCGGACACTGGCCTGACCTCTACTCCCACACCGGACACTGGCCTGACCTCTACTCCCACACCGGACACTGGCCTGACCTCTACTCCCACACCGGACACTGGCCTGACCTCTACTCCCACACCGCAAACTGGCCTGACCTCTACTCCCACACCGGACACTGGCCTGACCTCTACTCCCTTACCACACACTGGCCTGACCTCTACTCCCACACCGGACACTGGCCTGACCTCTACTCCCACACCGGACACTGGCCTGACCTCTACTCCCACACCGGACACTGGCCTGACCTCTACTCCCTTACCACACACTGGCCTGACCTCTACTCCCTTACCACACACTGGCCTGACCTCTACTCCCTTACCACACACTGGCCTGACCTCTACTCCCACACCGGACACTGGCCTGACCTCTACTCCCACACCGGACACTGGCCTGACCTCTACTCCCTTACCACACACTGGCATGACCTCTACTCCCACACCGGACACTGGCCTGGCCTCTACTCCCACACCGGACACTGGCCTGACCTCTACTCTCACACCGGACACTGGCCTGACCTCTACTCACACACCGGACACTGGCCTGACCTCTACTCCCACACCGGACACTGGCCTGACCTCTACTCCCTTACCACACACTGGCCTGACCTCTACTCCCACACACTGACCTGACCTTTACTCCCTTACCACACACTGGCCTGACCTCTACTCCCACACACTGACCTGACCTCTGCTCCCTTACCACACACTGACCTGACCTCTGCTCCCTTTCCACACACTGACCTTACCTCTGCTCCCTTACCACACACTGACCTGACCTCTGCTCCCACACCACACACTGACCTGACCTCTGCTCCCACACCACACACTGACCTGATCTCTACTCCCTCACCATACACTGACCTGATCTCTACTCCCTCACCACACACATCTGACCTCTGCTACCACACACTGACCTGACCTCTGCTCCCCACACACTGACCTGACCTCTGCTTCCCACACACTGACCTGACCTCTGCTCCCACACACTGACCTCTACTCCCACACACTGACCTGACCTCTGCTCCCACACACTGACCTGACCTCTGCTCCCCACACACTGACCTGACCTCTGCTCCCACACACTGGCCTGACCTCTACTCCCACACACTGACCTGACCTCTACTCCCACACACTGACCTGACCTCTGCTCCCCACACACTGACCTGATCTCTGCTCCCACATACTGACCTCTACTCCCACACACTGACCTGACCTCTGCTCCCACACCACACACTTGCCTGACCTCTTCTCCCACACCACACACTGGCCTGATCTCTGCTCCCACACACTGGCCTGATCCCTGCTCCCACACCACACACAGGCCTGACCTCTGCTCCCACACTACACACTGGCCTGACCTTTGCTCCCACACCACACACTGG
The DNA here is from genome assembly GCA_963921405.1 of Cepaea hortensis. Lineage (NCBI taxonomy): Eukaryota > Metazoa > Mollusca > Gastropoda > Stylommatophora > Helicidae > Cepaea > Cepaea hortensis. The sequence goes on along the minus strand of OY992892.1, from coordinate 100,315,270 downwards.
CCTGACCTCTGCTCCCACACCCCACAATTGTGTTTTCATGGCCAAAAGTAGCACGACTTCGTTTCCCTAGGCACTGGGTCTTATCGTTGACTAAAATCTAACATTTAACTTCCATGTTCATGCTCTCGTTAAAAAAATAGCCAAAAAAAAAAAAAAAAAGTATACCAACTTACCAAAATTACAAAATTTCCTTGACCAAAACACAAGAAAGATATTCTATACCTCCCTCATACAAACACATATTGGTTATTGCTGCACAATCTGGGATGGATGTTACAAATCAAAAACAAAACGCCTTTATTCACTCCAGAAGAGAGCAGTGCGATTAATTAATAGTGAAAAGATTACCGAGAATTCTAACCTACACAAACGTCTTCAGTTACTGCCACTCCACAAACGCCTACGTTTTAATCAGCCTAAACTAATTCACAAAATCCTATTTCAAAATGTCCCAAGCTACCTTTGGCCATTGTTTAATTTAACGCAAGACATAGTGAACGACTACATATACTTCATGACCCTAAACCTAGGATAAACTGATATAAAACAAGCTTAGTGTACTCTGCAGCTCAGTTGTGGAACTATCTTCCACAAGAAATCAAAGACACCACCAATCATTATACATACAGTCGCAACATGTTTGAACACTACCTCAGTACAGACTGCATACCCCCATAAACAATATTAATTTAAAAAAAACAAAAAACAATATTAATGGTAAATTGTCTCAAACGACAACTAGCCAATAAACATTCCCATGTGTATGGCACGTTACACTTTCCTTAGGAATTTATAATGCCCGTGTTAAACATTGCCTCAATGAGTCATGTATTATTGATTATTTTTCATGCGTTTTAATGCGTATTGTTCTTTTGTTGTCAAAGTTAGCTTCATAAGTAATGTTGAATGAAAGGATGTATGGTAGAAAACAGAGAAGAAGGGCAGAATGTCAGACGGGCCTGCGTGCCCAATTATTAACCCTTTGAAAATAAAGATTGTTCGTTCGTTCGTTCGTTCGTTCGTTTGTTCGTTCTCTGCCAACAGCCTCTACTTCCCCACCTCCTCAAAGCGCTATTGCCGACAGTCTGATTGTATTCCTCGCGATCTGCCCGTGTCATTGTCCGAGAAATCTGGCTGTTTGTATTCCTCGCGATTTGTCCATGTCAATGCCCGAGAAATCTGGCTGTTTGTACTCCTCGCTATCTGCCCGTGTCATTGTCCGAGAAATCTGACTGTATTCCTCGCGATTTGTCCATGTCAATGACCGAGAAATCTGGCTATTTGTACTCCTCGCTATCTGCCCGTGTCATTGTCCGAGAAATCTGGCTATTTGTACTCCTCGCTATCTGCCCGTGTCATTGTCCGAGAAATCTGGCTATTTGTACTCCTCGCTATCTGCCCGTGTCATTGTCCGAGAAATCTGACTGTATTCCTCGCGATCTGTCCGCGTCAATGCCTGAGAAATCTATCTTTATTTAGGGCTCCGCCTTGTAACTTCACATCCTGTATGCTACAGAAGCGCACTGCTCCATGGAGGTTCATGGTTTCCATCGCACTTGCAGGCTTCAGTAATGCTTCATCACCCACAGACACACAGAGAAAAGGACGGACAAATGAATGGATGGAAGGGCGGACAGATATACCTAGCGATAGATAGACAGACAGTTAAGCAGAACAATGGAAAGACAGACAGACAGGTAGGTAGTTCGATCCAGAAGTTTGGTTCAGCTCAGTTTAACATCCTTGCACTCCGGGCAAGTTCACGGGTGCTCCTGTCTCCCCCACAGTCAATCCGCCAGAGTTCAGAGACAAACTGATAGGCGAGTCGCCTGGCACACTTTGTGGGTTGCTCATTCCTGGCCTGTGACCGGCCATCCAGAGTCTCACTGTTGATGCCCTGACCTTCAGCCGAAAGTCCTCGTTTCCCCGACCTTAACCACTGACCATAGTGTCTGCTCGGTCTTTATGTCTGATGCAGCTGCAGGGCCGGGCATCCTGTCTGTCCATTCATTGACCCCACCACATGGATGTTTAGACAGACAAACAGACAGACAAACAGGCAGACAGATTGTATTGCCATCCTCTAGCGCAGTGGTTCTCAACCTTTTTTGGTCCGTGCCCCCTTTCACCATATTTTCAGAACGTCATTCCTCCCTTCCTATCAAAAATTTGGCCCGTGCCCCCCTTCACCGTATTTTCAGAACGTCATCCCCCCCCTTTCATATTTCCTATATAAAAATTCCCCCACCCCTACACAGTATACGTAAAAATGGAAGGTAAATTTAATAGCATATACTAAAACAAGTCTAGACATCCATATAAAACGTGATTTGTGGATCTACTTTCTTTATAAAATGAAATTTAGAAGGATGAGACGTACATAACTGTAAAGTATGAAGGGAAAAACAATATCAAGTAATCGGTTCTTGTATTAACGCGATCTTGAAATGGTCTTAATTCCTCCCATGGAAACCCTAAAATTCCCCCCTGGGGGGGGGGGGGGGTATTCCCCACCGGTTGAGAACCACTGCTCTAGCGTATAGGAAACATTGCATCTGGTTGTGTAAACATTTTGCATTAGAACAGTGGTTCTCAACCGGTGGGGAATCCCCCCCCCCAGGGGGGAATTTTAGTGTTTCCAGGGGGGGGGGGGATTAAGATTATTTCAAGATCGCGTTAATACAAGAACCGATTACTTGATATTGTTTTTCCCTTCATATTGTACTGTTCTGTACGTCTCACCCTTCTAAAATTCATTTTGTAAAGTAAGTAGACCCACAAATCAGTTTTATGTGGACGTCTAGACTTGTTTTAGTATGTGCTATTAAATTTAGCTTCCATTATTACGTATACTGTGTAGGGGCGGGGGAGGGATTGTTAGGTAGGAAATACGAAAGCGGGGAATGACGTTCTGAAAATATGGTGAAGTGGGGCACGGGCCAAATTTTTAGGTAGGAAATACGAAGGGGGGGGGGGGGGGAATGACGTTCTGAAAATATGGCAAATGGGGGTACGGGCCAAAAAAGGTTGAGAACCACTGCATTAGAAGATCTACACATACAGAAGACAGAACTATACCCAAACGCTGTAGTCATATATATATAAGAGAGAAATATACCCAAAAGCTGTAGTTATATAAGACAGAACTTCTTCTGCGTTCATCCGGAGTTTTTTTTCCGGACGTGATTGCGTTGTGCCTGTTTACAGCAGAGCTGCGTTCTTGCGCCGTTAGGCCGACACATCCGACTTCTGCGGGCATTTGTTGACCGGGTTAACCTTCCCGGGGGTTTCTTAGGACGTTTGACTCTCACTGTTGTGGTGTTATCCCCCATCCCAGCTGGCCCATAAAGAACAGCCAAAGATCCTGGTCAGGCCTCAAGGGAAGGCAGGGGCAGACCATGGGCATTCCCCGCCATCCAAGGAGGCTTCCATACTTGCAGAGCCGATACATAGCGCTCTGATACTGGGCTCACCCAAGGAATCGTCACGTCCTGAACATGGCTGCTTAGCCTCACTTCCGTATATTGGGTCTTCCGTTCACCATAGGCTGTTCTTCCGGAAACCAGAAGTATGCAGTCTGCAGATGACATCCACACAGTGAGCTTTCGATTCGGACTTTCCATGTAATGGATTTGCTATCCAAGCAATATTCCATTTCGTGCCACTAGGACACTTTTCCACCTTTTATGAAGCCCACACAGTGGGCTTTTGATTCAGACTTTCCACGTAATGGATTTGCTATCCAAGCAATATTCCATTTCATGCCACTAGGACACTTTTCCACCTTTTATGAAGCCCACACAATGGGCTTTTGATTCGGACTTTCCACGTAATGGATTTGCTATCCAAGTAATATTCCATTTCGTGCCACTAGGACACTTTTCCACCTTTTATGAAGCCCACACATCGAGCTTTCGATTTAGACTTTCCACATAATGGATTTGCTATCCAAGCAATATTCCATTTCATGCCTCTGGGTCTTCATGCACCTTTAAATGTCAACCTGTATGTAGTTAAAGTAGGCTGCGGTCAACTTGAGCTTGTTGATATCTCCATAGAGCTTGTCCTCAAATGAAACAGGTGTGGGCCAAAATATCTTTCTCTGTTCTGCATACGTTGGGCAATCCTGCAGCAAATGTTTTGCTGTCATTTTTCTAGTTCTACAATTACATTCTTCGGTATCTCCTATCTTTAGTTTATTGAACAAGTGGTATTTCAGCCTGTTATGTCCTGTGCGGAGTCTGAAGATTGCTACTTGTTCTCTTCGGTCGAGTTTGTAATATGCATCATCCTTCTGATGGCCTGGATGATCTGATTCCCATTTGGTTCTATAAGTGCTTTTTATCAACCTCTTTGCCGCATTATAGGTTATGTCTATGTCAGGCTGTGGTAGTCGTCCGCCCTCTTTTGCCAGTCTGTCAGCCTCTTCGTTTCCAGGTATACTGCAATGTGATGGGATCCACTGTATTACAACTTTTTTGGATTTCTGGCACAGACCATGGAGTGTTGCTCTTAGGTCAGCTAGTTCTGTGCTGTTATTGCTCTTCAGTATTGAGACAGCTGACTTTGCATCTGTGAAGATAGCTATATGCTTCTCTTTATTTTCCTCCATCAGGAGCATTTCTGCTGCAGTTTTCAGAGCCTCTACCTCCGCTTTGAAGTTACTTGAAAATTTTCCAGTTGCCATTGAATGTGTTTTTTTCACTCCATTTTTTAAATTTAGGAGAATTCCTCCTCCTCCATTCTCTATTGAATTTTTGGCTGATCCATCAGTATATGCATGGGTCCAATTCCTGCTTGGGTAATGTTCTTTTATGTAGTTTAGGGTTATTTCTCTTCTTTCGGTTTAATGCTGAGTGTTCTTTTTCTCAATACCAGGAATGTTTTCTATCATCCCAGGCAGTTGCTGCTGTCTCCAAGCTGGTAACTTGTGTGCATTGTAAATGGGCTTGACTGTTGATATGTTAAGTATTGGATCTGCCCTAATCCTTCGTTTTGCAGTTTCTACAAAGTTGCTACGCTTCAGTCTTCCCTTTCCAAAACATTAAATCTGTTGTACATAGGGTGGTCTGTCAATCTTCTAAATTGTTCTGCTTGTTGCTGGGCTCTGCTATCTCTTCTATCCTGCAATTGTTGTAAACAAGTGATCTTTTCTAGTTCATTAATAGGCGTTGTCTTCAGGCTTCCAGTTATAATTCGCATTCCTTGGTTTTGGACTCTACTTATTTTGTTAAAGTTTGACTTAGCTGCTGTTGCCCAAGCTGCAATGCCATATTCCAGTACTGGCCTCACCCGTCCAGTATATAACTTCTTGAGAACTTTCTCATCTGCTCCCCACGTTGTACCAGCAAGCTTTTTCATGATTGCCATTCTCTGCCTAGCTCTTGTTCGATTTTTCTCAACCGGTGTCTTCCATGTCAGGCAACGATCAAAGGTGACTCCTAGATAATTTGGATTTTCTTCATGGCGCAATATTTTTCCATTCAATACCAGCTTAGGTTGCTGAGTTTTATTTGAAAGGGAGAACACTGTGCATGTTGTTTTCTCCTCACTTATCTTCACTAGCCATGATTTTGACTAGTCCTCTAGCGCTAATAAGGCTTGCTGTATTCTGCTGTTAGCTGTACTAATATATTCTTCAGATGTCCATATGGCTAGGTCATCTGCAAAGGAGGATGTGTGTACTCTGGCTGGAAAATTTTCTGTGATGTCATTTATATATGCTAGGAATAATGTTGGTGAAAGAACTCCTCCTTGGGGGAACACCTTGCTCCAACAGCATCATTTTGCTTGTTTGTCCTTGTACTTGAGGAGCGGCTGGCCGAGTGGTTAGAACACCGGACTCTCATTCGGGAGACCCGGGTTCGATCCCCGGTAAGGTGTGGGATTTTTTTCTGTCGGGGGCAAAAAGAAAATCCTAACCTGCACAGTTCGCGGCGACTGCACTAGCCATGCGGCCTTTATTCCTCAGGCTCAAAGACCCCTCTGCCATACACCGCAAGGTACTATATTGGCAGTAAATGACAGTTTTTGTCCTTGTACTTTTGTCCTGGCAGTTCTGTTCTCAAGGTAGTGGCTGATCCATTTATACATTTTTCCACAAAAATGCATCTTTTGCAGTTTTACTTTCAGTCCTTCCTTCCATACTTTATCAAATGCTTTTTCTAAATCTATCCAGACTGCTAGTGTGTGCTTTTTCTCTTGGAAGGCATCATCTATTTCCTGAGCTATATAGGTTATTTGATCTTCAGTGGATCTGTACTTTCTGAATCCTGCTTGGTGTGGTGTTAAGAGTTTGTTTTCTTCCAGATGCCATGTTAGCCTGCCATTGATAATGCGTTCCATTAATTTTCCTACACAGCTAAGTAGACTGATAGGTCGATAGCCATTTGGTTCTTCCAAGTCTTTTCCTTTCTTTGGGACTGGTATTAGTATAGCTTCCTTCCATGCCTGTGGGACTATTCCTCTCTTCCAGCTGTTATTTAGGACGGCTAGTAGTTTCTTCTTTGCCTTGGTGCCTAGTCCTATTAGCATTTAATTTGTGATTCCATCCTTTCCTGGTGATTTCTTCTTTTTTAGGGTATTCTTTGCCTGTTCCATGTCTTCTATTGTTAGATTTGCCATCATATATTCTGCTGCTGTCTCTGTATTTCTATGATGTATCTGTTTGTCTTTGATTGCTTTCTTCTGTTCGGTTGTAATATCAATGTGGTTTGCATTTGCATAGTGTTCCATTAGTGCATTTGCAGCCTTTTTTCCTGTAAGCAAGGCATTTCCTTGTTTAATTGTTATTTGTTTGTTTCTAGGTCCTTCATTGTTCATGGCTTTCACTAGTTTCCATAGTTTGTTTCCATCCCAGTCAAAATTCAGGTTTTCTGTTTTTTCCCTCCAACAATCTCTTGTTGTTTGATTTACTGTTCTTTTATATTTTGCTGAGATGGCTTTGAGAGAGATGTTCGCTTCAATTGTTTGTTCTCTCTCTGCTGTCTTCCTGGCATCTTCAACTTTGTCCTCCAAACTTTGTAGTTCTTCAGTCCAGTATGGTTTGTAATTTTTCCTCGCTCCTCTTGGAATAGACTCAGTGGCTGCCTGTATTATCGCTCTGTTTAGACTTTCCACCATTTGCTTTATGTTGCCATATCGTGTATTTATGTTTTCACAATATTTGTCTGTTAGTATGGCAAATCTGTCCCAATCTGCTCGTTTGTAATTCCAGCGGGGCAAGGGCTTTTGCTCCTGTGGAACATACTCCATATTCATTACAAGCTTGATTGGTCTGTTGTCACTACCTGCTAATTGGTCCAGCACATGGCGATCGATTTTGTGGAGGATGTCTCCTGTGCAGAAAGCTAAGTCTGGAGTAGAAGTGGTAAGCCATCTTCTGGAGTAGAAGCTCGGTGTGTCATCCGCTTTGTTGAGTAGATGGAGATTTGAGTCTATTTCCCAGTCCTCCAATTCATCTCCTCTTTTGTCAGTATCTGGGTATCCCCATCTTTCTGAACGGCTATTAAAGTCTCCTACAATAATGCAGTTTGTGTCAGTTATTTTCATGCTTGAGAGTGTAAGGTCCTTATTTGTTGTCTATACAGATTGTAGATTCTTATTTTCACGTCCTTTATCATTATATCAACACCTATAATTTCCGTTTGGTTGTCAGAGATCACAGATACTTCGCTGCAAGGTATTGTATTTCGTGTAAGTATTAGAACTCCTCCTTTGTGTCCTTCGCGGTCGAAGCGTGTGGCCTGATATCCTCTGACTGAGAATTTGTGATTGGCGTTGAGGTGTGTCTCTTGAATGCATGCCACATCTATTCTATCTTTATGAAGACGCTGTGTTAGGGAGTCTTTCTTCTTGTAAACTCCTTCGGCATTCCACTGTAGTATGTTGAGTGTCCGGGGTACTTGGTGAATAGCTCTTAACCTACTCCTCTGTGCCTTGACTCCACAGCACAGGGGAAGGTGACCACCAGTAGTTATGGGTGGACCCCCTCGAGGCAGGGGGCCCGGCACTATCGCCGCCTGATGGGACTTCACGGGATTAGCACCATAACGATTAATTTTGATTTGTGACATCATGAATTAAGTTACGTTGCACTGCTTTGTCAAGCCTGTGGCTCAGTACATCCGATTTCGACAAGCATGTATTCGGGGTGCTTTCTCTAGCCTTTGACTATCCCCAGTCTACCTACAAGGCAGCAGGTTTGTGTGTCTCTTCGTCTGGTCCCTCTCCCTGTCCGACATGGGTGGCGCTACCAGTAGCTGTGCTACCGTCGGCATAGCTCTTGGGGTCATTGGGACGCACAAGCCCCTCTACCTCGTCACGATGGACACACGGCAGAGGGGATATAAGACAGAACTATACCCACAAGCTGTGCTAATATAAGACAGAACTATACCCCAAAAGCTGTACTTATATAAGTTAAAACCATACCAACAAGCTGTACTTAGATAAGATAAAACTATACCCAAAAGCTGTACTAATATAAGTCATAATTATACATAAAAGCTGTACCTACATAATATACAAATATACACAAGACTGTACCTAAGATACAACTATACCCAAAAGCCGTAGTTACAGAATATAAAACTATACACAAGACCATATCTATATAAGATAAAACTATACACAAGACCATATCTATATAAGATAAAACTATACACAAG
>OY992892.1:100236601-100301601 GCA_963921405.1 Cepaea hortensis | reverse complement strand
TGTCTCACACATAGACCAGGTGATGTCACACACACACACACACACACACACACATAGACCTCCTGATGTCTCTCTCACACACAGAGCAGCTGATGTCTCACACATAGACCAGCTGATGTCACACACACACACACACAGACCAGCTGATGTCTCAGCACACACACACACACACACACACACATACACACACACACACAGCAGCCTAGATGTGGGACAGGCTGGTCATCTTCTTCTGCTGCGTTCATCCGGAGTTATTTTTTTTTTCCGGACGTGATTGCGTTGTGCCTGTTTACAGCAGAGCTGCGTTCTTGCGCCGTTAGGTCGACACATCCGACTTCTGCGGGCATTTGTTGATCTGGTTAACCTTCCCGGGGAGGCTGGTCATATTTCCCCTACAATGATCCGAGTATGTCATTGACAACTGGCTCCAACTGAATGCCCTGTTCAAATGTTCACGGATAATAACAACACACAACTAAACATAACCTAAGACTGGTTGTGTTGACTAGAAGGCAAGGATTCCACAAGAAGAAGGCAACAAGTGAAACGATTTCATGCCAGAAGTGACTACAAGGTGTGCGAGCCAAAACTAGTTCTGCGAAAGCGATTCAGAAACTTTACGTGCGTGAAAGAGAATATAAACTTATGAACACGGCTTCCCACAGTTCTTTAATCACTCGACAGCTGCTCGTGCAACCAGTACAGCAGCGCTTCTCAAGCAGCTGTCTCTGGGCCGCAAGATCGGACCGACAATCGTTTCCTGTTCGCGCGGACAAGCGCAAGCATAGAAGGCCAATGTGCACTCACATGCTCCGTTGCGTGAACTGCTTGGAGAGGTGCAATGTGCACTAATGAGCTGTGGTTTAATTACAACTGACGAACGAATGTCCCACGTCTGCAAGGTTTGGTTTTTGACTTTGGTGGTCATGTTTCTTGTCCAGCTAGTTCAGAACGCGAGGCTACACTCACACCTACGTGGTTTGCCAAGGTGATGTTGCTGTTAGTGGAGAGTGTGAAGAAATGGGGACAGGGTATGATCTGTACGTCTGCTTTGATTATACTTTCATTTTCTCCTCCGTGATCCATAAGTTTGTGTGCTTAGTGGCATTTACATTCAGACAGCCAGACAGACAGATAGATAGACAGGCAGATGGATGGACAGACAGACGGATGGATGAACAGATAGGCAGACGGATGGATGGATGGGTGGATGGATGGATGGATGGATGGATGGATGGATAGGTAGGTACATAGATGGATAGATAAACAGAGAGACAGACAGACAGACAGACAGGTGGACGGACGGACGGACGACAGACAGACAGAAAGAACGACAGACAGAAAGAACGACAGACAGAAAGAACGACAGACAGACAGACAGACAGACAGACAGACAGACAGACAGACGAACGGACGGACGGACGGACGGACGGATGGACAGACAGACGGATGGATAGATGGATGGATGGATAGGTAGATAGATAGACAGACAAATAGACAAACACACAGACAGACAGATAGGCAGGCGGACGGACGGACGGAAGGATAGACGGAGAGAAAGAGAGACTGAATGACAGACAGACAGACCGAACGAACGAACGAACGAACAGACTTTATTTTCAAAGGGTAACAAATTGGGCACGCAGGCCCGTCTTACATTCGGCCCTTCCAATCACTCATCTTTCTTTTATCAACAGTGCATAGGAAAAAAACATTGTCACATGAATTTTGTAAACATAAACAATGCATATTACTATGTTATGAGACACATCAACCACCCACCCACACATCCCCCATTCACTCCAACTCCCCCACCCAACCACACACATAACCCACACACACATACATGCCCCCACCCATCCACCACATCCCTACACCTACACATCTCCCCACCCACACACACCTCTCACCCACCACACACCCCATCCACCCACACGCCAAGCATACATACATTCCCCAACCCACACATCCCCCACCCACACACATATCCTGTACCCGTCCCATTACCCACCAACAATCACTCACCCACATATCCTCCTCCACCCACACACCTCCAATCACCCAGCCAAACACACATTCCTCAGCCACACATTCCCCACACACACACATCACCCCGTCAACTCACATATTCCGCACCTACCCACACACAAATTCCGCACCCAGCCACATAATCTCCCATCTCCCCCAGCCCACTCACAGATCCCGAACCCACCCCTACAAACATCCCCCACCATCTCCTAACCTACACACACTCACCCACCCACATATCCTCTACCCACCCACACATCCTATACCCACCCATCCCCCAACCAAACATCCCTTAACCACACACCCTTACTCATATACAATCACCCACCCACACATCCTCTATCCAACCACACATCCTCCACCCACCCATCCCCCAGCCACACATCCCTTAACCACACACCCCTACTCATATACACAAACATCCCAACCCACGCACAATCTCCCCGCCCATACACACATCCCTCACACAATCCCCACCCACCAACACATCCCCCATTCACAAACACACACCTCCCATCCACGCACACACAACCCACACACACATCCCCAACCCATACACTCATCCCCTCACACATCCCTAGACACACGTACTTATCCCTCAACCACTAACACCCACACATCCCTCACTCACTCATCAAAACATACATCTCTATCTACCCACCCAGACAGACAGAAAGACAGACAGACAGATTGATTGAATGATTGATTGATTGATTGATTGATTGATCTTTATTTTCCAAGGGTTACAAATTGGGCACGCATGCCCGTCTTACATTCGGCCCTTCCAATCACTCATCTTTCGTTTATCAATAGTGCATCATACATTCACATAGTAAAACACATAGTCAAATGAATGTTGTAAACATAAACAATGCATATTACCATGTTATGAGACACATCCGCACCCACCCACATATCCCCCACCCATCCCTAAACCCACATATACTCACCCACCCACCAACCCACATACGCCAACCACTCAGCCAAACACACCCACCCACACACACACACACATCCCACACCCACCCACACACACATCCCACACCCATCCACACATCGCTCACCCACCCTTCTCCCACGCACACACATCTCCCCACCCCCACCCCCTCACACACACAAGACACACTCATTCCCCAACCCACACACACTCACCCACCCACACATCCTCCACCCATCCACCTATAGACCCCAATCACCCATCCCCAACCACTCATCCCTCAACTACACATCCACCACCATACACACACCCCCTCCCCACCTTCACACATCTCCCCACCCAATAGACACAGAGAGAGAGAGAGAGAGAGAGAGAGAGAGAGAGAGAGAGAGAGAGAGAGAGAGAGAGAGAGAGAGTGCTATTGCGCTAAATAGTACGCCTACACAGAACACAAGGTGAGTGTGTTGGTAAAGTGCTCCAGTATCCTCCTGTCCTCCCACGTGACTGCTTAGAAAGCACAAACCCTCTAAATTGCTATTACAGGTATTTAAACAGTACATTAAACAGACAAATGTAGGTCGAGCACCTGTGCCGTATGACAAGATATAGGTGCTGAGAACACCTGCCGTGTGAACATTGACTATTTCTGACTTAAAAAACAGGAGTTGGTAAACACAAGTACCCGAGTTTACCATCTCGCAAAGGACGAGTGGAATAACCAGAGGCCATCAAAGTAACTGAAACATTTCATATCATATAAATATTGTCAGCGCACACATCGGATATCTGAGATTTAACAAGTACAAGTCAGTAAAGTACTGGTGTGAGATGTAATAAGTACAAGTCAGTAAAGTACAGGTATGAGATGTAACAAGTACAAGTATAGTACTGGTGTGAGATGTAACAAGTACAAGTAAAGTACAGGTGTGAGATGTAACAAGTACAAGTAAACTACAGGTGTGAGATGTAACAAGTACAAGTAAAGTACTGGTGTGAGATGTAACAAGTACAAGTAAAGTACTGGTGTGAGATGTAACAAGTACAAGTATAGTACTGGTGTGAGATGTAACAAGTACAAGTAAAGTACTGGTGTAAGATGTAACAAGTACAAGTAAACTACAGGTGTGAGATGTAACAAGTACAAGTAAAGTACTGGTGTGAGATGTAACAAGTACAAGTAAAGTACTGGTGTGAGATGTAACAAGTACAAGTAAAGTACTGGTGTGAGATGTAACAAATACAAGTAAAGTACTGGTGTGAGATGTAACAAGTACAAGTAAAGTACTGGTGTGAGATGTAACAAGTACAAGTAAAGTATTGGTGTGAGATGTAACAAGTACAAGTCAGTAAAGTACTGGTGTGAGATGTAACAAGTACAAGTAAAGTACTGGTGTGAGATGTAACAAGTACAAGTAAAGTACTGGTGTGAGATGTAACAAGCACAAGTAAAGTACTGGTGTGAGATGTAACAAGTACAAGTAAAGTACTGGTGTGAGATGTAACAAGTACAAGTAAAGTACTGGTGTGAGATGTAACAAGTACAAGTAAAGTACTGGTGTGAGATGTAACAAGTACAAGTAAAGTACTGGTGTGAGATGTAACAAGTACAAGTAAAGTACTGGTGTGAGATGTAACAAGTACAAGTAAAGTACTGGTGTGAGATGTAACAAGTACAAGTCAGTAAAGCACTGGTGTGAGATGTAACAAGTACAAGTAAAGTACTGGTGTGAGATGTAACAAGTACAAGTCAGTAAAGTACTGGTGTGAGATGTAACAAGTACAAGTAAAGTACTGGTGTGAGATGTAACAAGTACAAGTAAAGTACTGGTGTGAGATGTAACAAGTACAAGTCAGTAAAGTACTGGTGTGAGATGTAACAAGTACAAGTAAAGTACTGGTGTGAGATGTAACAAGTACAAGTAAAGTACTGGTGTGAGATGTAACAAGTACAAGTAAAGTACTGGTGTGAGATGTAACAAGTACAAGTAAAGAACTGGTGTGAGATGTAACAAGTACAAGTCAGTAAAGTACTGGTGTGAGATGTAACAAGTACAAGTCAGTAAAGTACTGGTGTGAGTTGTAACAAGTACAAATCAGTCAAGTACAGGTGTGAAATGTAACAAGTACAAGTCAGTAAAGTACAGGTGTGAGATGTAACAAGTACAAATAAAGTACTAGTGTGAGATGTAACAAGTACAAGTAAAGTGCAGGTGTGAGATGTAACAAGTACAAGTAAAGTACTGGTGTGAGATGTAACAAGTACAAGTCAGTAAAGTACTGGTGTGAGATGTAACAAGTACAAGTCAGTAAAGTACTGGTGTGAGATGTAACAAGTACAAATCAGTAAAGTACAGGTGTGAGATGTAACAAGTACAAGTCAGTAAAGTACAGGTGTGAGATGTAACAAGTACAAGTATAGTACTGGTGTGAGATGTAACAAGTACAAGTAAAGTACTGGTGTGAGATATAACAAGTACAAGTAAAGTACTAATGTGAGATGTAACAAGTACAAGTAAAGTACTGGTGTGAGATGTAACAAGTATATGTCAGTAAAGTACTGGTGTGAGATGTAACAAGTACAAGTAAAGTACTGATGTGAGATGTAACAAGTACAAGTAAAGTACTGGTGTGAGATGTAACAAGTACAAGTCAGTAAAGTACAGGTGTGAGATGTAACAAGTACAAGTCAATAAAGTACTGGTTTAGAACAGAATTGGGCGTGTACTGAACAAATGGTGTTCATCACACTCATATGGCGTGTTGACAAGTGCGGACGGTCATACCAGGACATACCATAACATACTATGACACACCATGGCATACCATAACATACCGTGACATAATATGACACACCATGACATACCATGACATACCATAACATATCGTGACATACCATGACATACCATAACATACCGTGACATACCGTGACACACCATGACACACCAAAACATACCATAACATACCGTGACACACCATAACATACCGTGACATACCGTGACACACCATGACACACCATGACACACCATAACATACCATAACACACCATGTTACACCAAGACATACCCTGACATACCATGACCAGAATCGTGTATTAGGCTTGTATTCTGGTCCCGAATATGCCCTGCGCTCAAACAATTCGGGGTTTCATCTCTCTCCACTTGCTCATTGAGCATCAATTTTGCCAGTTGTCACTATGTTTTCAAGTTCACTTCTCCTCATTGATGCTCAGTAAATCATTGACGATGGTGATAGCACCACCATTTCTATAGATCAGTCGGTACTTCAGGGTCATGTGGTCATTACAGAGAGACTGAAACTGTGGTCAGTACAGATAGACATATACCGTGGCCAGTCTTATTTTAGGAGAGATTCTTATGACATACCCTGAGAAAGGTGGAAATACCCATTTAACACAGCGACCTTTGTTGCCCCTCTTTGCAACATGGCTGTCAAAGTTTCCTCCCCTGGAAAATGGCTGTACGAGTTGTCTCGCCTGGTAACATGGATGTACGAGTTGTCTCTCCTTACAACATGACTGTAAGGGTTGTCTCTACTGGCAAAATGGCTGTCAAAGTTGTATTTCTTGGCAACATGACTGTCAGAGTTGTATTTCTTGGCAACACGGCTGTAAGAGTTGTCTGTCTTGGCAACATGGGAGTTGCCTCTCTTGGCAACGTGGTTGTCAGAGTTATCTCTCTTTGCAACACGTCTATAAGAGTTGTCTCTCTTGACAACATAATTTGTAGAGTTGTCTCTCCTGGCAACATGGTTTTTAGAGTTATCTCTCCTGGCAACACGGCTGTCAGAGTTGTCCTTGTGAGGAAGGAAACTGTTCACCCTCAACTCAGACTACAACATGGGTGTATGAGGGTGCATGACACGTCTACCTAGCTAGTGTTCACATTTGTGTTCCCTTGTGTTTACTCATGTGGTGAACTTTGTTCAATCTCTAATTCTTTCCTATCACACTACATTGACATCAGGCCGACCGGACAGGCGACAATATGTTACATGGTTCTTCCAGCATGGCATAACAACTACAACCACTGGTGGTAGCCAGGGTGATACATCTTTATAGTACAAAGTCTGGGCTCAACTGTAGAGGCCACGTGATGCTTCCTGTCCACACAGTCCTGAATATGTTCACAACAGCGTCCATGCTCTACTGTAGAGACCACGTGATGCTTCCTGTCCACACAGTCCTGAATATGTTCACAGACCTCAACAACGTCCATGCTCTACTGTAGAGGCCACGTGATGCTTCCTGTCCACACAGTCCTGAATATGTTCACAACAGCGTCCATGCTCTACTGTAGAGACCACGTGATGCTTCCTGTCCACACAGTCCTGAATATGTTCACAGACCTCAACAGCCTCCATGCTCTACTGGTTCGTGCTCCTGCTGCGTCGTGCCGTTCTGGTCTCACCTGGCTCTCACCTGGTCACCATTTCTGCAGCCATGGCATCAGGACGGATATAACCAGGAGAATTAACGCTGGCAGCAATTACTTCAATGATCCTACCAGGTAAGTTGATGCAGGTTTGTATAAGGGTGGGGGTAGGGGGGAAGTGAGGGGGTGGGTCGTGTGGGGGGGGGGGGAGGTGTAAATATAGTTCTCATACCTGCACACGACACAGGTACAAATATAAACACGGGCCTACATACAAAGTTCACACATCAATGAGCAGGTGTATTCGTGAACTGTGTGTGTGTGTGTATGGTGGATGTACGGAGATCAATAAATGCTGTCATCACACACACTGATAGGAATTTAGGATGAAGCACACCTGTTACACATGAAATAAACACATTATCCCAACACATGATCCCAACACATGATCCCAACACATGATCCCAACACATGATCCCAACACACGATCCCAACACATGATCCCAACACATGATCCCAACACATGATCCCAACACATGATCCCAACACATGATCCCAACACATGATCCCAACACATGATCCCAACACATGATCCCAAGACATGATCCCAACACATGATCTAGCCACCACTACCTCAGACGCTGATGCCGGCCATGGAGAAACCTCTGGGCACTCGCTCGGTGACGTAGTCCATGTCTCGTTGACTGTTTGTACTTCCCAGACATTGTTTTGGGGAAAGATACGTTTGGCACTTGCAGTTGGTCAAGATCATTTTCGTGCGTCTTTGACAAGTCTTCGTCTGCAGCCTTGACAAATGTCGTGTGGTTGGACAAATGTCGTGTGGTTGGACACATGTCGTGTGGTTGGACAAATGCCGTGTGGTTGGACAAATGTCGTGTGGTTGGACAAATGCCATGTGATTGGTCAAATGCCATATGGTTGGACAAATGCCATGTGATTGGACACATGCCATGTGGTTGCTCAAATGCCATGTGGTCGAGACCGCACACATGGAACACTTGACATTTGCTATAACAACCTGACAGACTTTCCCGTGACCACAGCTTTGTATGTCGCTCAACCACTCGACCAGGCTTCGGCTGAAGACCCATCCATCGCCAGTGTCAGCACCTGTAGACCCCTAAACCTAGGATAGACTTATATAAAACAAGCTTAGCGTAGGGAGTCTCTGTGGCGAAGTGGTCAAGCCGTTTGACTCGTGCTCCAAAGGTTGTGGGTTCGATTCCGGGCCGTGCCCTTCGGTTTACGAGTTAAATGTTCGGAGACTCCTGTGGGTCGTCGCTAAAAGCTACGGAGCTCGTGCTTTGTGCGACGCTTTCCGTTCTGCGGAAAGAGACCGAGCCATATGGGATAAAACCCGGTGCAATGAAGTCGACCCTGTCGACTTTTAAGCGACTTTTTAAGCTTAGCATACTCTGCCGCTGAGTTGTGTAACAATCTTCCACAAGAAATCAAAGACACCACCAATCAGTATACATACATTCGCAACCTGTTTGAACACTACCTCAGTACAGATTACATTCCCCCATAAACAATAACTCAAAAAGACAATAATGGTAACTTATCTCAAACGATAACTAGCAAAAATCATTCCTATATGTATGGCCCGTTACACCCTCCTTAGGTATTTATAATGCCCATGTTAAACACTGCCTCAGTGAGTCATTTGTTATTGATGATTTTTCATGCATTTTAATGTTATTGTTCTTTTGTTGTCAAAATTTGCTTCATAAGAGATGTTGAATGAAAGAATGTATGAGAGGAAATAGAGAAGAAGGGCAGAATGTCAGACGGGCCTGTGTGCCCTATTCTTAACCCTTTGAAAATAAAGTTCGTTCGTTCGTTCCATTGCCAGTGTCAAGATTTGTAGACCCATCCATTGCCAGTATCAACACCTGTAGATCCATCCATCGACAGTGCCATCACCTGGAGACCCATCCATCGACAGTGCCAACACCTGGAGTCATTTTGGATTGAACTGCTTATTCCTACTCGCAGTTACTCCGTGTAAACGACTAAACACTGTTGAACTCGTCTATTCCCACCGACAGTAACTCCGACACAAGACTACCCACTCTAATGTTGAACTTATCAATTGCCACTAACAGTAACTCCGACACAAGACTACCCACTCTAATGTTGAACCCGTCTATTTATACTGACAGTAACTCCGACACAAGACTACCCACTCTAATGTTGAACTTATCTATTTCCACCGACAGTAACTCCGACACAAGACTACCCACTCTAATGTTGAACTTATCTATTCCCACCGACAGTAACTCCGACACAAGACTACCCACTCTAATGTTGAACCTATCTATTCCCACCAACAGTAATTCCGACACAAGACTACCCACTCTAATGTTGAACTTATCAATTGCCACTGACAGTAACTCCGACACAAGACTACCCACTCTAATGTTGAACCTATCTATTCCCACCGACAGTAACTCCGACACAAGACTACCCACTCTAATGTTGAACCTATCTATTCCCACCGACAGTAACTCCGACACAAGACTACCCACTCTAATGTTGAACTTATCAATTGCCACTGACAGTAACTCCGACACAAGACTACGCACTCTAATGTTGAACCTATCTATTCCCACCGACAGTAACTCCGACACAAGACTACCCACTCTAATGTTGAACTTATCAATTGCCACTGACAGTAACTCCGACACAAGACTACCCACTCTAATGTTGAACCTATCTATTCCCACCGACAGTAACTCCGACACAAGACTACCCACTCTAATGTTGAACTTATCAATTGCCACTGACAGTAACTCCGACACAAGACTACCCACTCTAATGTTGAACCCGTCTATTTATACTGACAGTAACTCCGACACAAGACTACCCACTCTAATGTTGAACTTATCAATTGCCACTGACAGTAACTCCGACACAAGACTACCCATTCTAATGTTGAACTTATCAATTGCCACTGACAGTAACTCCGACACAAGACTACCCACTCTAATGTTGAACCTATCTATTTCCACTGACAGTAACTCCGACACAAGACTACCCACTCTAATGTTGAACTTATCAATTGCCACTGACAGTAACTCCGACACAAGACTACCCACTCTAATGTTGAACCCGTCTATTTCCATTGACAGTAACTCCGACACAAGACTACCCACTCTAATGTTGAACTTATCAATTGCCACTGACAGTAACTCCGACACAAGACTACCCACTCTAATGTCAAACCTCTCTTTTCCTGTGAAACCTCTCTATTTCCACTGACAGACTACCCACTCTAATGTCAAACCTCTCTATTCCCGTCAAACCTGTTTATTCCCACTGACAGACTACCCACTCTAATGTCGAACCACTCTATTCCCACTGACAGACTACCCACTCTAATGCCAAACCTCTCTATTCCCACTGACATTAACCCAAACACAAAACTTCAATGGAGCAAAATACGACAGAGACACCGACCAACTCATCCACCCATTGATGACTGGTTTCAAAATATGGGGGAAGCAGCACGCACTCATCACGCCTCCAGGCGTGACATAGAGTCCACTTAGTTTACTCACGTACAGCTGTGCACAAACTCATTATGTTTCTATTCCAACTCCATCCCCCAGCCAAGGGATGATTTCCCGCTGCCCCAGTTATTTACTTCACCGCTTCTATTCCAATTATTGCTTTAACACCTTCGCAGCCGGAAATATCTTCTGTAACACCTGCCTGGGCCATGAGAAGTGAACAGAGTCACAGACTCCAAACACCGTGCTTAACCTGGGACATTCCAATATGACATCAGCGTTCCCAGCGAGTCAGTGGACTCCAGCCTGCCTCGGTTCGTTATCAGAGCCACAACTTGTGGCCTGTCTACACTGGAGAGATGACACGATTCTTGTGGAGCATCATTTTCACGTTCTGTACTCTACCTTCCATCTCTCTCTCTCTCTCTCTCTCTCTCTCTCTCTCTCTCTCTCTCTCTCTCTCTCTCTCTCTCTCTCTCTCTCGGTGTGTGTGTGTATGTCTGTGTGTGTATGTGTGTGCGTGTGCGTGTGTGCGTGCGCACATGTGGCCTGTACATAACCAACCTGTCCTGAGTTACAACGTTGATTACACACTCGCTGACATACTCATTCACAAACACATGCAGACACTCACTCACACTTTCTCACACTCTTATATTCTCTCTCACACACATTCACTCACACTTTCTCACACGCTTATATTCTCTCTCACACATACTCACTCACACTTTATCACACGCTTATATTCTCTCTCACACACACTCACTCACACTTTCTCACACGCTTATATTCTCTCACACACACACTCACTCACACGTTTCAAACGCAGCCTCACACTCACACAGTCATACTCATACAATCACAAACTCATACAAGCACTTACACAATCACAATCACACGATCACATACTCACACAATCACACACTAATACAATTACACACACACACACACACACACACACACACACACACACACACCCTTACAAAAAACACAGACAGTCAGATAGGCAGACAGGCAGACAGACAGAGAGCGAACTTTATTATCAAAGGGTGACAAATTGGACCCGTCTTACATTCTGCACATGATGAAAAGCTCAGCAAGCATCAACAGTGTTAGAAGAGAAAACCCACAAACCAGGAACTATTTTAGCAGAAAGAAAAACAAAAGAAACAATTACATCTCTTGTAACAAAGCCAAGCCTAAAGTACCTCGCCAAGCATTTTCCACGCTTCCTCATGGCGGTAAATATGTCAGAGGGGAAATGGGGAAAACAGGGAAATAGTTGCACGATTGGAGATATGGCGTTCGACATCATTGAGCAGGTTGGTTGTAAGCACGACACAGCTACAGGTGTGCATTTAGACGAACCTGATGCACGGGTCGGGCATATCAAGTCGGTTGTAAATAAATTATGTAGCTGGGTGATAAGTGATGTTTCTCTCTGTTTTCATAATCAGCTGGGGGTAGAAGAGTATGCCCAAGTTAGGACACAATGCGTGGATGATGTAAGGTTGTCTGCAGGGTTGTACGTATGTGTTTATGAACGTGTGTGTGTATGTGGATGGTGTAAGTATGTATGCAGGGTTGTTGTATGTGTTTATGTGGATGATGTAAGTATGTATGCAGGGTTGTTGTATGTGTTTATGTGGATGATGTAAGTATGTATGCAGGATTGTGCGTATGTGTTTATGAAGGTGCGTGTGTACGTGTGTCTGCCTGCCTGTCTCATATGCATTGTTTATGTTTACGACATTCATTTGTTAGTGTATTTTTTCCCTATGTGAATGTAACATGCACATTTGATGAACGCAAGAGATGAGTCATTGGAAGTGCTGAATGTAATACGGGCCTGCGTGCCAAATTTGTGACCATTTGAAAATAAAGCTCGTTCGTTCGTTCGTCCCAAGTCAAGGACGAGAAGTTAACAATTTAATCGAACTGCCCTACCTCAGAATCAGCGCACCGGAAGTTTGAAAGGGAACGTTCTTATCCATTCGACCTTGCTGAACTCCACTGCTGTCTTATTCAAACAGTCAACATAGAGTGTATGGGTTATTGTAGCAGTCAACATAGAGTGTATGGGTTATTGTAGCAGTCAACATAGAGTGTATGGGTTATTGGAATAGTCAACATAGAGTGTATGGGTTATTGTAGCAGTCAAAATAGAGTGTATGGGTTATTGAAGCAGTCAACATAGAGTGTATGGGTTATTGTAGCAGTCAACATAGAGTGTATGGGTTATTGTAGCAGTCAACATAGAGTGTATGGGTTATTGTAGTAGTCAACATAGAGTGTATGGGTTATTGTAGCAGTCAACATAGAGTGTATGGGTTATTGTAGCAGTCAACATAGAGTGTATGAGTTATTGTAGCAGTCAACATAGAGTGTGTGGGTTGTTGGAACAGTCAACATAGAGTGTGTGGGTTATTGGAACAGTCAACATAGAGTGTGTGGGTTATTGGAACAGTCAACATAGAGTGTGTGGGTTATTGTAGCAGTCAACATAGAGTGTATGGGATATTGTAACAGTCAACATAGAGTGTATGAGTTATTGTAGCAGTCAACATAGAGTGTGTGGGTTATTGGAACAGTCAACATAGAGTGTGTGGGATATTGTAACAGTCAACATAGAGTGTACAGGTTATTGTAGCAGTCAACATAGAGTGTATAGGTTATTGTAGCAGTCAACATAGAGTGTGTGGGTTATTGGAACAGTCAACATAGAGTGTGTGGGTTATTGGAACAGTCAACATAGAGTGTATGGGTTATTGGAACAGTCAACATAGAGTGTGTGGGTTATTTTAGCAGTCAACATAGAGTGTATGGGTTCAAACAGGGAACTTACAGTGTGTTCTCACTTCAAACAAGGAACTTATGGTGTGTTCTCACTTCAAACAAGGAACTTACAGTGTGTTCTCACTTCAAACAAGGAACTTACAGTGTGTTCTCAGTTCAAACAGGGAACTTACGGTGTGTTCTCATGTCAAACAAGGAACTTACAGTGTGTTCTCACTTCAAACAAGGAACTTACAGTGTGTTCTCAGTTCAAACAGGGAACTTACGGTGTGTTCTCATTTCAAACAAGGAACTTACAATGTGTTCCCAGTTCAAACAGGGAACTTACGGTGTGTTCTCATTTCAAACAAGGAACTTACAGCGTGTTCTCACTTCAAACAGGGAACTTACAGTGTGTTCTCACTTCAAACAAGGAACTTACAGTGTGTTCTCAGTTCAAACAGCGAACTTACAGTGTGTTCTCACTTCAAACAGGGAACTTAAGTGTGTTCTCAGTTCAAAAAGGGAACTTACGGTGTGTTCTAACTTCAAACAGGGAACTTACATTGTTTTCTCACTTCAAACAGGGAACTTACAGTGTGTTCTCAGTTCAAACAGGGAACTTACAGTGTGCTCTCAGTTCAAAGAGGGAACTTACATTGTTTTCTCACTTCAAACAGGGAACTTACAGTGTGTTCTAAGTTCAAACATGCAACTTTCGGTGTGTTCTCAGTTCAAACAGCGAACTTACGGTGTGTTCTCACTTCAAACAGGGAACTTACAGTGTGTTCTCAGTTTAAACAGGGAACTTACAGTGTGTTCTCACTTCAATCAACGATCGTATACTGTACGCGCAATGTGCGAGTTATTTACACGATGAACGCTTCATGTACGACCTCATGGAATAGTGAACTAGCAGTGAACGGGTTATTTACATAGTGAACTAGCAGTGAACGGGTTATTTACACAGTGAACTAGCAGTGTACGGGTTATTTACATAGTGAACTAGCAGTGAACGGGTTATTTACATAGTGAACTAGCAGTGAACGGGTTATTTACACAGTGAACTAGCAGTGTACGGGTTATTCACATAGTGAACTAGCAGTGTACGGGTTATTCACATAGTGAACAAGGAGTGTACGGGTTATTCACATAGTGAACGAGGAGTGGACGGGTTATTTACATAGTGAACGAGCAGTGTACGAGGAAATAGAGCATAGAACGAGACATTTACAAGCTAATCAAATGGTAAAGGCATAATCCGAGATATAATCGAACAATAAACGTTTAACGTACGATTTATTCAATTAGTGAACGCTCGGTCTAAGAGCTATTCAATCAGCGAACGCTCAATGTTCGAGTTATTCAATCAGTAAACACTCAATGTACGAGTTATTCAATCAATGAACACTTAATGTACGAGTTCTTCAGTTAGTGAACGCTCAATGTACGAGTTCTTCAGTCAGTGAACGCTCAATGTACGAGTTCTTCAGTCAGTGAACGCTCAATGTACGAGTTCTTCAGTCAGTGAACGCTCAATGGGAACACTGAACTTGTAGCAATCCAATCAATGGGCAGGCTTTGTAGGTTCACATGGACATCTGGTGTGGCGAAGGATTTCCTAGCTGCAATATTCACACTTCTCTAGTTAGTTTAGTCAAACCATTACCAAACCAAAATAGTTCTGAAAGAAATACACACGTCGAGACTTGGGAATACCCGGTGTCTGGAAAACTGCGGGCAACATCAGCAAACATTGAAGTTCAAAGCAATGTTGTTCCTCAGAGAACCTAAACACAGAAGTCACAAACAATATGTTGCAGGGTTTATTGCCTGGCATGTTTTGCTGCATCTCGTCAGGTGCACACAGCAGAGTTATATATCATATGAAGTGAATAAACGAATAATAGTTTGGCTAAAACATTGAAAACATTGTCACTGATATTGTGCAATTGTGGAGTATGTTATCCCCGAGGATCGTCCAATCTACTGATCATGATCACTACTACACATCAAAAAACTTCCGGTTTCAAGATGGCGACGGACGGTCGTGTTGTTCTGTGTTCGTTAACTTTTTCGCGTAGGGGATGGATTTATTCATTTCTTGCGTGTAATTGGTGTGCCAGGATGTAAAACCAGGAGTTTCTACTCAAGATCTGCGCGGGTGCTACGGAGTTCGTGCATCGAGCGAAGCCATCCTTGAGTGAATTTTCAGCAGCGTGTGTGGTTCTCAAAAGTCTGTGTTTACGTTTTTTCAACATGGCGGAACAACGTGTGTGTTCCGAGCGATCAGCAGTCAACATACCGAAGCGGCGTGGTAGCCGCGCAGGGAAAAAGAAGCCAGGTAAGCGCGGTGGCTTGAGACGTTTTAGACTCAAGTGTCACCGTCTAGGACTCAGGAACATCCGTATTCTATATTGGAACTGTGCCAGTGTAAAACAACGGGGCTCTATTTTAGAAACCCTAGTTTACAGGAACGACATTGTAGCACCCCAGGAGACGAGACTGGGCGATCAGCTACTCCGAATTGCCGGCTTCAAATGTTTCTACAACAGACGACATCTGGGAACGGCGATTCTCGTTCGCGACAGCATGGTGGCGTCAGAGCTAGACATGTCCAGTTGGAACAGTGACGATATGCAAATACAGGCGTTGAGAGTTCATTCCAGTATACCATTCGTGTTGGTTAATGTTTATGCCCGCAATGCAAGTGTGGACGCCCAGAAGTGGCAGTGCTTAAGTGGCATATTAGGCCACGAGAGAAATGTTATTTTCTGTGGTGACTTCAACGCTAAAGGCATATCATGGGGAAACACTTCCTCCAATACACAAGGGGAGGAGCTCGAGACTGCACTGGAAACCATCGACCTGGTTTGTATCAACAGCGGCTGTGTCACCAGGACAGCAAGCCGTCCAGGCGATGAGGACAGTGCTATTGATCTGGCGCTAGTTTCACCTTCACTCACTACAGTGTGTAGATGGGGTGTCCTAGGACACCATGGCAGCGACCACCACCCATGCAGCATATTGGTGGAGAAAGGCAGAACCAGGCAGCACAAGCTAAAGGTAAAGACGTTCCAGTATGACAGTACAGGGCAAGATGTGGTGAGTAAAATAAGACGTGACAAGCGCAGAACGTTTCAGGGCAGGAAAAAAAGCTGGGAGCAGCCACCGTGGTGGAGTTTCGAGGTGGAGAAGGCTTGGGTGGATAAGCGTAGTGCTGTAAGGAGATGGCAAAATGCCAAGAAGAACAGAGCTGGTCATCCTAGTCCCTGCTTGCACTTAGAAAGAGAGATGCACACAAAAGTAAGCTATTTCAAAAAACTGGTCATGGTGGTTAAAAGCGAAAAATGGGCAGAGGTATGTCAAAGAGTAAGCACAGACAAGTCACTGAAATTGTTCTGGCGACTACATAAAAGCATGAGTGGTGTAGTCAAGAATAAGAGCATTTCTGACTTCCAAGGTGCTGACCTCATCTGGCAGAGGACTGACGAGGACAAGGGCAAAGCCCTCTTTGAACGCTACTACCTTGAGCAGAGCAACCAGACAGACATGGGAGGCCGGAATCTGGCCAAGGAGGTCACCTCAGACAGATGCAAGGCCCAGAACACTTCGGATGAAGACACAGTGACAGTGAAAGAAATCAAGGCTGTGCTTCGACGATCAAAAAACAGTGCTCCAGGTCCTGATGGCATAAGATACGACGACATAAATAGGTGTACCGACAATGAGCTAGAGAAACTAGCAGACATGTACAACAACAGTATAGGGAGTGCTAGCATCAAGGAGGAATGGTTACACAGCTATCTGATTCCCTTGCCGAAGCCTGACAAAGACCACAAAAAAATTCAGGGATATCGAATTATAACCATGCAGAATACAATAGGCAAGCTGCTGGAGAAGGTAATTGCCAGGAAAATATCAAGCCAACTAGAGTGGCAAGGTGTTTTCCCACCTACCCTGGGTGGGTACCGTCCAAAAAGAGAAACCTGGACCAATGCAGCAGTCTTTGCCCACGATGTCTATGAAGGTTTCCACTCAGGCACTGAAACCGTTGCTGCAGCGATTGATCTTGAGGACGCATACAACAGAGTACCACTGGATTTTTTAATGTTTCAGCTTCTTGAACTAAACGTAAGTCCATTCCTCCTTAGTTGGATCGCTGTAGCCCTCTTCCAACGGAAAGTAGTTTTTAGATGTGGCAGTTGGACTTCGGAACCAACAACAATATATCCTGGCCTACCACAGGGATCACCATTATCTCCGGTACTGTTCAACGCCTACACAGTGAGAATCACCAGTGAGCAGATCACTGGACCTGGCAGGACATTGTCATATGCCGATGATGTTTTAGTGTATCGTCAGGGTAAGGATAGAGAGGAGGTTGCTGTGGAACTACAAACCGAACTCAATCGCATAAGTACTTGGTGTGATGAAGCTGGGGCAATGGTCAACCCAACAAAGGCAACAGTGACTTGGTTCTCGTTGAATAATCATATTGTCAACAATCCAACACCAACTGTAATGCTGTGTTCAGAGACGGTGGAAAGAACGCAGGCAATGAATTACCTGGGGATACGGTTTGATCGAAGCCTTGCTTATAATGTGCACATAGACCAGGTGATAACAAAGGCCAAGCGGGGTTTGGCAGCGATGCGGGTGATGGCGGCAGCAAACTGTGAGCAGCGCCATCTATGTCTTCTGTACGAGGGGCTGGTCATGTCTGTTTTGGAGTATGCAATGGCAATCCTTACTCTCAGCCATAAGCAGATAGAAAGGATGGAAAGGATACAGAATGAAGCTATGCGCATTATTCTTGGATGTACAAGAGATACAGCATGCAGGGCGATGCGCTACCTTCTTGATTTTCCAACCATTGAAGAGAGAATGCAAGTTTGCAGGGCACGCGCCTACCTCAGAATTAACGCAAACACACAGCATCCACTGCATAGTGAAATTAGGAAGGTGAAGGGCAGCAGGTTAAAAAGAGGACGGTCGTGGATGGGTCAAGCCGAAGACATTCTTCAACAGGTGTGTTCACTTGAGGACTTAGAACCTGGCGAGGAGTGGGTGCAAGTGCCAACAGACTTCTGCACATCCTTTTCAGTTTGCATCCAACTAGATAGAAAATGCAGACAAGAAAATCCGGCTGCTGTGGAGGCTGAAGTACAAGCGTTGATTTTCGAGAATTCGCTAGACAGTGACGCGGTCATCTACACAGATGGGTCGGTCGTCCGACATGTGAGAAGCTCATGGGCCTTTACAGCTCGGGCCGGAGGGAGAATTGTGAAGGAGGACTCTGGTGCTTTCACTGAAACCACAAGTAGCCTGACCATGGAAGTCATGGCAGTAAGTAAAGCAATAACATGGCTAGAGACACAGACATTCACTAGGGCTTGTTTCCTTAGCGACTCAATGAACATGATCAAGAGGATAGAGGAGGGGTCGATCCGAAGAGAATGGTTGCTGCCTCTGAAGCGGTCTCGGCTGGCAAAGATTAGTTTCATCTTCGTGCCAGGGCATGCGGGAGTACAAGGAAATGAGCGGGCTGACAAGCTCGCAGGTGAGGCTACTGTGGAGGGCGGACGCGCCATGGACCAGGCTGACATTCTGAATGCTCTACGAGAAGTGAGACTTTTGCAAGAACCAAGTGATGACTGTGAATCTACAACAATGGCCAGACTGCGAGAGCAGCAAATTAAAAGAGGGGTGGCCAAACAAGAACACTACGCAGGAAGCCAAAGAAGATTGATAAACCAACACAGAACTGGCGTCGTTAGCCGCTACACGCTGCGGGATTTGCTGAGGAGGGGATCCGAGCACTTATGGACTGAATGGTCCGATGTGCAACGAGGATGATCTGTCGACTAACTAACTAACTAACTAACTAACTAACTGATCATGGTGTCGAGTATTTGAGAAGCTGCGCTAATTTGTGACAATTATCCAGTTTTTGTTAAATTAATATCAACGTGTGACCATTATCCAGTGTCTGTTAAATTAACACCAACTTGTGACAGCTTTCTCGTGTCGGTCATTGCACAGAACCTCAGCATGGCGATCGTAACTGTTGTCCCTGTGCACTTGAGTTAAGTCAAGAACCGACAATCCTGCACTCCGTGTATCCTTAAATGTGCTCCTTTTTTCCCCCGCGTTTCCATCCTGTTTCAGGATATTGCGGTCAACACCAGCATCTTTCAACTGTATGTTGATTCCTAGGCTAGATTACGCTCATCAGCACGCCAGGCTAGATTACGCTCATCAGCACGCCACGACTTTCTGAGCGACCGGCTCCATACTCTCATAAGTCACTGGCGCGACTCGAATCACTTCTAAATTCTCGTGCGCTCACATCAACCACGAGAGTATTCGGGGTTAACGGAGAAAGCTGCTAACTCCTCGGCCTGGGAGCCGGCACAAGTGCTCCTTCCTCATCTTCAATAGTCAGCGAAGAGACCCAATACTAATGGTGCCAGTAGCAGTTTGATTATGTGTCCTTCTGGCCATTCCTCGGTCCTGAGTTAGGACAGATTATGTGTCCTTCTGGCCATTCCTCGGTCCTGGGTTAGGACAGATTATGTGTCCTTCTGGCCATTCCTCGGTCCTGAGTTCGGAAAGATTACGTGACCACTCCCTGCAGCACCATTCTCTCCAGGCCGAGATCATCTATCGGTTCTTCTTCCCGATACTACGATCCCATAGGGCCTCCACCACGTCTGTCTATCATGCACCAACACCCCTCCCAGCCGTGTGCTTACTTGGCCGCTGTAGCCAGGAAATGCGCCGAGTCCTGACAGTAACAAGAATCATTCGTTTACACAGATACTGGACTTGTTAACAACAGGAATCATCAGATTAGTTAGCAACAGGAATCATTAGATTAATTAGCAACAGGAATCATGTGGTTGATAATAGCTATTTCAAACGTGACCTTTAAATAGCCTATGCAATAACGTAGTGGAGAAGTGACAAGTGATGGATGTAAATGACGTAGTGGACAAGTGACAAGTCATGGCTGTAAGCACAATGATTGTCAGTGACAATGTCCAACCGTTAGTGACAATGTCCAGCCGTTAGTGACAATGTCCAGCCGTTAGTGACAATGTCCAGCCGTTAGTGACAGCGGCTGGTCTTCACACTCAACGACGCTGACAGCACTTCCAACATTAGTCTAGTCAAGTGGTTCTCAACCTTTTTTTTTTGGCCCATACACCCCTTCACCACATGTTCAGAATGTCACCCCCTCCATTTCTCCGCCCTTACAAAGTATACGTAAAAATGGAAGCTAAATTTAAAAACACATACAAGAACAGGTCTAGACGTCTACATAAAGCGTGATTTGTGGGTTTGCTTACGTTATAAAACGAATTTCAGAAGGATGAGAAGTACAGAACCGTGACGTATGGAGGGGAAAAACAATATCAAGTAATCGGTTCTTGTATTAACACGATCTTGAAATCATCTTAATTGCCCCCCCCCCCCCTCGGAAATCCTAACCCCCCCCCTCCCCCCCCCCACCAGGGGGGGGGGGAATTCCCCACCAGTTGAGAAACACTGGTCTAGGGCGATTATCTACACGTAAGGTGTGTTAGCTGGTCTGTTCACTTCCATCCATACTCAGCTACTATTTCGACAAAACCTTTCCGTGATAGATGACACAGACTCAAACTAGGACATGAACGTAGATATCACTGACTTAGACAAGGACATGAACGTATATATCACTGACTTAGACAAAGACGCGATCGTATATATCACTGACTTAGACACAGACACGATCGTATATATCACTGACTTAGACAAAGACACGATCGTATATATCACTGACTTAGACAAAGACACGATCGTATATATCACTGACTTAGACAAAGACACGATCGTATATATCACTGACTTAGACAAAGACACGATCGTATATATCACTGACTTAGACATTTAAACGCTGCCTGCTTGCTTGCTTGCGTTCGCTGGCTGTGAACTCCAGCGTGAAGTCCTGTATGTCGGATGAAGACATCCTGTTGTCCAACATCAGATTGGCGTGTAGACTGGTGGTTCCTCGCTGTGCAGGCAGATACTCTCCGACTTCGGAAGAATCAGAGATCCTACTACGTTAGCCAGGACCCCGAAGGGACCTGTTGCCCAGGACGCACGACTAATACGTGTTAGTAGGTCTTGGCCAGTATAGAACGTGGTCCTGGTGCCTTGGAAACATCTCTGTGTCCCCCAGACATTTAACTGAACGTATATATCACTGACTTAGAAATTTAACTGAACGTATATATCACTGACTTAGAAATTTAACTGAACGTATATATCACTGACATAGAAATTTAACTGAACGTATATATCACTGACATAGAAATTTAACTGAACGTATATATCACTGACATAGAAATTTAAATGAATGTGTAGTAGTCTGTCGTAGACAAGGAAATGAATACAGATGGTATTGACTCAGACTAGGACATGAAGTTAGGACCGAACAAAACATCGATCACACATCCCACACACAGTGACAAAAACTGAGAAATCCATCAAACATCCCACACCCAGTGACATAAGAACATCTATCAAACACACACCCCCCCCCCCCCCCCCCCACACTGTGACATAGACAGGGAAATCTATTAAAAATCCCACACCCAGTGACATAGACAGCGAAATCTATCAAACATCCCACACACAGTGACACAGACAGGGAAATCCATCAAACATCCCACACCGAGTGACATAGACAGCGAAATCTATCAAACATCCCACACACAGTGACACAGACAGGTAAATCAATCAAACATCCCACACCCAGTGACATAGACAGCGAAATCTATCAAATATCTCACAC
Source organism: Cepaea hortensis (assembly GCA_963921405.1). Lineage (NCBI taxonomy): Eukaryota > Metazoa > Mollusca > Gastropoda > Stylommatophora > Helicidae > Cepaea > Cepaea hortensis. The sequence continues at coordinate 100,279,092 of OY992892.1, read as the reverse complement.
ACAGTGACACGGACAGGGCAATCTATCAAACATCAAATACCCAGTGATACAGACAAAGAAATCTATCAAACATCCCACACACAGTGACACAGACAAGGACAACTATCAAACATCCCACACATAGTGACACAGACAGGGCAATCTGTCAAACATCCCACACACAGTGACACAGACAGGGCAATCTGTCAAACATCCCACACACAGTGACACAGACAGGGCAATCTGTCAAACATCCCACACACAGTGACACAGACAAGAAAATATGTCAAACATTCCACACACAGTGACAGACAAGAAAATCTGTCACACATCCATCACCCAGCGAGAACGCACATGTCTGGGAGAAAGACTCGGCACTGAAGCTATGATCACAATGTTGCTAAGATATTGTCATGCGCATGCGTAGTGTCATCATGCACACCTACTTGCCGAGTTCCCGCCGGAAGTGCCTGGTGTCTGACACTGAACGGCTCAGTCCCCCGGATGTCTGCTGGCTGCGGGTACTCGAACTTCCTGGGGCTGACAGGAGGACCGTGTTCGGTGATCAGTCTCTCTATGGTGTAGGGTTGGGCTCCAGACCCTGGAGGTGGGATGTAGGTCTCTGACAGCCTTCGCTTGGTCAGAGACTCCTCGATGATATACTGGGTTGTCTTTTGTGCCGGTGCTGGCGATTTATCTTGGTGATCTGGACTCTCCATGATCGGTTTGGCAAGGTCATAATCAGAACTCCCATTGGGCGTTGCTATATTTCTGAATGCAAGGTGCCTCGTGTATTCAGGACGAATCGTGTGTGGTTCTTTGAGATCTTTCAGCTGTTGTCTGCTCTCTCCAGGGTATTGGAAGTTCTTTGCGTCTTTGCTAATTATGATTGGTATTTGTGAATTCTTTGGCAGTGTTTTAGCTTTTTGGATATCATAAAAAGATGACTTATCATTCTGCGTCTCCGCGTTGAAAGAAAATCTGTCATGTGTTTTATAATTTAGTTTGTTGTCAGCGAAGGAAGAGTTGACTGTCCCAGGATGCGTTGCACTGATATTATAGGATGGGGAAGGCTGTGGTTGTGTGCTGGGTGTAAACGTTGACTGACCGTAAAATCCATTCTCAAATGGCCACGGAGGTTTCAAGTTTTGCTGCTTGGGTAGCTGTGGATATGCTTGTGTCTGCTGCCTTTGATTGCTCTTCTGCTGCTGATAATACTGCTCTGGGTATCTTAAAGATCTAAAGTCAGTAGAGGTCTCGCCCGGTCTCGGGAAGTCTCGTGATGTGGGCACAGTGTTTCCCCCGCCTGAGAAATGGACCGTCTTGTAGCCTGGAGGACACGGTTTAGAAATGGGTTGTCCGCCCCTGCTACTTGGGTATGTGTAGGACTGAGACCGTTTGTTGGACTTTGGCAAAGCTGGTATTCGTGGCGAAGCTGGTATTCGTGGCGAAGCTGGTACCCGCGGCGAAGATTCCGAGTGCGATATCTGGCGAATGATGATGTCACGATCCGGGGTCACTGATCCGCTGGGTGAACGGCCTCTGGGTGGTTTGGTGGACACGAACTTTAACATCTCACAGCTGACATCACTATAACCAACTGATCCGTCCGCTAACTATCCAGCAATTGCGCCAAACGTGAGTCTCGCGTATCGGCTGTCACCTTCTTCTAATGCAATCTGTGCAGGTATGCGACAGGCAGATATGCCAGCAGTTCAGTAGCTATAAGACACACGCACGGAAGCTGTTCTCAGACTGTCCTAACTGGTAACTACTAACTGCAGCTCAGAAACAGAAATGAAGGAAGTGTTGGTGGGAGATGCAAGCAACTTTTGTGCTCTCTTTCCAGTGTGCTGTGTCAGTCTTCACGGGATTCACAAATGTTCCTGTCGTGCAATCTCATTCAAGGATAGTGCTACAAGTTGTGCTAGGATGTACCGACCTTTGATCGTTCTCTTCATATGTTCCTGATACAGGCCCTCCCTCAAGCCATGTGTTGGTTCTCAGAGAGGCTGCAGATGGGACCTTACAAATTGTTGAAAGATTAAAGCACGAATCACTGGATTAAAAGCAACAAGAACATGCTCTGGGAGTTGATCCAGAGTGTTGCTACTGCACGTGGAAATAATCACTCTAAACCATTCCAGCTCTCAAATTACTACTTATTATTAATTATATATTAAAATTACTACCCCCTACTTATGGTATTTTATAATAATAATAATATTATATATAAGTATCAAAATAACACTTACAATAAGATAACAATCGACACCTGTCTCCAATGAAAGGAAATGTACATCTCTCCACCAACAACCGTGCTATCGCACTTATACAACTCTCCACCAACAACCGTGCTATCGCACTAATACAACTCTCCACCAACAACCGGACTATCGCACTTATACAACTCTCCACCAACAACCATGCTATCGCACTAATACAACTCTCCACCAACAACCGGACTATCGCACTTATACATCTCTCCACCAACAACCGTGCTATCGCACTTATACAACTCTCCACCAACAACCGTGCTATCGCACTAATACAACTCTCCACCAACAACCGGACTATCGCACTTATACAACTCTCCACCAACAACCATGCTATCGCACTAATACAACTCTCCACCAACAACCGGACTATCGCACTTATACATCTCTCCACCAACAACCGTGCTATCGCACTTATACAACTCTCCACCAACAACCGTGCTATCGCACTAATACAACTCTCCACCAACAACCGGACTATCGCACTTATACAACTCTCCACCAACAACCGTGCTATCGCACTAATACAACTCTCCACCAACAACCGGACTATCGCACTAATACGTCATGCTAGCAACATCCTTCTGTGAATCAGCAACAAGAGGATTACAAGTTAGTTAGAATCAGCCACAAGAGGACGGCAAGTAAGTTAGAATATGAATTACAGGAAGTTCAGACATGTTTCAGACAGGGCAAAGGAATCAGGGGCCATATCTTCAACCTGAGAACCATCTCTGAGACATACAGATGAACCAGGCACACGTTATCAACCTGAGAACCAGGTACACGTCATCAAACTGAGAACCATCTCTGAGACACGCAGATGAATTAGGCACACGTCTTCAACCTGAGAACCAGGCACACGTCTTCAACCTGAGAACCATCTCTGAGAGGAACCAGGCACATGTCTTCTTCCTGAGAACCAGGCACACGTCTTCAACCTGAGAACCAGGCACACGTCTTCAACCTGAGAACCATCTATGAGAGGAACCAGGCACATGTCTTCAACTTGAGAACCATCTCAGAGACATGCAGCGGAGACAGTCTAGATCTCCATACGTGTATCATAGACCAGGGTAAGGCCTTCGACTGTGTTTAACACCCGGCATTGTGGAATATCAAGAGTGATATGGCGTGTCCAGCACATGTGCTTTACTCAGTTGAATCATTATATCGTGAACAAGCAGCAGTTGTCAGAGTAGCCGATGAAACATCAAACTGGTGTGAGGTGCAAGTGGAAGAAAGACATAAAAATAAAACGCTATTGTGGTTCAAAAATAACAATGACGAAAAGCAAACCTCTTGGCAGAAGAGACGGGTCGATCAGTGTCGATCTGAGTCGATCAAGGTCGATCAGAGTCGATCAGCACGAAGATGAACACAGGACATTGATGACACATTGGGAATGAACATAACATGAGGCAGAGGAGCTGGCAATGAATCGAGAATCTTCTCTGCCACGTTCTGCGAAGGACCTGCCCCTGATGATGACTTTTAGTAGAGGTCGTGTCTAGTTCACTCACTGGACTTCTAACATATGTCACGCCTAGTTCACTGGACTTCTAACACATGTCACGCCTAGTTCACTGTACTTCTAACATATGTCACGCCTAGTTCACTGTACTTCTAACATATGTCACGCCTATTTCACTGGACTTCTAACATATGTCACGCCTAGTTCACTGGACTTCTAACATATGTCACGCCTAGTTCACTGTACTTCTAACATATGTCACGCCTATTTCACTGGACTTCTAACATATGTCACGCCTATTTCACTGGACTTCTAACATATGTCACGCCTAGTTCACTTGACTGCTAAAGCCCACGTCTAGCACACTTGACTTCTAAAGTAAGCCACGTCTAGTACACCTGACTTCTAAAGAATGCCACGTCTAGTACACCTGTCTTCTAAAGAATGCCACGTCTAGTACACCTGACTTCTAAAGTATGCCACGTCTAGTACACCTGTCTTCTAAAGAATGCCACGTCTAGTACACCTGACTTCTAAAGTATGCCACATCTAAAATATTGGCACCTGTTGTCTTAAAAGATGATAGTTTGTTACACTGTGCTTCAAAACAGGCACAATAACTACCACCCATGTCGGAGACCAGGGATGGAGTTATACCCCCCCCCCCCCCTACAGCACACAGAATGGACTGAATTGGGTAGACATGTGTTGCCCATGCAGCATGATCCCTCTCTCGGCCTGCCTAGTTCACTCCAGAGGAAAGGTAACACCCCTACATCTGGAACAAGACAAGCTGCAGAAGCTGCCGGATCAGCAAAGCAATGCTCTAACTGTCCGCCTGTCGGAGCTTCGATCCTAGACCAGCTGCCAACCAAGGCTTAGGGCCTGGTCTTCCCTGCCATAACATTTTGTCTTTAAGTTGCATTTCCTCGCACCAAGATAAGGCTTGCACCCTCCCAATTGCGCTCTTCCGCCCGAAGCCGTTGGCACAATGTGGGGTGTCGGGTTTGGTAAGCGTCGCCCAACATTCGGCGCTAACAGAAAGCAGGTGGTACCGTCTACTGTCATACGGTAGCTAAGTCATATCTGACTAAGACCTGACAGGGAATCATCGATATCAGTGGCTACTTAATACTCTCATCGATATCAGGAGATACTTAATACAATCATCGATATCAGTATATACTTAATACACTCATCGATACCAATCGATACTTAATACACTCATCGATATCAATGGATACTTAATACACTCATCGATACCAATGGATACTTAATACACTCATCGATACCAATCGATACTTAATACACTCATCGATACCAATCGATACTTAATACATTCATCGATATTATTGGATACTTAATGAATTCATCGATATCAGTGGGTACTTAATACAATCATCGATATCAGTGGGTAATTAATGTATTCATCGATATCAGTGGGTACTTAATACAATCATCGATATCAGGAGATACTGAAAGTACTATTGTAAAACCATGTCTTACAGTTATTGACACAAGGCAAGGGTGTCATTAGCCGACACCACACAAGGCTCAGTCGAGGCACCACATACAATCCACATGATATGTCCACACTGAAAATTGTCAATCATGAATTAGAACACATGAAGAACCACCGTGAGATGTGTATGTGATATTCTATCTGTTGCCGTTTGTCCCTTAGATCCGAAACTGGGAAATTGGTTTACGAAATCGACATTAATGAATTCGAAAATATCGACACCGTCACAATTCCCCTCGAAATGATCAAGACACAGTTGGCGCGATGTTGATGCTGCGGGTGGCGGGTGGATGTGGCACTGACGACCGAGATGTTCCCACAGACAAATATGAAATTTCAAGAGAGCTAAATTTAACTCGGCGGGTCCCAGGCAAAGGTATTTATCATGTTGGAGGTGAAAGTGTGTTTGGCTATTATTGCGTATGGTGGTCTGAGCTGTCATGTTGCGTGCTGCATCTCAGGTAAACATTACCTGGCTTGTTTTGTTGCTCTCTGCCACTCCGGCTAAATATATAGTTATCTGTCCCGGGTTTGCTGTTATCTGTTCTCTGGAACGTTCCCGGGGTCTGGCATCTAATCCCAGTTTAATGATTTCATAAGAAGTTCTGATACATGTGCTTCATGGCAACCAACATGGCAGCAGATATATTTATAGAAGGGAAGAGAGAGAGAGAGAGAGAGAGAGAGAGAGAGAGAGAGAGAGAGAGAGAGAGAGAGAGAGAGAGAGAGAGAGAGAGAGAGAGAGAGAGAGAGAGAGAGAGAGAGAGAGAGAGAGAACGAGAGAGCATGAACGAACTTTATTTTCAAAGGGTCACAAATTTGGCACAGACTGGTCTTACATTGGGTGGCGGGGTAGAGGTATTCCCTATCAAAGGAGAGGTAAGGTGCCTCATTCCCCCCGCTAGCCTACGGGACACCCTTGGGCAAGGTGGAGTACCCGTTTAGCTCCCCGATCAGGGTTACGTGAAGCCATGGGTGCAGGTGGTGGATGAAGTTGAAGAGCAGCCAACAGATAGTTGTAGGTTACGGTCTCCAGCTTCATGACTGTAAGCAGAGGATCTCTTTTTTTTTTTTTTTGGGAGACAATGGCTACGGTCATCGACCAGTATGGTCACTGCTAGGAAAGAAAGCAATGGTAAACTACCTTCTTTACAGATGCCAAGAATATCATGTACTGCAATCTCATCGATAATCAGAGAAACGTCATAAATGGGTGCTCCTTAGGAGCAGCCTCGCCCGGTAGGGGTAGTCATGTGCACAAGTGAATCGATACAATTATCTAGGAACAGTCATAACATCTGACGGGAGATGCCTTGAAGAGATTAGAACACGAATTGCCATTGCGAACGTAGCCTTTTGCAAGATGAAAAACATTCTGACCAATAAAAAGATATCAATTGAAACGAGAAAAAGAGTGTTGAGGTGCTGCATAGAACCTGCACTTTTGTATGCATGTCCCCCCATATCTAACTTAATTGTCCTCACTTTCCTATATTTTCATAGCAGACTGTTCACATATTTTTGGCTACTCCAATCCTTTTTGGCAACCCATTTTTAATTCAGCTGGCCAAGTCACCTTTCCGGCCTCCCGTGGCTAAGTTATAGATCGTCTGTTAGTGTATTGTGGTCTTTCGTTTGCTGTATCTCGTTGTTAGCTGTGTTGTCATTGACAAAGATTCTGAGAATCGAAACGTCTGTGTGTCGTATTGTATGCGTTCGTGTGTATTTTATCTGATTTTATTATTCATTTTTATATTTATTGAGTGCTTCTGATTTCGGATTTTTCACCTGTATTTCGCGACACGTGGATCTCCTTGTAAGGTATGTGCAACGTTTGTTGATGTTTAGTTCGTTTTTTCTCGCAGGAGTTTAAAATACCCATTTGTTTCCATTTCCATGTGAAGCGTGGACAATGAGCAGTCAAGCTGAAAAACATCTGATGGCTGTGGAAATGTGATTTCTGAGGACAATGCGAAGAATACTATGGACAGACAGAAAAACCAATGAACAAGTCCTTCAAGAAACAAATGAAGATTGTAAACTGATTAGAGACATTAGACGTAGATAGTCAAACGTTTTTGGACATGTTATGAGAAGAAATGACTTGGAGAACTTGGTGACAACTGGCAAGATCGAAGGGAACAGACCAAGAGGAAGACCGAGAAGTAAATACCTGGATGGCTTGGCCACATGGCATGGTCGAGACAGGAACACGGAGTTGATCCACGACTCTGGTGATCGAGTGAGATGACAGAACATGACCGCCCACGCTTATCGGCATGTCACATGGTGATGATGATGATGATGTTACATTCACGTAGACAAAAACAACACAATTATCAAATGAAAGTTGTGAACACAAGCAATGCATATTACAATGTTATGAAGCAGGCAGGCAGACACACACACACACAAACACACACACACACACACACACACACAAACACACACACAAACACACACACAAACACACACACACACACACACACACACACACACAGACACACACACACACACACACACACACGAATATGCATAAACACGTAATACCTGCATACATCATTTACACACACTCTCACAGTTATGCACCCACTCAATGACACACAAATACACACTCCCTCGCATACACATACCCCCACTCACAATCACAAACACACTATGATTTGGTCTCTTTCCGCAGGGCGACCTACTGAAAGTGTTGCACACAGCCCGAACCCCGCAGGGCGACCTATTGAAAGTGCTGCACACAGCCCGAACCCCGCAGGGCGACCTATTGAAAGTGCTGCACACAGCCCGAACCCCGCAGGGCGACCTACTGAAAGTGCTGCACACAGCCCGAACCCCGCAGGGCGACCTACTGAAGGTGCTGCACACAGCCCGAACCCCGCAGGGCGACCTACTGAAAATGTTGCACACAACCCGAACCCCGCAGCTCCAGCGACGACCCCCAGGAGTCCCTAAGACAATTGCACCCGTGAACAGAATGGCTTAGCCGGAAATCGAACCCAACACCTTGGAAGCGCTAAGAAGGGGAGTAACCACTTCCCCACGGAGGCCAACCAATGAATGAACGAACCAGTATCAGTACTGATCTGATCATGAATGTATATACAGCTTTACAGTTTTCACAACAGAATAATTAACCATGGCAGGGAAACATTTACATGCTAAAATACGCAATATGGCTGCTTTCAGGGGACGCTATCTGGATAATTACCGAGTGAAGGGAACTAACACCAGAATTATTGCCAACTGGAAAAAGCATTCGTTCTTGCTGTGATATTTCCAACTCTAATCAAGCGGGTAGGTTGTGTCTCTTACACTTTCTCCTGCGTGCACTCTTGCTGTCATGTTTCCAATTCTAATCTAGCGGGTAGGTTGTGTCTCTTACACTTTCTCCTGCCTGCACTCTGTGATGTTTTCAACTTTACGCTAATGTAGCGGGTCGAGTGTTGATGGTGCCTCACATTGTGTCTCTCACACTTCGCGGTTCACTTTGTGGTCATATACCTGCCGAGAGTGGTGCTGGTGCAGTGACTAGTACGCCTGCCTGCCTGCCTGTCTTCAAGCATGTCTGACTGCTTGTCTGGCTACCTGCCTGCCTGTCTGGCTACTTGCCTGCCTACCTGCCTTTCTGTCTGCTTACCTGCCTTTCTGACTGACTGCCTCTCTGCCTACCTGCCTGCCTTCCTGTCTTACTGCCTGTCTGCCTACCTGTCTGCCTACATGCCTTCCTGTCTGCCTGCCTACCTGCCTACCTACCTGCCTTCCTGTCTGCCTACCTACCTTCCTGTCTGCCTACCTGCCTTCCTGTATGCCTACCTGCCTTCCTGTCTGCCTACCTGCCTTCCTGTCTGCCTGCCTACCCGCCTTCCTGTCTGCCTACCTGCCTTACTGTCTGACTGCCTGTCTGCCTATTTGCTGCCGGCTCGGTGGCCATGCATTCAAACCACACTGAGGGGTTTTACACATGGGCATTGGCTCTGTGGTTGATACAACCTAGACTTGGTATCTCTGGTTAATACAGCCTAGACTTGGTATCTCTGGTTGATACAGCCTAGACTTAGTATCTCTGGTTAATACAGCCTAGACTTGGTATCTCTGGTTGTTACAGCCTAGACTTGGTATCTCTGGTTGTTACAGCCTAGACTTGGTATCTCTGGTTGTTACAGCCTAGACTTGATATCCCTGGTTGATACAGCCTATACTTGGTATCCCTGGTTGATACATCCTAGACTTGGTATCTCTGGTTGTTACAGCCTAGACTTGGTATCTCTGGTTGATACATACTAGACTTGGTATCTCTGGTTGTTACAGCCTAGACTTGGTATCTCTGGTTGTTACAGCCTAGACTTGGTATCTCTGGTTGGTACAGCCTAGACTTGGTATCTCTGGTTGTTACAGCCTAGACTTGGTATCTCTGGTTGATACAGCCTAGACTTGGTATCTCTGGTTGATACAGCCTAGACATGGTATCTCTGGTTGATACAGCCTAGACATGGTATCCCTGGTTGATACAGCCTAGACTTGGTATCCCTGGTTGATACAGCCTAGACTTGGTATCATTGGTTGATACAGCCTAGACCTGGTATCCCTGGTTGATACATCCTAGACTTGGTATCCCTGGTTGATACATCATAGACTTGGTATCTCTGGTTTATACATCCTAGACTTGGTATCCCTGGTTGATAAAACCTAGACTTGGTATCTCTGGTTAATACAGCCTAGATTTGGTATCCCTGGTTGATACAGCCTAGACTTGGTATCATTGGTTGATACATCCTAGACTTGGTATCCCTGGTTGATACATCATAGACTTGGTATCATTGGTTGATACAGCCTAGACCTGGTATCCCTGGTTGATACAGCCTAGACTTGGTATATCTGGTTGTTACAGCCTAGACTTGGTATCCCTGGTTGATACAGCCTAGACTTGGTATCATTGGTTGATACATCCTAGACCTGGTATCCCTGGTTGATACAGCCTATACTTGGTATCATTGGTTGATACATCCTAAACCTGGTATCCCTGGTTGATACATCCTAGACATGGTATCATTGGTTGATACAGCCTAGACCTGGTATCCCTGGTTGATACAGCCTAGACTTGGTATCCCTGGTTGTTACAGCCTAGACTTGGTATCCCTGGTTGATACAGCCTAGACTTGGTATCATTGGTTGATACAGCCTAGACTTGGTATCCCTGGTTGATACATCCTAGACTTGGTATCATTGGTTGATACAGAATAGACCTGGTATCCCTGGTTGATACAGCCTAGACTTGGTATCCCTGGTTGTTACAGCCTAGACTTTGTATCCCTGGTTGATACAGCCTAGACTTGGTATCATTTGTTGATACATCCTAGACCTGGTATCCCTGGTTGATACAGCCTAGACTTGGTATCATTGGTTGATACAACCTAGACCTGGTATCCCTGTTTGATACATCAAAGACTTGGTATCCCTGGTTGATACATCCTAGACTTGGTATCCCTCGTTGTTACATAATAGACTTGGTATCTCTGGTTGATGCAGCCTAGACTTGGTATCCCTGGTTGATACAGCCTAGACTTGGTACCCCTGGTTGATACAGCCTAGACTTGGTATCCCTGGTTGATACAGCCTAGACTTGGTACCCCTGGTTGATACAGCCTAGACTTGGTACCCCTGGTTGATACAGCCTAGACTTGCTATCCTGGTTGTTACATCCTAGACTTGGTATCCCTGGTTGATACTGCCTAGACAATGGTATCCTTGGTTGATACAGCCTAGACTTGATATCCCTGGTTGTTACAGCCTAGACTTGATATCCCTGGTTGATACAGCCTAGACTTGGTATCCCTGGTTGATACAGCCTAGACTTGATATCCCTGGTTGATACAGCCTAGACTTGGTATCCCTGGTTGATACATCCTAGACTTGGTATCCCTGGTTGATACAGCCTATACTTGGTATCCCTGGTTGATACAGCCTAGACTTGGTATCCCTGGTTGATACAGCCCAGACTTGGTATCCCTGGTTGATACATCCTAGACTTGGTATCTCTGGTTGATACATCCTAGACTTGGTATCCCTGGTTGATACAGCCTATACTTGGTATCCCTGGTTGATACAGCCCAGACTTGGTATCTCTGGTTGATACAGCCTAGACTTGGTACCCCTGGTTGATACATCCTAGACTTGGTATCTCTGGTTGATACAGCCTATACTTGGTATCCCTGGTTGATACAGCCTAGACTTGGTATCCCTGGTTGATACAGCCCAGACTTGGTATCTCTGGTTGATACAGCCTAGACTTGGTACCCCTGGTTGATACATCCTAGACTTGGTATCCCTGGTTGATACAGCCTATACTTGGTATCCCTGGTTGATACAGCCTAGACTTGGTATCCCTGGTTGATACAGCCCAGACTTGGTATCCCTGGTTGATACATCCTAGACTTGGTATCTCTGGTTGATACATCCTAGACTTGGTATCCCTGGTTGATAGGCCTAGACTTGGTACTAGACACTATCGGGGAAAGTAAAGGCGGCTGGACTGCTAATGACATCACCCCTCCAATGGCCATTTGTGTATACAGATATGGCCAATGCAGCTGAAGGCGTGGGAAGATCCATTACTTACAAAAACCTTACCTACCTACGTCCATACCCACCTAATTACGTCCATACCAACCTAATTACGTCCATACCCATCTAATTACGTCCATACCCACCTACCTATACTCATCTACCTGCGTCTATCCCACCCTACCTGCGTCTATACCACCCTACCTGCTTCCTTAGGGAGGACTCCATGATTGATCTAAAAAAAGCAGGGTTGGGGGAGGGGAGGTGGGGGGGGGGGGGGGGTCGAATCACTTGTGGTGGTCTCCACCTGCAAGTAAAGCAATCATGTACCAGCTCCTGCAGACAGTTCTCCAACCACACCCGATCTGGCGACAGTTACTTGCATGTCACTTTACATCATGTTGCAGTCAATCCCAGCATCTGTTGGCTGTCTGTGATTGTTTAGGCATGTTTACATTCAGTAGTTTGCCATTGCTTTCTGAACGGTCGATTCCCCAAACAAGCGAAATCAAAGCACATCAATCTGCTTTCAAATCGCCGGCAACTAATGTCAAACCATGGACTCTGTATATCGGGGAACTGCGCAACAAGATCCCGAAACCTCACACCTGATTTGGTATCCAGCCGCAACATACATCAATGTAACAATAACATAATGTAAATATATCAGAGCCAAATTAAAATCCGGCATATTAAAATTTGGCTTGATAAGTGTTCCATTCCTGGCTAGCAGCGGAAGCTGTACAAGATGGACAGCGTGAACTTCTGCTTCCTTCGTCTACAACCATCCTCTATCTGCAGTTGTGTTTCCTGCATCAACCGCACTGTTTCCCTCACATCTTACAGCTTCCGTTGAGTTCCAAATCTAGGGAAGTTCTATCCGGCCATAGGGTAGACCTTTCTGAGCTGTAAAGTATGTGCTACACTGATGTAGTATGTGGTACAATGTTATAGTATGTGGTACACTGATGTAGTATGTGGTACAATGTTTTAGTATGTGGTACAATGTTGTAGTATGTGGTACACTGATGTAGTATGTGGTACACTGATGTAGTATGTGGTACAATGTAGTATGTGGTACAATGTTGTAGTATGTGGTACACTGATGTAGTATGTGGTACAATGTTGTAGTATGTGGTACACTGATGTAGTATGTGGTACACTGATGTAGTATGTGGTACAATGTTGTAGTATGAGGTACAATGTTGTAGTATGTGGTACACTGATATAGTATGTGGTACAATGTTGTAGTATGTGGTACACTGTTGTAGTATGTGGTACACTGTTGTAGTATGTGGTACACTGTTGTAGTATGTGGTACACTGATGTAGTATGTGGTACAATGTTGTAGTATGTGGTACACTGATGTAGTATGTGGTACACTGTTGTAGTATGTGGTACACTGATGTAGTATGTGGTACAATGTAGTATGTGGTACAATGTTGTAGTATGTGGTACAATGTTGTAGTATGTGATACACTGTTATAGTACGTGGTACAATGTTGTAGTATGTGGTACACTGATGTAGTATGTGGTACACTGATGTAGTATGTGGTACACTGATGTAGTATGTGGTACACTGATGTAGTATGAGGTACAATGTTGTAGTATGTGGTACACTGATGTAGTATGAGGTACAATGTTGTAGTATGTGGTACACTGATGTAGTATGTAGTACACTGATGTAGTATGTGGTACACTGATGTAGTATGTGGTACACTGATGTAGTATGTGGTACACTGATGTAGTATGAGGTACAATGTTGTAGTATGTGGTACACTGATGTAGTATGAGGTACAATGTTGTAGTATGTGGTACACTGATGTAGTATGTGGTACAATGTTGTAGTATGTGGTACACTGATGTAGTATGTGGTACACTGATGTAGTATGTGGTACACTGATGTAGTATGTGGTACACTGATGTAGTATGTGGTACACTGATGTAGTATGTGGTACACTGATGTAGTATGTGGTACACTGATGTAGTATGTGGTACACTGATGTAGTATGTGGTACACTGATGTAGTATGAGGTACACTGATGTAGTATGTGGTACACTGATGTAGTATGAGGTACAATGTTGTAGTATGTGGTACAATGTTGTAGTATGTGGTACAATGTTGTAGTATGTGGTACAATGTTGTAGTATGTGGTACACTGATGTAGTATGTGGTACAATGTTGTAGTATGAGGTACACTGATGTAGTATGTGGTACAATGTTGTAGTATGTGGTACACTGATGTAGTATGTGGTACACTGATGTAGTATGTGGTACAATGTTGTAGTATGTGGTACACTGATGTAGTATGTGGTACACTGATGTAGTATGAGGTACAATGTTGTAGTATGTGGTACAATGTTGTAGTATGTGGTACACTGATGTAGTATGTGGTACAATGTTGTAGTATGTGGTACACTGATGTAGTATGTGGTACAATGTTGTAGTATGTGGTACACTGATGTAGTATGTGGTACAATGTTGTAGTATGTGGTACACTGATGTAGTATGTGGTACACTGATGTAGTATGTGGTACACTGATGTAGTATGTGGTACAATGTTGTAGTATGAGGTACAATGTTGTTGTATGTGGTACAATGTTGTAGTATGTGATACACTGATGTAGTATGTGGTACACTGATGTAGTATGTGGTACACTGTTGTAGTATGTGGTACACTGATGTAGTATGTGGTACAATGTTGTAGTATGTGGTACAATATTGTAGTATGTGGTACACTGATGTAGTATGTGGTACACTGATGTAGTATGTGGTACAATGTTGTAGTATGTGGTACACTGATGTAGTATGTGGTACACTGATGTAGTATGTGGTACAATGTTGTAGTATGTAGTACACTGTTGTAGTATGTGGTACACTGATGTAGTATGTGGTACAATGTTGTAGTATGTGGTACACTGATGTAGTATGTGGTACAATGTAGTATGTGGCACAATGTTGTAGTTAGTTAGTTAGTTAGTTAGTTAGTCGCAGTTCCAACTTCACAGCAACATTGTTATTTGTCGAGACTCCTGTCTTTTCCACTTTTCACATTGGGCAGTGGGGAGCGTTTTGTGTGATATTCACTGGCACAGGAATGTTGTAGTATGTGGTACAATGTAGTATGTGGTACAATGTTGTAGTATGTGGTACACTGTTGTAGTATGTGGTACACTGATGTAGTATGTGGTACAATGTTGTAGTATGTGGTACACTGATGTAGTATGTGGTACACTGATGTAGTATGTGGTACAATGATGTAGTATGTGGTACACTGATGTAGTATGTGGTACAATGTTGTAGTATGTGGTACACTGTTGTAGTATGTGGTACACTGATGTAGTATGTGGTACAATGTTGTAGTATGTGGTACACTGATGTAGTATGTGGTACACTGTTGTAGTATGTGGTACAATGTTGTAGTATGTGGTACAATGTTGTAGTATGTGGTACAATGTTGTAGTATGTGGTACAATGTTGTAGTATGTGGTACAATGTTGTAGTATGTGGTACAATGTTGTAGTATGTGGTACAATGTTGTAGTATGTGGTACACTGATGTAGTATATGGTACACTGATGTAGTATGTGGTACACTTATGTAGTAGTATGTGGTACACAGATGTAGTATGTGATACACTGTTATAGTACGTGGTACAATGTTGTAGTATGTGGTACAATGTTGTAGTATGTGGTACACTGATGTAGTATGTGGTACACTGATGTAGTATGTGGTACACTGATGTAGTAGTATGTGGTACACAGATGTAGTATGTGATACACTGTTATAGTACGTGGTACAATGATGTAGTATGTGGTACAATGTTGTAGTATTCTGGTACACTGATGTAGTATGTGGTACACTGATGTAGTATGTGGTACACTGATGTAGTATGTGGTACACAGATGTAGTATGTGGTACACTGTTATAGTACGTGGTACAATGTTGTAGTATGTAGTACAATGTTGTAGTATGTGGTACACTGTTGTAGTATGTGGTACAATGTTGTAGTATGTGGTACACTGATGTAATATGTGGTACAATGTTGTAGTATGTGGTACAATGTTGTAGTATGTGATACACTGTTATAGTACGTGGTACAATGTTGTAGTATGTGGTACACTGTTATAGTACGTGGTACAATGTTGTAGTATGTGGTAAAATGTTGTAGTATGTGGTACAATGTTGTAGTATGTGATACACTGTTATAGTACGTGGTACAATGTTGTAGTATGTGGGTGGTACAATGTTGTAGTATGTGGTACAATGTTGTAGTATGTGATACACTGTTATAGTACGTGGTACAATGTTGTAGTATGTGGTACAATGTTGTAGTATGTAGTACAATGTTGTAGTATGTGGTACAATGTTGTAGTATGTGGTACACTGTTATAGTATGTGGTACACTGTTATAGTATGCGGTACAATGTTGTAGTCTGTGGTACACTGTTGTAGTGTGTGGTACACTGTTGTAGTATGTGGAACACTGATGTAGTATGTGGTACACTGATGTAGTATGTGGTACACAGATGTAGTATGTGGTACACTGTTATTGTACGTGGTACAATGTTGTAGTATGTGGTACAATGTTGTAGTATGTGATACACTGTTATAGTACGTGGTACAATGTTGTAGTATGTGGTACAATGTTGTAGTATGTGGTACAATGTTGTAGTATGTGGTACACTGTTATAGTATGTGGTACACTGTTATAGTATGTGGTACAATGTTGTAGTATGTGGTATACTGTTGTAGTATGTGGTACACTGTTGTAGTATGTGGAACACTGATGTAGTATGTGGTACACTGATGTAGTATGTGGTACACAGATGTAGTATGTGGTACACTGATGTAGTATGTGGTACAATGTTGTAGTATGTGGTACAATGTTGTAGTATGTGGTACACTGTTGTAGTATGTGGTAGAATGTTGTAGTATGTGGTTCACTGATGTAGTATGTGGTACAATGTTATAGTACGTGGTACAATGTTGTAGTATGTGGTACACTGTTATAGTACGTGGTACAATGTTGTAGTATGTGGTACAATGTTCTAGTATGTGGTACAATGTTGTAGTATGTGATACACTGTTATAGTACGTGGTACAATGTTGTAGTATGTGGTACAATGTTGTAGTATGTGGTACAATGTTGTAGTATGTGGTACAATGTTGTAGTATGTGATACACTGTTATAGTATGTGGTACAATGTTGTAGTATGTGGCACAATGTTGTAGTATGTGGTACAATGTTGTAATATGTGGTACAATGTTGTAGTATGTGGTACACTGTTATAGTATGTGGTACAATGTTGTAGTATGTGGTACACTGTTGTAGTATGCGGTACACTGTTGTAGTATGTGGTACAATGTTGTAGTATGTGGTACAATGTTGTAGTATGTGGTACAATGTTGTAGTATGTGGTACACTGTTGTAGTATGTGGTACACTGTTGTAGTATGTGGTACACTTTTGTAGTATATGGTACAAAGAACCATAGAACACGAGAACTGCCAACATCATAATTAACATGGAGCCCGTGTAGGTCTGATCAACACCGACTGCAGATGGGCGTCATGCACCTCAGAGGCCAGTGTGTCCAGCTTCAGCGTTATATGTTTCAGGTATACTCCATCTAGACCATCTATAATCCATCTATACACCTCCAGACATAGTCCATATATATATATATATATATATATATATATATATATATATATATATATATATATATATATATATATATATATATATATATATACACACACACACCCACACAAAGTCCATATATATTTCAATCTCACATGTTGGGTTGGGTCGACCTGGGAGAATATGTCAGAGTTACAAATTCTCCCCAACGCGGATTCGAACCAATGATCACCGGACTGGCACCAAGTGTCAGCTTTGACGTCATCGCGGCACCCTAGCTTAGTACATGCTTCAATGAGATACACGAGATAACAAGGAGAACAGAGAACACGGACGGAGAAACGCGGACACCAGTAGTCAAACTTCTGTTGGGTGAATAACAGGAAATTGATATACATGTTTGCGCTAATCATCACTTCCGGTAGGCGTGCGAATACACCAGCCGACAGACAGTTTACAAACATGACCTGGATAGATGGATCTGTTTGTACCCGAGCCAGGGATGTGCCGCTAGAGATCCGCCGTGACCCACCTCCGGCCTGGTCTGAAGTCTGGTAGTTTTCCAGGGAGGTGGTAGCAAGATGAAGGTATGATAGTCTGTGTTTGTTAGTGGAGGACATTTGGAGAGTAACAGTTAGGACATGATAAGCACGGAGAGGACAAAGAAGAAGAAGATGAAGTGGTAGCAGGAGTAGTAGTAGTAGTAGTAGTAGTAGTAGTAGTAGTAGTAGTAGTAGTAGTAGTAGTAGTAGTAGTAGTAGTAGTAGTAGTAGTAGTAGTAGTAGTAGTAGTAGTCTCTCCATAGCACAAAGCCTTGGCTAAAATATAGAGATCATGTGTTGCCCATGCAGCATGATCCCTCTCTCGGCCTGCCTAGTTCACTCCAGAGGAAAGGTAACACCCCTACATCTGGAACAAGACAAGCTGCAGAAGCTACCGGATCAGCAAAGCAATGCTCTAACTGTCCTCCTGTCGGAGCTTCGATCCTATACCAGCCGCCAACCAAGGCTTAGGGCCTGGTCTGCCCTGCCATGACATTTTGTCTTTAGCTTGCATTTCCTCGCACCAGGGTAAGGATTGTACCCTCCCAAATGGCAGATGATGCTGCAATTACGACCCACTCTGAGGAAGAATTGCAATGCCTACTATCTACATTCTCCAATGCTTGTTCTGAATTTGGTTTAACAATTAGCAAAAAGAAGACACAGATTATGTCACAAGGTGCACATGGGGTACCATCAATCGTTATTGACGACGCCGAACTAGAGATGGTAGACCATTTTACATATCTAGGATCAGTGGTTAATAGCAAATTATCCCTAGATCAGGAAATCAACATCAGGATTGGCAAGGCAGCAACAACAATGAACATGTTAGCAAAAAGAGTCTGGGAGAACAGGAAGCTTACTGCCAAAACAAAAGTCCTCGTCTACCAAGCCTATGTCCTTAATACTCTTCTTTATGGCAGTGAAACCTGGACAACTTACTCACACCAAGAGAAACATTTAAACAGCTTTCATATGCGGTGTCTGCGATGAATTCTTGGTATTAAGTGGCAAGACAAAATCACAAATACTGAAGTATTGGAAAGATCAGGTTGTGTGACGGTATATTCCATGCCCAGTCTTCGTAGACTTAGATGGATAGGACATCTTAGGAGGATGGATGATGGTAGAATACCAAAGGACATCTTTTTTGGTGAATTACAGACGGGTAGGAGATCTCAGGGTCGGCCTCTACTACGATACAAAGATGTGTGTAAGCGGGACATGATTGATACAGGTATTGATAATGCACATTGGGAGCAAGTCGCCGCTGAACGTGTTGCATGCAGGGCAAACATCAGAAATGGAATAAAGACAAATGGAGAAAATTATTGCAGAAAAGTCACACACCAAGCGTTTGAGACGTAAGATGGTGCATGATGGTGGAAATGACCACGTGTTCACATGCACCCACTGTGAACGGACATTTACAGCGCAAATTGGCCTTATCAGTCACACTCGCTACCGCCATAGTTAAAAGTTATTATGCCTTTTTAAAGCACAAACTATCGTCTGTCAAGACGGCAAGGTGCCAATGATGTAGTAGTAGTAGTAGCAGCAGCAGCAGCAGCAGTAGCAGCAGCAGTAGTAGTAGGAGTAGTAGTAGCAGCAGCAGCAGTAGTAGTAGTAGTAATAGTAGTAGTAGTAGTAGTAGTAGTAGTAGCAGCAGCAGCAGCAGCAGCAGCAGCAGCAGTAGTAGTAGTAGTAGTAGTAGCAGCAGCAGCAGCAGCAGCAGCAGCAGCAGCAGTAGTAGTAGTAGTAGTAGTAGTAGTAGTAGTAGTAGTAGTAGCAGCAGCAGTAGTAGTAGTAGTAGTAATAGTAGTAGTAGTAGTAGTAGTAGTAGTAGTAGTAGTAGTAGTAGTAGTAGTAGTAGTAGTAGTAGTAGTAGTAGTAGTAGTAGTAGTAGTAGTGCTAACTGGTATTTTTTTTTCTAGTGACTGCTGCTTGCATCGAATGTGAACTGTGATTCTAGTGGCGGACTGTTGTGTTGGCATTCTGGCAACGGCCTTATACACACATGCGTGTGCGTGCCGTTGACTGTTGTCTGTTTCACATTTCACATGTGACATTCAGGAGCATTTTGTGTGGTTTTAACTGGCACAGGAATGGAGCAATTATGGGGGACCCGTCGCCGGCCCCGTGTCGAAGGTGTTACGGACGTAGTTCGTAATCCCGCATACCCGCATTTGAAACACAGCTAAGGGCGATTTATCTGCAGACCGTCTTGCGTTGATTTTTACGAAATGGTGTGGGTGCCGGTCGTTCAGACAGCAATGGCAAACTACTGAACGTAAACTTGCCAAGAGATCACAACAGCAGAATATGCTGGTGTTGACTGCGACGTACTGTATAGGATAAGCAACTAAGTAGCATCATACATGTGGTGAGAGATAGCAGTAGCAAACACAATGGCCTCTGAGATGTGGGTGGTGGGTGTGATGTTTTCCAGGTTACAACACACGTGACTGTGAATGGTACCATAGAGGACTTAGTGAAGAGTGATGGTGTCTACTTGAGTGGTTTGCTGAACACATTTGTAATAGGCGGGCTATAGTATGAAGAATGAAACACCAAATGGATATTTAGTTCCATGTGGGGAGTCAGCATGCAAGAATAGTGTGTGTGTGTGTATTTTATAGCTGGGAGGCGGGCGGGCTGGCGGCGTGACAGTGAACTGTCCTAGTAATGTCATAAACACGGCCGGACACTGCTTCCAGGCCTGGACTCGTCGCCTCTCAGAGTGAGGAAAAGATAAAAATTGCCCCCCCCCCTCTACCCTTTAATTCTTCCCTTCTCCCAGGCCTACAAAATGATGGTGTTACCACACCACATATCTTGTAGCAGTAAAATGCTTCCGGGCAATTATTTTAAAAATTAATTGAAAGTGATCGAGTATATTCCTCCAAACCTGTTCTGGCCATGGCCGACTGAGTCACTATGATTCCCTCCGAGGGACAAGTCGCCACACCTGAGATGGAATCATGAGAAAGGTCGCTGGGGTGTTCACAAGAAACCTGTTACAACACCGGGATATGAGAAAGGTCGCTGGGGTGTTCACAAGAGACCTGTTACAAAACCGGGATATGAGAAAGGTCGCTGGGGTGTTCACAAGTTAGTTAGTTAGTTAGTCGACAGATCATCCTCATTGCACATCGAACCATTCAGTCCATAAGTGCTCGGATCCCCTCCTCAGCAAATCCCGCAGCGTGTAGCGGCTAACGACGCCAGTTCTGTGTTGGTTTATCAATCTTCTTTGGCTTCCTGCGTAGTGTTCTTGTTTGGCCACACCTCTTTTAATTTGCTGCTCTCGCAGTCTGGCCATTGTTGTAGATTCACAGTCATCACTTGGTTCTCGCAAAAGTCTTACTTCTCGTAGAGCATTCAGAATGTCGGCCTGGTCCAAGGCGCGTCCGCCCTCCACAGTAGCCTCACCTGCGAGCTTGTCAGCCCGCTCATTTCCTTGTACTCCCGCATGCCCTGGCACGAAGATGAAACTAATCTTTGCCAGTCGAGACCGCTCCAGAGGCAGCAACCATTCTCTTCGGATCGACCCCTCCTCTATCCTCTTGATCATGTTCATTGAGTCGCTAAGGAAACAAGCCCTAGTGAATGTCTGTGTCTCGAGCCATGTTATTGATTTACTTACTGCCATGACTTCCATGGTCAGGCTACTTGTGGTTTCAGTAAAAGCACCAGAGTCCTCCTTCACAATTCTCCCTCCGGCCCGAGCTGTAAAGGCCCATGAGCTTCTCACATGTCGGACGACCGACCCATCTGTGTAGATGACCGCGTCACCGTCTAGCGAATTCTCGAAAATCAACGCTTGTACTTCAGCCTCAACAGCAGCCGGATTTTCTTGTCTGCATTTTCTGTCAAGTTGGATGCAAACTGAAAAGGATGTGCAGAAGTCTGTTGGCACTTGCACCCACTCCTCGCCAGGTTCTAAGTCCTCAAGTGAACACACCTGTTGAAGAATGTCTTCGGCTTGACCCATCCACGACCGTCCTCTTTTTAACCTGCTGCCCTTCACCTTCCTAATTTCACTATGCAGTGGATGTTGTGTGTTTGCGTTAATTCTGAGGTGCCCTGCAATCTTGTATTCTCTCTTCAATGGTTGGAAACCCAAGAAGGTAGCGCATCGCCCTGCATGCTGTATCTCTTGTACATCCAAGAATAATGCGCATAGCTTCATTCTGTATCCTTTCCATCCGTTCTATCTGCTTATGGCTGAGAGTCAGGATTGCCATTGCATACTCCAAAACAGACATGACCAACCCCTCGTACAGAAGACATAGATGGCGCTGCTCACAGTTTTCTGCCGCCATCACCTGCATCGCTGCCAAACCCCGCTTGGCTTTTGTTATCACCTGGTCTATGTGCACATTATAAGCAAGGCTTCGATCAAACCGTATCCCCAGGTAATTCATTGCCTGCGTTCTTTCCACCGTCTCTGAACACAGCATTACAGTTGGTGTTGGAGTGTTGACAATATGATTATTCAACGAGAACCAAGTCACTGTTGCCTTTGTTGGGTTGACCATTGCCCCAGCTTCATCACACCAAGTACTTATGCGATTGAGTTCGGTTTGTAGTTCCACAGCAACCTCCTCTCTATCCTTCCCCTGACGATACACTAACACATCATCGGCATATGACAATGTCCTGCCAGGTCCAGTGATCTGCTCACTGGTGATTCTCACTGTGTAGGCGTTGAACAGTACCGGAGATAATGGTGATCCCTGTGGTAGGCCAGGATATATTGTTGTTGGTTCCGAAGTCCAACTGCCACATCTAAAAACTACTTTCCGTTGGAAGAGGGCTGCAGCGATCCAACTAAGGAGGAATGGACTTATGTTTAGTTCAAGAAGCTGAAACATTAAAAAATCCAGTGGTACTCTGTTGTATGCGTCCTCAAGATCAATCGCTGCAGCAACGGTTTCAGTGCCTGAGTGGAAACCTTCATAGACATCATGGGCAAAGACTGCTGCATTGGTCCAGGTTTCCCTTTTTGGACGGTACCCACCCAGGGTAGGTGGGAAAACATCTTGCCTCTCTAGTTGGCTTGATATTTTCCTGGGGTGTTCACAAGAGACATGTTACAAAACCGGGACATGAGAAAGGTCCCTGGGGTGTTCACTAGAGACCTGTTACAAAACCGGGACATGAGAAAGGCAGCTGGGGCGTTCACAAGAGACCTGTTACAAAACCGGGACATGAGAAAGGTCCCTGAGGTGTTCACAAGAGACATGTTACAAAACCGGGACATGAGAAAGGTCCCTGAGGTGTTCACAAGAGACCTGTTACAAAACCGGGACATGAGAAATTTTCTTTTTGCGCTCGTTCGCTTTGAGCTCAAGTGTAGTCCATACAGACTACTTCTTGTAGCACTGGGCCGCAGTTTGTTTGTGGATCAGCTTCCCCTATGATCAGTGTCCCTCGCCATCAGGCGAACTCACACCCAACTTTAGAGGTACTTGTAATTTACGTCCCCAAGTCAAATACGAAAAGTCAACATTTTTGTCCAGCTGTCTGGTGTTAGGGTAGAACCGCTTACCTCGACATGAGCGCACCGGAAGTTTATGAAGGTGCGTTCTTGTCCATTCGGCCATGCTGACCTGCAGAAATTAAAATCATGCAGCGATCTAATCGGCAGACAATAAATGGTGGTCTGAACATCTTGTGGAAATACAACCTGGCCAACGGGCGATAAGAGTGTTGTTCTCAGTCGATGATGGCGGTGAATTAACAGAGAAAACCAGTAGCCGCAGAATAGCTTGTAGAAGATACAATCCAGGGAGAGACTGGTCATTTGTGCGGTGGACTGGAGAGATGTGGAGCGGAAAATACAAGCCTCCGGAGACAGACACCCCTATTCCATCTTTATCCCTAACTAACAATTTTCTTATAAGACACGCCATACCAATATCAACACTTTTACTTTCCTACTTTCGGAAATTCATGCAGTGTAATTTTTATCTTCACTTCCTGAAGTTTATGCTTATTATTATCTGCCTCCCTGTCTGCCTTCCAGCCTGCCTGCCTACTTACCTACCTACATACCTACCAGCCTTCAACCTAACTACCCGCCTACCCATCCATCTACCTACCAACTCATACACCCACCCATCTAGCTACCCGCCTGGTTATCTGTAAATCTATATAATATCTACCTACTCACCCATATACCTACTTACCTATCCACCCACCTACCTACCTACCTACCTACCTACCTACCTACCTACCTACCTGCCTACATACCCACCTGTCTACCTACCCACCCACCTTACTACCCACCCATATACGAACCAACCTTAATACACACCAGTCCTCATACCCACCCACCCATGAACCTACCTACCTACCTACCTACCCACCCATGGACCTACCCACCTACCTACCTACCCATGAACCTACCTACCTACCCACCCATGGACCTACCTACCTACCCACCCATGGACCTACCTACCTACCTACCCACCTGTCTACCTACCCACCCACCTTACTACCCACCCATATACGAACCAACCTTAATACACACCAGTCCTCATACCTACCCACCCATGGACCTACCTACCTACCTACCTACCCACCTGTCTACCTACCCACCCACCTTACTACCCACCCATATACGAACCAACCTTAATACACACCAGTCCTCATACCTACCCACCCATGGACCTACCTACCTACCTACCCACCCATGGACCTACCCACCCATGGATCTACCCACCCATGGACCTACCTACCTAACTACCTACCCACCCATGGACCTACCCACCTACCTACTTACCCATGAACCTACCTACCTACCTACCCACCCATGGACCTACCTACCTACCTACCCACCCATGGACCTACCTACCTACCTACCCACCCATATACCTACC
Source organism: Cepaea hortensis (assembly GCA_963921405.1). Classification (NCBI taxonomy): domain Eukaryota; kingdom Metazoa; phylum Mollusca; class Gastropoda; order Stylommatophora; family Helicidae; genus Cepaea; species Cepaea hortensis. Next base: position 100,254,193 of record OY992892.1, on the reverse strand, counting down.
TACCTACCTACCTACGTAACCATATATCTTCTTACTCACCCATATGCCTACCTACCTACCTACCTACTTACACACCCATGGACCTACCTACCTACCTACCCACCCATGGACCTACCTACCTTCCTCCCTCCCTACCCACCCATGGACCTACCTACCTATCTACCTACTTACGTAACCATATATCTTCTTACTCTCCCATATACCTACCTACCTACGTACCTACCTAACCAAATATCTTCTAACTCACCCATATACCTACCTACCTACATACCTACCTAACCATATATCTTCTTACTCACCCATATACCTACCTACTTACCTACTTAGCCATATATCTTCTTACTCACCCATATACCTACCTACCTACCTAACCATATATCTTCTAACTCACCCATATACCTACCTACCTAACTAATCATTTATCTTCTTACTCACCCATATACCTACCTACTAACCTACCTAACCATATATCTTCTTACTCACCCATATACCTACATACCTACCTACCTACCTACCAACCTACCTACCTACCTATCTACCTATCTACCTACTTACGTAACCATATATCTTCTTACTCTCCCATATACCTACCTACCTACGTACCTACTTAACCAAATATCTTCTAACTCACCCATATACCTACCTACCTACATACCTACCTAACCATATATCTTCTTACTCACCCATATACCTACCTACTTACCTACTTAGCCATATATCTTCTTACTCACCCATATACCTACCTACCTACCTAACCATATATCTTCTAACTCACCCATATACCTACCTACCTAACTAATCATTTATCTTCTTACTCACCCATATACCTACCTACTAACCTACCTAACCATATATCTTCTTACTCACCCATATACCTACATACCTACCTACCTACCTACCAACCTGCCTACCTATCTACCTGCCTATCTAATCATATATCTTCTTACTCACCCATATGCCTACATACCTACCTACCTGCCTACCTACCTACTTACCTACCTGCCTACCTAATCATATATCTTCTTCTTTTGATTTTGCATATCCTTTACAGGACATCGCTGTCAACACCAGCATCTTTCAGCAGTATGTTGATTTCTTGGCAAGATTACGCTCTGTAGTTTGCCATTGCTTTCTGAGCGGCCGGCTCACATACCCCGTAATTTACCGATGCGATTCGAACAACTGCTGATTCTCACCGTCATCAAGTTACTTATGAGAGTATACGAGATTACGGAGAAAAGTCGCTAACCTCTAAGCCACGAAGAGCTTACTCACCCATATACCCGTCTACCTACCTACCTACCTAACCATATATATTCTTATTAATCCATATACCTACCTACCTACCTACATACTTACCTACCTACCTACCTACCTACCTAACCATATATCTTCTTACTCACCCATATACCTACCTACCCACCTGCCTACCTACCTATCTACCTAACCATATATCTCCTTACTCACCCATATACCTACCTACCTACCTACCTATCCACCCACCTTCCTACCTACTTATCAACCTATCTATCCAGTCACATGACTGAAATTATTCAGAAATCAACAGTTAATCACCACTCACATATATACCTACCTACCTACCTACCTACCTACCTACTTATCTATCCACCCACGTTCCTACCTACTAATCAACTTATCGATCCAGTCACATGACTGAACATATTCCAGAAATCAACAATTAACCAACACTCACCAATAGCCGGCACAAACAAACATAATAATGAAATTATGAACTTATGTCCAAATTCCAAGATCGAAAGTGGCGAAATGTTTCTTCAACGAGGGGAAGGCGCGGACTGTGCACGGTCTGACAGATTTCCGCTCCATTCCGAGGAGAGAGAGAGAACACGGGAGGCGACTGTGCCAATACTAGACCAGGTAACTGACGCTGGTTCTGGCAAGCATTGTGTGACGTCTGCAGCGAGTTCACCTTCAGATAGCATCCAGACGACAAATGGAAAGTGCTGTATCAATATAGATATCAGGCATGTTTGTTTGTTTGTTTGTACGTACAACAGCAGCTAGATGACTTACGGCCCTTGCGATATGTTTTGTGAAATTGATACTTTGACATTCTTTATGAAGCAAAATGACATCAATAAATACATCGAATGTACACAAATATACAGAAGGATAGACGCATAAATAGACAGACACGCCGATAGGCAGACACACAATGATAGAAAATAAGGAGGGGTAGGGGAAGCCAGAGTCGTCAGGTTGGTACTACAAAGATTACAGTGATAGTTGGTTAGGTTAGTATTAGGTAGGTAGATCCCAAACAATGAAGTAGCCAGTAGGTACGGAGAAACCACGACCGACCGAGCTCTAACCCAAACAATGAAGTAGCCAGTAGGTACGGAGAAACCACGACCTACCCAGCTCTAACCCAAACAATGAAGTAGCCAGTAGGTACGGAGAAACCACGACCGACCCAGCTCTAACCCAAACAATGAAGTAGCCAGTAGGTACGGAGAAACCACGACCGACCCAGCTCTAACCCAAACAATGAAGTAGCCAGTATTTACGGAGATGAAACCACGACCGATTCAGGTCTAACCTAAACAATGAAGTAGCCAGTAGTTACGGAGAAACCACGACCGACCCAGCTCTAACCCAAACAATGAAGTAGCCAGTAGTTACGGAGATGAAACCACGACCGATTCAGGTCTAACCTAAACAATGAAGTAGCCAGTAGTTACGGAGAAACCACGACCGACCCAGCTCTAACCCAAACAATGAAGTAGCCAGTAGTTACGGAGATGAAACCACGACCGATTCAGGTCTAACCTAAACAATGAAGTAGCCAGTAGTTACGGAGATGAAACCACGACCGATTCAGGTCTAACCTAAACAATGAAGTAGCCCGTAGTTACGGAGAAACCACGACCGATTCAGGTCTAACCTAAACAATGAAGTAGCCAGTAGTTACGGAGAAACCACGACCGACTCAGGTCTAACCTAAACAATGAAGTAGCCAGTAGTTACGGAGAAACCACGACCGACCCAGCTCTAACCCAAACAATGAAGTAGCCAGTAGTTACGGAGATGAAACCACGACCGACCCAGCTCTAACCCAAACAATGAAGTAGCCAGTAGTTACGGAGATGAAACCACGACCCCCCTATGCCGTGCGTCCACCTTGACGAGGTAGAGGGGCTTGAGCGTTCCAATGACCCCAAGATCTATGCCGACGGTAGCACAGCTACTGGTAGGGTCACCCATGTCGGACAGGTCAAGGGAGAGGGACCAGACGATGTGACGCACAAACCTGCTGCCTTGTAGGTAGACTGGGGACAGTCAAAGGCTAGGGAAAGCATCCCGAACAAATGCTTGTCGAAATCGGATGTACTGAGCCACAGGCTTGACAAAGAAGTGCAACGTAACTTTATCATTTCATGATGCCACAGATGAAAATTAATCGTTATGGTGCTACTCCCGTGAAGTCCCATCAGGCGGTGATAGTGCCGTGCCCCCTGCCTCGAGGGGGTCCACCCATGACTACTGGTGGTCACCTTCCCCTGTGCTGTGGAGTCAAGGCACAGAGGAGTAGGTTAAGAGCTATTGACCAAACACCACGGACTCTCAACATACTACAATGGAATGCCGAAGGAGTTTATAACAAGAAAGCCTCCCTAACACAGCGTCTTCATAAAGATAGAATAGATGTGGCATGCATTCAAGAGACACACCTCAACGCCAATCGCACATTTTCAGTCGAGGGATATCAGGCCACACGTTTTGACCGCAAAGGACACAAAGGAGGAGTTGTAATACTTACACGAAATACAATACCTTGCAGCGAAGTATCTGTGATCTCTGACAACCAAACGGAAATTATAGGTGTTGATATAATGATAAAGGACATGAAAATAAGAATTTACAATCTGTATAGCCCGGCAGATAAGGATCTTACACTCTCAAACATGGAAATAACTGACACAAATTGCATTGTTGTCGGAGACTTTAATAGCCGCTCAGAACGATGGGGATACCCAGATACTGACAAAAGAGGAGATGAAGTGGAGGACTGGGAAATAGACTCAAATCTCCATCTACTCAACAAAGCGGATGACACACCGAGCTTCTACTCCAGAAGATGGATTACCACTTCTACTCCAGACTTAGCTTTCTGCACAGGAGACATCCTCCACAAAATCGATCGCCATGTGCTTGACCAATTAGCAGGTAGTGACCACAGACCAATCAAGCTTGTAATAAATATGGAGTATGTTCCACAGGAGCAAAAGCCTTTGCCTCGCTGGAATTACAAACGAGCAGATTGGGACAAATTTTCCATAATAACAGACAAATATTGTGAAAACATAAATACACGATATGGCAACATGAAGCAAATGGTGGAAAGTCTAAACAGAGCAATAATACAGGCGGCCACTGAGTCTATTCCAAGAGGAGCGAGGAAAAATTACAAACCATACTGGACTGAGGAACTACAAATTTTGGAGGACAAAGTTGAAGATGCTAGGAAGACCGCAGAGAGAGAACAAACAACTGAAGCGAACATCTCTCTCAAAGCCATCTCAGCAAAATATAAAAGAACAGTAAATCAAACAACAAGAGATTGTTGGAGGAAAAAAACAGAAAACCTGAATTTTGACAGGGATGGAAACAAACTATGGAAACTAGTGAAAGCCATGAACAATGAAGGACCTAGAAACAAACAAATAACAATTAAACAAGGAAATGCCTTGCTTACAGGAAAAAAGGCTGCAAATGCACTAATGAAACACTATGCCAGTGCAAACCACATTGATATTACAGCCGAACAGAAGAAAGCAATCAAAGATAAACAGATACATCATAGATATACAGAGACAGCAGCAGAATATATGATGGCAAATCTAACAATGGAAGAAATGGAACAGGCAATGAATACCCTAAAAAAGAAGACATCACCAGGAAAGGATGGAATCACAAATGAAATGCTAATAGGACTAGGCACTAAGGCAAAAAACAAACTACTAGCAGTCCTAAATTACAGCTGGAAGAGGGGAATAGTCCCACAGGCATGGAAGGAAGCTATACTAATACCAGTCCCAAAGAAAGGAAAAGACCTGGAAGAACCAAATGGCTATCGACCTATCAGTCTTCTTAGCTGTGTAGGAAAATTAATGGAACGCATTATCAATGGCAGGCTAACATGGCATCTGGAAGAAAACCAACTCTTAACACCTCACCAAGCAGGATTCAGAAAGTACAGATCCACTGAAGATCAAATAACCTATATAGCTCAGGAAATAGAGGATGCCTTCCAAGAGAAAAAGCACACACTAGCGGTCTGGATAGATTTAGAAAAAGCATTTGATAAAGTATGGAAGGAAGGACTGAAAGTAAAACTGCAAAAAAATGCATGTTTGTGGGAAAATGTACAAATGGATCAGCCACTACCTTGAGAACAAAACTGCCAGGACAAAAGTACAAGGACAAACCAGCAAAATGATGCTGTTGGAGCAAGGTGTCCCCCAAGGAGGAGTTCTTTCACCAACATTATTCCTAGCATATATAAACGACATCACGGAAAATTTTCCAGCCAGAGTACACACATCATCCTTTGCAGATGACCTAGCCATATGGACATCTGAAGAATATATTAGTACAGCTAACAGCAGAATACAGCAAGCCCTATTAGCGCTAGAGGACTGGTCAAAATCATGGCTAGTGAAGATAAGTGAGGAGAAAACAACATGCACAGTATTCTCCCTCTCAACTAAAACTCAGCAACCTAAGCTGGTATTGAATGGAAAAATATTGCGCCATGAAGAAAATCCAAACTATCTAGGAGTCACCTTTGATCGTCGCCTGACATGGAAGACACAGGTTGAGAAAAATCGAACAAGAGCAAGGCAAAGAATGGCAATCATGAAAAAGCTTGCTGGTACAACGTGGGGAGCAGATGAGAAAGTTCTCAAGAAGTTATATACTGGACGGGTGAGGCCAGTACTGGAATATGGCATTGCAGCTTGGGCAACAGCAGCTAAGTCAAACTTTAACAAAATAAGCAGAGTCCAAAATCAAGGAATGCGAATCATTACTGGAAGCCTGAAGACAACCTCTATTAATGAACTAGAAAAGATCACTTGTTTACAACCAATGCAGGATAGAAGAGATAGCAGAGCCCAGCAACAAGCTGAAAAATTTAGAAGATTGACAGACCACCCTATGTATAAAAGGTTTAGTGGTTTTGGAAAGGGAAGACTGAAGCGTAGCAACTTTGTAGAAACTGCAAAACGAAAGATTAGGGCAGATCCCATACTTAACATATCAACAGTCAAACCCATTTACAATGCAGACAAGTTCCCAGCTTGGAGACAGCAGCTACTGCCTGAGATGATAGAAAACATTCCTGGTATTGAGAAAAAGAACACTCAGCATGAAACCGAAAGAAGAGAAATAACCCTAAACAACATAAAAGAACATTACCCAAGCAGCAATTGGACCCATGCATATAAAGATGGATCAGCCAAAAATTCAGTAGAGAATGGAGGAGGAGGAATTCTCCTAAATTTAAAAAATGGAGTGAAAAAAACACATTCAGTGACAACTGGAAAGTTTTCAAGTAACTTCAAAGCGGAGGTAGAGGCTCTGAAAACTGCAGCAGAAATGCTCTTGATGGAGGAAAATAAAGAGACGCAAATAGCTATCTTTACAGATGCAAAGTCAGCTGTCTCAATACTGAAGAGCAATTACAGCACAGAAATAGCTGACCTAAGAGCAGCACTCCATGGTCTATGCCAGAAATCCAAAAAAGTTGTAATACAGTGGATACCATCACATTGCAGTATACCTGGAAGTGAAGAGGCTGACAGACTGGCAAAAGAGGGCGGACGACTACCACAGCCTGACATAGACATAACCTATAACGAGGCAAAGAGGTTGATAAAAAGCACTTATAGAACCAAATGGGAATCAGAGCATCCAGGTCACCAGAAGGATGATGCATATTACAAACTCGACCGAAGAGAACAAGTAGCAATCTTCAGACTCCGCACAGGACATAACAGGCTGAAATACCACTTGTTCAATAAACTAAATATAGGAGATACCGATGAATGCAATTGTGGAACTGGTAAAATGACAGCTAAACATTTGCTGCAGGAGTGCCCAATATATGCAGAACAGAGAAAGATATTTTGGCCCACACCTGCTTCATTTGAGGACAAGCTCTATGGAGATATCAACAAGCTCAAGTTGACTGCAGCTTACTTTAACTACATTCAGGTTGACATTTAAAGGTGCATGAAGACGTATTTAGACTGCCGCACTTCATACCACAGGTATGTCGGTTACAAAAGCGCCCCAGAGGCATGAAATGGAATATTGCTTGGATAGCAAATTCATTACGTGGAAAGTCCGAATCGAAAGCTCACTGTGTGGGCTTCATAAAAGGTGGAAAAAGTGTCCTAGTGGCACGAAATGGAATATTGCTTGGATAGCAAATCCATTATGTGGAAAGTCCGAATCGAAAGCTCACTGTGTGGATGTCATCTGCAGACTGCATACTTCTGGTTTCCGGAAGAACAGCCTATGGTGAATGGAAGGCCCAATACACGGAAGTGAGGCTAAGCAGCCATGTGCAGGACGTGACGATTCCTTGGGTGAGCCCAGTACCAGAGCGCTGTGCGTTGGCTCTGCAAGTATGGAAGCCTCCTTGGATGGCGGGGAATGCCCATGGTCTGCCCCTGCCTTCCCTTGAGGGCTGACCAGGATGTCTTTGGCTGTTCTATATGGGCCAGCTGGGATGGGGGATAACACCACAACAGTGAGAGCCAAACGTCCTAAGAAACCCCCGGGTAGGTTAACCCGGTCAACAAATGCCCGCAGAAGTCGGATGTGTCGGCCTAACGGCGCAAGAACGCAGCTCTGCTGTGGACAGGCACAACGCAATCACGTCCGAAAAAAAACTCCGGATGAACGAAGAAGAAGAAGAAACCACGACCGATTCAGGTCTAACCTAAACAAGCCTTTGTGTCATGTCTGAATCATGACTGGCTACAGTTTAACATGCTTCTCTTCAGGTGTAAAGTGTCAGCAACGAGCCTGCACAGCCCGCTCAGAGAGGAGTTGAGAAGATCTGTAGAAGTTCCATGGAGATTGTGTTCTGGTGCCTGGTCGGGGGAAACCTCCACTCACCTCTCTCCGATAGAGGCAAGCCCTTGTCACAGCTGTCACGACTTGAATGGCACTACATCGGACCGAAGAGTTACAATTCAAATTTCCCAGAGGACGGACGATCAACTAATACTTTAAGTGACAGATAGAGGGAGGCGAGGGAACGGTAGAGAAAGGAAATCCTGGACTGACAGCGTGAATGAATGGGTAGACTGCAACATGCCACACTTATACCTCGCGTTTAAGTAGTGAGCAGTGGAAGCACTTGACTAGGAGAACACACCCATTAGGGGACCCCAGGAGAACACACCCATTAGGGGACCCCAGGAGAACACACCCATTAGGGGACCCCAGGAGAACACACCCATTAGGGGACCCCATGGACAGCACATCCTGTCATGGAATAGTCGTGGAGAGATATCTATCATTTGTTTTTTTCTAGTTAAGGGAAGTAATCTGGAAAATGCATGAAACTAATGCCAGGATTTACCGAACTTTGGTCAAATATTCTCAAGGCATCCGTTTATTGCAAACGGTATCACTAAATGTGAACCAATCTCCTCCCATAGGTCACACTAGGAGTCTCTCACTGCAGTGCACGAACTCCTTAATCCTGGCGTGGATCTACAAGTATGTGTCTAACAACAGCAATAACAGATAACTCCAGCCGCTAACGACAACAGCTAACAACAATTGTTAACTGCATCAAGTGTTAGCAACGTGCAGCAGTCACACTCACTGCAACAACTAGCATCAGCTGTTACCAACAACAACACCAACAGCAAACAATCACAACAACAGAAAATCACAACAACAGACAGCCACACCAACAAACAATCACAACAGACTAGTGGCGCCGGCAACAAACGGTTGACAGATTAGTTACAAGTTCACTCACCCGAGTCTCGCACGTGCTGTGACAGATGTACCGACACACTGAAATAACAAACAGTGGTTAGTCAAGTGGTGAGCATGTTTACTCACACAATACACTAAAATGGTGTTACAATCTGGAGTCTCCATGAATTATTTACTGACACACAACACTGCCAATCGATACAATGTAGACCGGATAATTCACGCTGTTCATTCATTGACAGAACACAACAACAGAGATTCAATATCCCCATAGTCATTGACTAGTAAAACACCCATGCCATAATATAAATGCTGCCGTCTATGGTAATCTCATGCCAATACATTTGCCACACTATGTTCCACATCATGTACCACAACATATGCCACAACATATGCCACCACATATGCCACAAGATATGTCCCAGCATGCATGTTGTCCACACTGATGACGATGACTGAGAAGTAAGGCTGTAGGGCTGGGCCGGTGGCATGCAAGAACACCATCAACAGAGTTAACACAGAGCACCAAGGACCGAGATCTGTGTGAAGACATGAGCGCCTACGCCAGCCGGCAAGGCACGTGATTATCTTCTTCTTCCCTTCCTTCATTTACCTCAGTGAAGTGTTGGGGGTGGGAGATGGGGTGAAGTAAAGATCGTTCTAGTGCTCTTTGTAAGTTGGTATTCTAAGATCTGAGATTGTTCTTGATACTGTCACTCCGTCGTTTACATGTCTTCTCATTGCGCAGTATCTAGTACATTTCTTCAGTGTGTGTCTTTGTGGCGGATAGCACCAGGACATTCTTGTGAGGTGACCAAACCATTTCATCAATTCATCTGTAATGAAGTGCCTGACTGGTTTCAAACCTAGTCAGATTCTAATTTTATCATTACCAAATCTATATCTCAAGGCGTACGATGTATTCTGCATGTTCATCTATATTCTATACATCATCATCATCATCATCCCCTTCCTCCTCCTCCTCCTCCTCCTCCTCCTCATCATCATCATCATCATCATCATCATCATCATCATCATCATCAAGTGCCATGTTGGCTGGCGTACGTGTTCATAAATCTCCACATATCTCGGCCTTTGGTTTTCTGGATCAACTCTGTTGATATTCCTCCATGCCACCGTCTAAATCAACCTAGCATATTTTCTCTTGGTCTGCCTCTGCCTCTCTTGCCCTCGATCTTTCCAGTTGTCACGATGTTCTCCAATGCCCATCTTCTCATCACATGACCAAAAAAAATTCAGTTTGTCTCTTCCTTATTGTTATATATAATGTTTTAGTTTCATTAGCCTCTTTCAGGCAGTCGTTGTTAGTTACTTTGGGAGTTCAAGGAATTCTCAACATTCATCTCAGGAACCACATCTCTGTTGCTCCTAATCTCTTCCTAATTTGTTCTTTTACATTCCAAGATTTACAGCCATACAGCAAAACTGGTTCTACATAGCATTTCAGCACTCTCTTTCTTACATTCAATGACAGTTACTTATTGCATAAGATACTCTTCATTTTCTGAAATGCGGCTTTTGCCTGCCCTATTCTGCTCTTAATCTTTGTTGTGCATCTTCCATCTGAATGTATTTAAAACTATACACATAGTGAAGAGATTTCCCTTCTACCTCACAATTGGGTGTCACCTTTTTCTTTGAAATCACCATTGTTACTGTTTTCTTGATATTCAAGGAGAGTCCTTTCTGTGCACTCTCTGTTACTACAGTGTCCAACAATTGTTGTAGGTCTGTTGAATTATCCGCCACCAATACTGTGTCATCTGCTCAGCGTATATTATTTATATTATAACCTCCGAATATTATTTCTAGCTTCTCTTTTATTGCTCTCATTATTACTTCGCTATAGAGGATGAAGAGATCCGGTGACAAATCACATCCCTGTCGTACTCCCAGCTTTATTTGTTCATAATTTCCTTATTTATTTCCCATTTTAATTGCTGCTTCTTGGTTCCACAAAAATTTTATTAAATTATTCTGAGATCTTTCCCATCAATGTTGATATCTTCCAACATTTTAATCATTTCATCATGTTTTACTTTATCAAATGCCTTAGTATAATCTATGAAGCATAAATATATGTCTTTCTGCGTATCTATTGATCTTTCTAATAGTGTCCGTATTGTATATATTGCATTGTTTGTACCCTTTCCTTCCATAAAACCATACTGTTCTTCACTAATTTCCATTTTTATATTTTCTTGTTCTTCTCATTATAATTCTGAGTAAAATCTTAGTGATATGGTTGATGAGGTTAACCGTACGAAAATCTTCGCATTCAATTGCTCCTGGTCTTTTTGGTATAGCTATACATACAGATTTCAGCATATCGCTTTGTAAATATCCACTGTTATAAATATCATTTAACATTTTGGTTAATATATCTTCTCCAAATTTCCCTATTACTCCTAATTCTTCTATTTTGTTTCCATCTGGCCCAGCTGTTCTTCCTGTCTTTATATTTTGGATAGCGTCAGCGACTTCTTCTATTAGAATAGGTGGACCTTCTAAGTTACTTTCTTTTGTTAATTCTGCCCTTTCTCCATTATATAATTCTCTTATATACTCATTCCACCTTTTCATTATTGCATCTTCCTCCAATAATATCTTTCCTGTTTTTGATTTTAAACACCCTGTATTTATTCTTATTTTTCTTCTTGTGAGCTCACTGATTTGTCTGTGCATATTTAAAAAAAAAAAATCTTTAATAGAATTAAATTCAATTTTCTTACACTGCTCATTTAACCAACTTTATTTTGCCTTCACACAATTATTTCTTATTTCTTTATTTATCTTGTTATTTGTTATATTTTTGTGTATCATTTTTACTCTGTTTTCTTTTAGCCATCAACTTTAAGATTTCTTCAGCCATCCATTTTTTCTTAGCTTTTCAGATTCTTTCTGGTAATATTTCTTTGCTCGTTTGATGAATGGAGTCCTTTAACATATCCCATTGTTTGTTTATATTCTGTATTTTAGCTATTGCATGGTACCTATTTTTCACAATCACTCTGTATTGTTCTTGAATTTCTTTATCCATATTCAAAACCTCTTTATTAAGTCTCATGTTCTTAACCATTTTTTTGTTCTCTTCAGTCTTACTTTTATTATACCACATAGTGGTACATGATCACTATTACAACCAGCACCCGGCATTGTCTTTACATTAATAAACGCATTTCTAAACCTTTTATTAATAAGTATGTAGTCAATTTGGTTGAGTATTTTCTTATCAGAGCTTTTCCAAGTGCGAAATTATCGTCGTTTATGGTGTTTAAATCAGGTGTTCCCAATGATCATATCATTGATATTTGCCCATTCTATTAATTTCTCTCCTCTTTTATTGTTTTTTGTACCTAAACCATAATTCCTCACTACATCCTCCGTTTTATCTTGTCCTACTTTTGTATTAAAATCACCAAGTATTATATTTATACATTGTGATTTAATTTGAGACATCGCCAATGAATGTGTACTTCATTGTTAAAATGTTGTATTTCTGCATCACTACTGCTTGTTGTTGGTGCGTAAACATGTACGGTATTTATATCGATTGGTTTGCTTTTCAATTTGACCATAATAACTCTATCTGAAATACACCAGTAACCATTAAGTGATTTGCCTGTTTGTTTATAACATAATAGTGAGTGGCACCTTACAGTCTTGACAGACCAAAGAATGTGAGTTGGAATTTGGCCAAAATTCCATCACAATGCCTGGGCAGATCTTCAGAGAACATGTGGTGCACAAACGACATGTTCCCCTTTAGAATAAATTATTGTGTGTTTGTCGTTTATAATTTTGCCTGATCCCTTCCATCTAATCTGACTTATGCATAGGATATTCATTTTCATGCTTTCCATTTCATGTATAACATTGTGCAACTTTCCAAGCTCATTTAACGTTCTAACAGTCCATGTACTTATTTAAAATTTATTCGTCTTAATTAAGATGTTGCCTTCAGTCTCTGGATGACGTATTGGTGACACTTGTGACTCATGACTGTCCCTATCGGACGAGGATGTCCTCAGACAGCCATTGACGTCATTTACTGCCATTGAAATGATTTAGTCATGAAGTCTTGGGAAGATACTGTGGTGGTTTCCCCTTGCCTTCCACATCCACACGGAGTTCTGTTACCTCAGCCTTTGACAGTCGGTGCTCACATCTGTCCGCAGTATAATTTAACCCTGGCCCGCAGTTTATATACACATTTACACAATATACCCAACACCAAGGCAACGCAAACCATTACTGTCGGGGATGAACTTTCCCAGGCGAATAATTCATTCTTTCATGATCTGCTACAGAAGAGCGGCAAAGCATGCAATCCCTAGTGGTGTTTGGAGTCCTCTTGATCTGACCATCACCAAAGTCCACATATTTCAGCGCTTTAATTTCGAAAATGTTTCATGTTGATAGATGTTCTACCAGATGTGTGTTATTCACAACCAAAACAATGTTCTATACGCCCATCTATAATCTAAGTGTCAATCTATAGTCTAACTGTTTATAATCACACGTCACTCGTCATAGATCAATCAATCATCTGACACAATAAAACACATATCTCACACACAGTAGATCAATTATCTCACACAGCATAAATCACAAATCTCACATCAGAGATAACACTCAATCACTCCCTCCCTCCCTCACTCACTCACTCACTCACTCACTCACTCACTCACTCACTCACTCACTCACTCACTCACTCACTCACTCACTCACTCACTCACTCACTCATGTCACTCACTCACTCACTAATGTCACTCACTCACTCACTCACTTATGTCACTCACTCACTCACTCACTTATGTCACTCACTCACTCACTCACTTATGTCACTCACTCACTCACTCACTTATGTCACTCACTCACTCACTTATGTCACTCACTCACTCACTCACTTATGTCACTAACTCACTCACTCACTTATGTCACTCACTCACTGACTGACTGACTGACTGACTGACTGACTGACTGACTGACTGACTGACTGACTGACTGACTGACTGACTGACTGACCGACTGACTCACTCACTCACTCACTCACTCACTCACTCACTCAACCACTCACTCACTCACTCACTCACTCACTCACTCACTCACTCACTCACTCACTCACTCATCCATCCACTCACTCACTCACTCTCTCACACACACACACACACCACAGATAAAACAATTCACACACCACATTTATTATATATTTCCCATAACATAGATCAAACAATTAATTCATCATAGATCAAATAATTCACTTCCCATAAATCTAACATATCATAGATCGCATTTCTCATCCCCATAGATCTCATTTCAAAGACCATACTTCAAACATTACACACTTTAGATTACACATACAACACTTTATAGATCAAATATGACGTAAGCCCTAGAGAATTTATATCACGCACAATAAAAAAGATATCTCACATACCACAGATTAATCCCCAAACACATCTCAAGTGCCAACATTGAACCATGTAACACACAGGAGATAACACATCTTATACATTATAGATTAAACATCTTATACATAATAGATTAAACATCTTATGCAGCCTATAATACACATCTTATAAACCATAGATTAAAAATCTTAAGCACCACAGATTAAACATCTTATACACAACAAATTAAACATCTTATACACCATATATTAAATATTTTATATATCATGGATCAAACATCTTATACATCGTAGATTAAATATTTTATACACTACGGATCAAAGATACACTCAGAACCCTTCACCACAAGGTCCGGAGTACGACAAAGGCTGTGTCTTGTCCCCTCTCTTGTTCATAACATATATAGACAACATGTGTAAAGAAACCAGCCAAGCAGAGACAGCAAGAATACCGCATGACGAGAACACAAAAGAAGAACCATCTGCAAATCTAACCATTAAAGAACTCCTGTTTGCGGACGACCAAGCACTAATAGCAAAATCAGAAGCTAAATTACAAGACCACATGAATAGTCTAAACCAGTGTTTCCCAACGTGGGGCCTACGCCCCACAGGGGGGCAATTTGACTGTTAAGGGGGGCAATTCGAAAATGGAAGAAATCGGCTGAATATAACAAAACGGGGAGACTTGAGACTGAAGTTAACTAAATTGGAACCTGATATAACATCTCTTTGCAGCAAGCATCAAGCGCAAGGATCTCACTAAATTTAAATAATAAATAATTACTAATAATTAAAATAATATAGAAAAATCTTTCATTAAAATTATTTTGTACTTGAATTTCAGTTCTCCATTATATGTTTTGAAAATTTACTTACTGTGTTTGCTCAATAATTACCTAGTGATTTCTTCCTAAAACCTATCATTCAAGTTTCTTTAGTGAACATTTCAATTTTTGAATATTAAAAATAATGTATATGTTGAGGGGGGGGGGGGGCGTGGGGCCGGGGAGGGGGGCAATATGAATTTTAGAAAGGCTTAAGTGGGGCATGGTACAAAAAAGGTTGGGAAACACTGGTCTAAACGAAATGTGTAGGGGACATAACATGACAATTAGCACAAGTAAAACAGTAGTACTGACTATAACTAAACAAGAAAAAGCAACAACGATTTACCTAAACGAACATGCCTTGAAATAAGTAAAGAGTTTCAAGTACCTAGGAAGTATAATATCATCAAATGGCAGATCAGAAGACGAGATCGAAAATAGATGCAGTAAGGCAAACCAACTCATTGGACAAATGGCACCAATGCTAAAGAACAAATATGTATCAATAACTACTAAAAGGCACTTTACAACTCAATCTTTCTACCAACTCTATGTTACCAATGCCAAACCTGGACAATGACAGAAAAAGAGAAAAGAAAAATCACAACAACAGAAATGAGATTCCTGAGAAGAATACTTAATGTATCAAGAAGAGATAAGATCAGGAATGAAGAAATCAGGACTAAAGTGAGGGTTATAGCTGCACTAGATCTTATTAGAAAGCAGCAAGTCAAATGGTTTGGTCATGCAAGTAGGCTACCTACTAACAGTATACCACAACAAGCAATGATGTACAGACCAGATGGAAACAGAGGAAGAGGCCGACCACGTAAACGAGGGACGCAGGGAATAACAGAGTCCACGGGAATATCGATACATAAGCCCATAAGCGGGCACTCTCCCGCTGTTTATACTTCACCTCGACACCGCAAGGTACAAGAGGGACATGGTGAGATGAGATGAGATGAGATCAAACATCTTATTCATCATAGATTAAACATCTGATACACCATAGAAAAAACATCTTATACACGATAGATTAAACATCTTATCTTATATATAAAAGGCAATCTCCGTCTGTCTATATGTCTGTCCTTTATGCGTTCGCGAACGGCCCATCCGATTGAGATGACATTTTCTACACATCTTCCTTTCATTCCAGCGCAGCCAACTGTGATATTTTTTTATTGTGAAATCGGCTGCTTACTTAATATTATTTAATTTTCCATTTTTCGTTATAATTTATATACAGCGAGGGGACTTAACTCTAGAAAAGTTATTTCAATGGGCATAACTTTTAATAACATTGCTGTATAACTTATAGTCATATTGTTGCATCGTTTTCAAAGATTTATAAACTCTTTGTCTATAGTTATGTACCGGCATATGAGTTATAATAAATAATGATACAATCTTTAAGGTATTTTCAAAGTTTTTAGAAAAATAATGCATAATGCATAACACTGTAACTCATCTTTTTATGCTTACGAAGTTATCTAAAGTCATGCAGGTGATTAGAAACGGTTTTCATTAGAAATAATGGATGGTGTGTGGAAGGACATTATTTTAAGTTACTTTTTTTGTTGTATGAATTTAATGAGACGCCGGGTCAGATAGATAGACAGACCCACCTTTTCGCTGCAGTTATCTACAGGCATATGCGTTATAATCCTCCTCCTCCTCCTCCTACCCTCTTCCTCTTCCCCTCCCCCCTCTCCATCCTCCTCCTCCCTCTTTCTCCTCCTCCTCCTTCCTCCTCCTCCTTCCTCCTCCTCCTTCCTCCTCCTCCTCCCTCTTCCTCCTCCTACCTCCTCGCCCTCCTCCCTCCTCCTAATCACTCCTCTTCCTTCCTCCTCCCTTGTCCTCCTACTCCCTCCTCCTCCCTCCTCCTCCTACGTCCTCCACCTCATCCCTCCTCCTCCCTCCTCCTCCTCCTCCTCCCTTTTTCTCCCTCCTCCTCCTACCTCATCCTCCTCCCCTTACTCCTCCCTCCTCCTCCCTCTCCTCCTCCTCCCTCTCCTCCTCCCTCCTCCTTCCTTCTCCTCCTCCCTCCTCATCCTCTCTCCTCCTCCCTCCTCCTCCTCCCTCTACCTCCTCCCTCCATATCCCTCATATCCCTCCACCTCCTACCTCTTCCTCCTCCTCCCTCCTAATACTCCTCCTCCTCCCCCTCCTTCTCCTCCCCCTCCTCCTCCCTCTACCTCCTCCCTCCTCCTCCCTTCTCCTCCTCCCTCCGCCTCCTCCCTCCTTCTCCTCTCTCCTCCTCCTACCTCCTCCTCCATCTCCCTCCTTCTCCTCCTCCTCCCTTCTCCTGCGTTC
>OY992892.1:100070073-100236401 GCA_963921405.1 Cepaea hortensis | reverse complement strand
CTCCTCCTCCTCCCTCTCCTCCTCCATTATCCCTCTCCTCCCTCCTCCTCCTCCCTCCTCCTCCTCTTCTCTCCTCCTCCTCTCTCCTCCTGCTCCTCCCTCTACCTCCTCCTCCCTCCTCCTTCCTCCATCCTCCTACCTCCTCCTCCTCTCTCCTCCTCTTAATCCCTCCTCCTCCCTCCTATTCCTCCCTACTCCTACTCCTCCCTCCTCTTCCTCTCTCCGCCTATCTCTTCCTCCCTCCTCCTCCTCCCTCCTCCACCTCCCTCTTCCTCCTCCCAGCTCCTACTCCTCCTTTTTCTTCTTCTGCTGCTGCTGCTGCCGCCGCTCCATTTACCCAAGTTAATTGTTGGGGAAGATGTAAAGACCTTTCAAGTGCTCTTTCTAATGCTTTTTGTAAGTTGGTCTTCGTTTATCTAGGTTGTTCTAACTGCAACCAATAAATGATTAGACAGACAGGCAGGCAGACAGACAGACAGACATAGAGGGAGGGAGAGACAGACAGACAGACAGACAGACAGACGGGAACGGGAACTTATATGACTACTTATATGAATTAAATGAGATGCTCCCCATCAGGGGCTGGGCAAAGCCGGGCAGGGTCAGGCAGAAAGATAGACAGACAGATAGACAGACAGACAGATAGACAGTCGGGAACGGGAACTTATATGACTACTTATATGAATTAAATGAGATGCTCCACACCAGAAGCTGGGCGATGCCGGGCCGGGTCAGATAGACAGAGAGACAGACAGACAGACTGACAGACAGACAGACAGACAGACAGACAGATAGTCGGTACCGGGAACGAGAACTTATATGACTACTTATATGAATTAAATGAGATGCTCCCCATCAGGGGCTGGGCGAAGCCGGGCCGGGTCAGGCAGACAGACAGACAGACAGACAGACAGACAGATAGATAGATAGTCGGGAACGGGAACGGGAGCTTATATGACTACTTATATGAATTAAATGAGATGCTCCACACCAGGAGCTGGGCGATGCCGGGCCGGGTCAGATAGACAGACAGACAGACAGACCGACAGACAGACAGACAGACAGACAGACAGACAGACAGACAGACAGACAGACAGACAGACAGACAGACAGTCGGTAACGGGAACGGGAACTTATATGACTACTTATATGAATTAAATGAGATGCTCCCCACCAGGAACTGGGCGAAGCCGGGCCGGGTCAGCTAGTGATCAATAAATTAAACATTTTATGCAGCCTTTATTACACATTGTATACGCTATTGAATAAACATCTAATACACCATAAGTAGATGTATTATGGCGGTTTAGGGCCAAAACAGCCGGGGCACCACAGGAGCGCCAAAACAACAGCCCCCTAGGGATCCAACCCCCGGGGCCCCGCCCCCTAGGCCCCGGGGCGCACACCAAGCGGTGAACCGTCCCGGAGCGCATAAGACGGTCGCCTGTAGGCGTCCGAGGCTGCCTGTGAGAAAAACCGAGCCGTTGATTTAGAGTGTATCACCTGTAGACATACCAGGATGCGCACCGCGAAGAACAAGTGTAAGTGGCTACGGCTATATTCAACTGCTCTCTGTGAGCGTAGTTGCATGCGGGAGTACTGTAAAGTACATGCAGTTCTGGTGCGGAAAGGGACATGTACCAAACCGTGCAGAAGCTGTGGGAGGGGGGTCACAAACTATCTATCAATTTGTAAGGAGTGTGGTTATAACGCAGCCAATCGTCGAACATGGTACCATGAAAAGGTAAAGCCTTTTAACGCCGAGTTTCAGCGATTGGCTATGATCACAGAAATATAAAAAGTCAATTAGAGACATGGAACTATCAGCTGTACGTACACACTCACCTGTTAGAGACTGACTGATCTGTGTATTTAGCCATGCCTACGCTGGTTCAGCTGAAACAGCAAGCCCGCGAGTATGGCATGCCATACAGTGGGAGGAGGAAGGCCATTCTTGAGGGGGAAATATCCAGAGCGCGTGAGATGGCTAGGGCCTCCCTGCTCGAGAAGAACCCCAATCTACATGGGGCACGACTTGAAGCAGGGATTACCACCGCTCTGAGATTTGTACATGGCACCGCCGCCGACCGAGCCGCGATCGTCGCCGAGCGACGACACCGCGCCCAGCAGCGTACTCAACGACACGCTGACCTCGAAGCAGAGTTTCTTGCCCGAGTTGATAGAGTGCGAGATGAAGTGGCTGAGAGGCGTTCCGCTTTAAGTCGCGACACACCTGAATTGCAACTCGCCCGGGAGATTGAGGGGAGCCTGAGAAAATATGAAGCAATCGTCCCAGAAGGTAGCAACTATGATGAACCTGCAACATTTATGATTTCGATGGAGCCCGCCATCAAAGCCATGGTGATAAAAGGGTTGGGGGATTATGGCAGTGTTAAAATGCAGCTGTATCTCCATCTAAAATACTATCGCACCACCCCAGAAGGTGAAGAGATTACAGCAATCGCCACCCATGGAAGCAGGAACTATGAAGTACTGCACGAGGGGGAAACTGCTGAGGGGCTGGACCTTGCCATAGCCAAGATATTCGCTGACAGTGAAGCATTCACCGAACAGGGCTCGGATTGGCACTATGATGAGTGTGTGCAGCTCGACCTCTACATCGCAAAATACCAACCATTCCGAGGGTCTAGCTACTTCGCGACCCCCAGCTTCATCCCACCACGCAGTGTTGTGAATGTGAAGAATGAGGACAACCGCTGCTTTGAATGGGCCATACTCTCAGCGCTCTACCCAGTAGCACATGGAGAGCATCCTGATAGGCTCAACAAGTATAGCACCCACCTGGGAGAGCTAAACTTTGAAGGAATCGAGTTCCCTGTGCAGCTATCCAGTATTGCTAAGTTTGAAAAACAGAATCCTACCATAGCCATCCGGGTCTTTGGGTGGAAAGAAGGACCGACCATACTCCGAACCAACAAACTCCAGCGCACCCAAATCAACCTCATGCTCCTACGCAAGGATGAGAATAGACACTATGTCTGGGTCAAGGATGTGGGGCGGCTTCTGTATGGAAACAGCAAACATGAGGGTAAGAAGTATCCATGCCTCAACTGCCTCCATGTACACTTCACTCAGGAAACCCTGGACCGGCATGAACCACTCTGCCAAGGCATCAACACAGCCTGCCAGGTGAATGTCATGCCTAAAGAGGGAAAGATGAGTTTCAAGTCCCTCCAGAAACAGATGAGGGCACCATACATCATATACGCAGACTTTGAGACCTTGAACGTTCCAGTACATGGTGCGGCAATGGATCCAAGCCAGAGCAACACGCGACAGCTTGCCCAGCAGCCCCCCTGTGGCTTCGGCTACACCATTGTACGCTGCGACGGCCTCACCACAAACCCTGTCGTATATCGGGGGGAGGATGCTGCCGATGAATTCCTCAAACGCTTGGGACAAGAGCAGGCCACCTTCCACCACAAGTTACAGCGGCCGGCTCTGATGGTGCTGGGGCAAAAAGACCGTGAAGACTTTGCCTCCGCCACCACCTGCCACATCTGTAAAGAGCCGCTGGAGGAGGACAAGGTGAGAGACCACTGCCATATTACAGGTAAATACCGGGGCGCTGCCTACAATGTCTGTAATCTAGCATGGCGCATCAATAGAGACAAGCTGAGGATACCTGTAGTCTTTCACAACCTCAGAGGATACGACTCCCACATCATCATGCAAGCGGCTGGTCGTCTGGACTGGGGAAAAAGAACAGTCTACAAGAAGAAGAAAAACGGCCAATGGCAAACCAAACAAGTAGACAACACAACAATCACTTGCATACCAAACACCCTAGAGAAGTACGCCTCCTTCACCATCGGACAGCTGCAATTCATTGACAGCCTACAGTTCATGAATAGCTCTCTAGACACCCTGGTAGGGAACCTCAGCGAGCTGGCACATTGTGGCAAATCAATGGCTCTGACACGTAGAGGCAACGACATAATCTCAAGATGTGAGACGTGCAACACTGAGAAGCACACCCCATGGGCTGTCTTAATGAGCAAGTTCAGGACCACACTAAGCCAGAGTCAGTCACATCTCCTTCTCCGCAAGGGTGTATACCCCTACGAATATATGGACAGCTTCGAGCGCTTTGCAGAGGACCGCCTACCACCCAAAGAGGCATTCTACAGCAAGCTCACCCGAGAAGGAATCAGTGACTCTGATTATGCCCACGCCCAGAAAGTGTGGCAGGAGCTCGATTGCAAAACACTCGGATGCTACCATGACCTATACCTGAAAACAGACGTCGGTCTGTTGGCTGATATGTTCGAGGCATTCCGAGACACCTGTATGGAGGTATATCAGCTCGACCCAGCCCACTACATCAGTGCACCAGGCCTGGCATGGGACGCACTCCTAAAAAAGACGAAGGTGCAACTCGAGCTCCTAACCGACTTGGATATGCACCTCCTCTTTGAGAAGGGTCTCCGAGGGGGTGTGGCCATGGTCTCCAAGAGGTATGCTAAGGCCAACAACCCCAAGACTTCAGACTATGACCCCACAACACCCAATTCATGGATCATGTACCTCGATGCAAATAACCTGTATGGATGGGCCATGATGGAATACCTCCCCACTGGCGGGTTCCAATGGGCCAATCCAACTCTCGAGGAGGTACTCAACACCCCCGACAACGCCCCAGAGGGATGGCTTGTTGAGGTTGATATGAAGTACCCAGCGCATCTACATGAAGCCCACAGCGACTATCCGCTAGCTCCAGAAACCATGACCGTCCCAGAGGCCTGGTTGAGCAGCTATCAGCGCGAGCTCCAGAACAAACTGGGGGGTAAGTTCACGGAGCAAACAAAGCTGGTACCTCACCTCCACAACAAGGAGCGATACGTCGTCCACTACCGCAATCTCAAACTCTATCACAGCCTCGGTCTAGAGATCACCCAGATCCACCGAGCCATCAAGTTCAGTCAGTCCCAATGGATGAAGCCCTACATAGAGATGAACACCTCTCTACGAGCCCAAGCCAAATCGGAATTTGAGAAGGACTTCTTTAAGCTGATGAACAATGCCGTCTTTGGGAAGAGTATGGAGAATGTTCGCAAGCGTATCAGAGTCAACCTTGTCAGAGGCGCCGAGACTGACCGACTCCGAAAATTAATCGCCAGCCCCAACTACGAATCGTGTAGAATCTTCGATGGTGGACTGGCGGCGGTGCACAGCATCAAGAACAAGGTCCAGCTGAATAAACCCGTCTATTGTGGGCAGGCCATCCTGGACCTATCCAAGCACCTCATGTACGACTTCTGGTACAACCGGCTTAAACCCCAATACGGTAATAGACTCCAGCTCTGCTACACTGATACTGACTCCCTTCTACTTCAGGTGGAGACTGAGGATGTGTACGCGGACATGAAGGCTCACCCCGACTGGTACGACTTCTCAGATTATCCACGTGGCCACCCCAACCATTCGACTGCGAATAAAAAGGTGGTCGGCAAATTCAAAGACGAGTGCAATGGTCGTCCGATAGCCGAGTTCGTCGGTCTCAGACCAAAGATGTACTCAATCCTAGAGGAGACCATCAACATTAAGAAAGCCAAAGGAGTGGCTCGGACAGTTGTGAAGAAGGACCTCAGACACGAACACTACAAGGACAGCCTGTTCAGCCGGCGGGAATACAAACACACACAGGTGGCCATACAAAGCAAGGGCCACCAGATAGGAGTTTATGAGATGAATAAAACATCTCTGAGCCCCATGGACACGAAAAAGTGGATTTGTGCTGATGGTATCAACACTAGGGCCTACGGCCACCTAGAATCCTGCTAGGGGGTAGCTGCGTGTCTGGGGAGACAACGAGCAGCTCCTCGCGCACAAAACCACGAGCCGGTCCATCCACTAAGTAGTAAAGAGAGGGCCGCCCCTCTTGCTGGGTGATATGACTAATCTTGTGCATGGTCAGCGACCATGTAGGATCAGTGGCCCGACGCTGGCCCCCTTCAAGCTCGCCCGCCGAATAGAGATACCTGACCTGCGAGTCGGCCGGAATCAAAGGTTCCTTACACCCGATAGCGCGGCGGGCTGGCGCGGCTGGAGCGTGGGAGACGGACGAATCCTTAATTGCCTCAGCCGGCTTCCTACCAGTCAAACGCGTCACCTCATTATTGATCGCAGCGACTACCTGGGGTAGAGCTCTCACCCATTCGACCGACCGTTCATCTGAGCCTCGGGCAGCGAGTAACAACTCCTGGGCATATTGGGCCCCGAACAGTCTCTCTGCCAGAGTGCGGTTGAACCGCTCGACAATGGCCTGCTGACGATGGTTCCCTGCCTGCCCACGGCGTACCTGTGTCTTATGCTTAGCCACCAACTGACTGACGGCACCCATAAACTCCCGCCCAGGGTCAATCTGCAAAAGATTAGGCCATCTGAGCGGCCCGCGTTTATAGATCCGCCCAAGTGCTGATGCGACCGCGTCGCTACTCTTATCTGTTAGCGGCTCAGCCTCCTTGTAGCGTGAGGCAACATCAACCACCGTCAAGGCATACCTATAGGTCCTGGCCGTGCGACCAGAACCAACACGATCATGTGGGAGAAACAAAAGATCTGCCTGATGGACAGCATTCGGTGTGGACTCGGCGATGTGGGGTCGTGGAATATAGCGAGGCCGCGGCAGGTAGATTTGCCAGATAGCCTGCTTCTGAAGCCACTCCCTAGCCACAGTCTCGCTAACCTTAGCTGCCGCGGCCAGCTTCTTCACAGCGGAATGCCCTTTCCAATAACCTTGCGGGCTGTAGTAAACACGCTCCATTATTGTAAGGCCATATCATATATCTCTATAACAGCCACCCCAAGAGGGAGCCCAAGATGGGGATGTCCTTGATTGGTGAGTTGGGCCCCAGGATGAGTCCTTTCCCACTAACAATCTGACTCTTCCTTCCACCACACACAATGCAGGTGCCACGCTTAACCGACCGCCCATTCTTCATCCTGCTAATCGTCCCACCCTTAGTGGGGGTCTGTCTCTTACACCGAAAACAATACATGTTGATATACTGCAGATGTCTATATATTCAAAACGAGGGCGCGCCCATACCAAAGCGGCTCTTGGCAGACATCAGGGCCGAGACTATGCGGGCATCGCGACTCTCCCAGTCGGGGGCAGACGCTGCAATATTTTCAGCCGCCGCGGCTAGGACATCATCAGCAACATTGCGGTTAGATGTATCGCTATGAGCCGCATAAGCAATGTCGTGAGCCTTGCAGGCGCGGTCGAGTGTGTTGACCCCCTCATAGCCTTGAGCCATCCGCTTATCTAGTTTAGTGAAAGGGCCGCAGTAGCTATATTTCCCTGTATTCTGGAACGAGCCTCCAGGAACATCCTCAGAGCTGACACCCTCGGGCAGCCTCATATGCAGCTCAGGCAAAGGCAACATATTCAGTGCTTTGTTGAGGAGCCCCATACCAACAATCTGGCTCTTCTTAGCACCACAAACTTCACAGAGACCGCGCTTGGTTATTCGACGATTTTTCAGCACAACCTCCGACTCCTCCAGCGTAGGAGTCTGCTTCTTACAGCGCAGGCAATACATATTGAAGATATTGCAAATGTGTATATATTTAATTGATGATGGAGATAACCAACTTCGATCTTGAGGACAAAGCCTGCCACCACCACCACTGGCTGCTGCCGGACACCGTTCGTTGTGTTGTGTGCGGGCCATCGGGGTGCGGAAAAACAAACATGATGCTCAACCTACTACTGAAGCCGGGCCACCTAAACTATGACCGGCTGCACCTGTACTCGAAGTCTTTGGGGCAGGAGAAGTACCAATTCCTCCAGGATTGGGCCGAGTCTGTTGGGCAGGTCGCGGGGCAAAATATTGCCTCCTGTCATAGCTCAGCCGAAGACATCATCCCCGTCGAGGACTTGAACCCTGAAGAGAGAGCTGTCATGGTCTTTGACGATGTCATGCTGCAGAAGCAGGGACCGATCGAGAAGTACTTCTGCCAGGGCCGGCACGGCGGTGCCGACATATTCTACCTAACCCAGAGCTTCTTCAGAATTCCCAAGCAGGCCATCCGCGACAATGCTAATCTATTGGTGATCTTTAACCAAGACACGAAGAACCTGCGTGCCATCCACGACTCCTATGTTGGTGGTGATATGCCCTTTGATGAATTCCGGGAGTTCTTCACAAAGTGCACTAGCAAACCTTACGGTTTCGCAGTAATCGACCTGACCAGCAAGGCCCACGATGGCAAATACCGCTGTGGGTTCGATCGGTTCTATATCCCAAAGTCTTCTATTTAGATATATATGTCATTGTGATAGCAACAACATGTGGGCTGATGTGACTAACCAAGCAAAGCGTAACGCTTTTGTGAAGGATTATCTAGCACGTCGGGACCGCCTGAAGCAGCGGTTTCTGGCGGAGAGGGTGGGGGAAGCAGATTTACAACAGGAGGCAGCCAAACTCTTCACACCAATTACTAAAACCGTGGTAGATAGGTCAGCACAACAAACAGGGGCAATAAGCCAAATAGTCAAAGCTCAGACCGGTGAGTTGGCTAAAATAGCAGACAAACAGACCAGTGCATTGGCTATACAAACAAACAAACAAGCTAACGAGCTAGCTCAGGCCATTGTGGCATTGAACAGGACCATTGTGGACAGAGCCAGAGCCCTGGAGGAGGCCAGAGCAGAGGAGGCCAGAGCAGAGGAGGCCATAGCCCCAGAGTTTGAGGCTGCCCCCCCTTCAGGACCTATTATAATTGATGTAGATCAGGGCTTGGACAGGGAAATCATTAGTGGGAAACTTAAGTACCCAATGCCTAGCACGCTCCTCAATGCATCGGATGATGTACTTCGAGGCATCCTTGATACCACCGCAAAACTCAATTCAAACACGCTCGGGGCGAAGAAGAGGAGGGCCGGCGTCACTAAAGAGGAGATTGAACAAATAGATCGAGATATTGCAGCTATACAAGCATTCAGGGAGCGTGTTAAAACTATATTGGACAATCGACAAGAGGTTATCGTCCGTGGGCAAGGGCTGAAGCTCCGAGGAGGCAAATTCGGCACCCTAACTATTGATCCCGCAGCTCTGGCTGCGGGCCGGTTGCAAGCTTTTGATGGGGACACCCTAGTATTGTCGGCTCCAGCAGATGAGACGCTGTACGATCTCCTAACCAAGCGGTTCATCAAAGCAAAGCAATACACCCCACAAGCTGTTGAGACATTTAGCCGGCTGGCTCAACTTGCCAAAATACCAGTCTATAACAGAAAGGGAAAAAAATACGGACTAATCCGAGGTAGTGGTGTATTATACTACAACGACCCCAACACTCTGGTGGAGCGCCTAGCCCTGTTAGTAGCTTCGAAGGAGGCGGGGAATACAGGTGTTGACACAGAAATATCTGCGATATTGGATGAGCTTATGCGCAGTGGAGTGATCTCTACGGAGCAGGTCATCAAGTTGAACAGAAGAATCTTCATTCATTAAACATGGAGCTTCAAGTGTTGAAGGACATCCGCGACCGGCTCGCCGCGATGGAGGTGCGACTCGCGCCGAAGGAGAATATGTCCCTGGTGGTAACGTCGGATAAAAGCGACTGGACAACCTACTACTCCCCAGCGCTGTACCTTGACCCCCAGAAGTCATACGAGCTGGCCTTGCTTAATCTAGAGACCTACAACTCCATCAGCAATGTTAACTCCACCAACAATACTTTCGTCTACCGTGTGGGGAAGAAGGAGTGGAAAACCATCACTATAGAAGAGGGGGCTTATGAGCTCGCCCAGATCAATAGAGAGATTCAAAGAAAGATGGAGGAGGCCAAGGATTGGGATGAGAAGGCCGAGGAGAAGTATTACATTACCATAGGACCCAACCCCTCAACCCTTCGAGCTTTTGTAAAGATAACCAACCCAGACTATGAGGTTGATATGGGTGCTTCGTCTTTGCGCAAAATACTGGGGTTCGACCCACAAATACTGACTAAGGGCTATAAAGAAGGGGAGAAACCAATTGACATCTTCCACGTGAATAGTATTCTGGTTAATTGTAATGTGGTGAGTGGATCTTACCTGGGAGGGGGCACCCACCCCACCATCTACTCATTCTTCCCCAACGTGTGCCCCGGCTATAAGATCTTAGAGTCTCCCAGAACGGCTGTCTACCTCCCCATCTCCCAAGCTGGTAGTATACACAGCACACGTGTCTGGTTGACTGACCAAGACGGTGTACAATTAAACTTTAGAGGTGAGCAAATTACTATAAGGCTACATATTGGCAGTGTGTAACCATGTATGTTTTCCCAAGACGTCGGAGGCGGGTAGGTGGGGGGATGTTCGATTGGTTGGGCACGGCAGCTCGGGCGGTTGGAAGTCTGGTCTCTTCAGGCGCTAAGGCGATACCCAGCGCCGTCAGTAAAGTTGCCAAATTTGTTGGCAGCCCCTTAGTTAGGAATGTGGCCAAGACGACGGAGTCTGTGGCCTCCGCAGGCGCGGCTGCCAAGAAGCTGGTGGATGCTCTCAGGCCTTTGCCGCCCCAGCTGAAGAGGGAACTCACTGCTAAGAGCGCTGAAGTTTTGAAGCAGCTCGCTGTCCAGCCCGCTGCCCAGCCCGAGCTCACCGTCCAACCCCTCAGTCTGGAGTCGCTGGACATCGCCAGCCGAGGTGGAGGTTTCAAGACAATTAGAGATAAGTCTAGACGTTTATAATATCACCATGGACGAGCTCCGCACTTCTATGCTAGAAATTACCGAGCCTGTGCATGCTGATGAAGGTATTGAATCCTTTGAGTATCGGGAGTATGAGTCACAGAACCCTGCCGCTCTCAACCAGAATACCACTATCCAGATTGATATACACGCTCAGGACGCCTTCACTTGCCCTTCCAAGAGCTATCTTCTTGTAGAAGGCCGGCTCAGATCATTTCGAGAGGAATACTATGATGCGAATAGTCAGGCGGCTTTGGTTAACAACGCTGTTGCGTTCATGTTCAACAAAATACGTTACCAGCTCAACAACAACACCATCGATGATGTGTCATATCCTGGGCAGGCCACCACTATGATGACCCTTCTATCGTGTGGGGAGGACTTTGCTTGGGGTGAAGGCCTCAATATGGGTTGGTATAAGGACTCTGATGTGGGGGCTGCTGCGGTGGGGAATTCCGGTTGGGAAAGGCGGCGGCTTATCACGATGGGTAAACCCCAATCTCCGGGCAACTTCAGTTTCTGTGTTCCACTCAAATACTTCTTTGGGTTTTGTAATGATTATCAGAAGGTGCTCTATGGCGTCAAGCAGTCCCTACTGCTAGATCGCCAGAATGACGCTCAGGCCATCCATAGCAGTAGTTTCGCGCGGGCGGCTGTGCCCGCCGCGGAAGGTAGAGCCGCCGTAGCCGCTGTGGTCCCCCCACCAGAGGGTAGGATTGAACTGTCTAAGATTGCCTGGATGATGCCTCACGTTATTCCCTCTTTGACCTATATGAGCTCGCTCATGACTCTGATAGAGAATAAAGTTAGAGTGCCTGTGGCTTTCCGCGCCTTACAGTGTGATAGCTTGGCGGTGCCACAGTCCACATCCTTCACCTGGCAGCTGGGAGTTAAATCCCAAACAGAGAAGCCTCGATGGATTCTGGTGGCTTTTCAAACAGCTCGTGAAAATGATCAGACGAAGAACAATGCCATATTTGATCATGTGCGGGTGAAGAATATTCACGCCCTGATCAACAGCGCACGCTACCCCCTAGTGGATCTGAATGTCAACTTCGCTGAGTATAGAACCTCTCGGGCCTACAAAGCTTTTGCAGACTTCAAGGAGGCGTTCTATGGTATTACCAGCCGGGAGTCGTCCAACCTGGTGAGTCCTATAGATTTCGTGGCCCTCTACCCCATACATGTTATTGATTTGCGGGCCCAGTCTGAGGCTATTAAGAACGCTGTTCAAGCTATCACTCTCAAGGTGGAGTTCGATGTTGCTGTGCCTGCAGACACCAAGGCTTTCGCTGTGGTCATTGCAGATAAGTCTCTGTTCTTGGAATCTGACGGTAGGAAGTTTACCACAGTCTTGAATTAAACACTAGAGATATAGTGAAATAACTATGGCATTGGTATCATATGGGCTGAGCCTCTCTCCGGGGCAGAAAGAGACGTTGGTCAAGGCGGCGAAAGACGGCACTGGTGCCACCCTACGCCTGGGTGTGGGGCAGCTGCATGGTGCTGATAAAGTCGGCCTGACCCAGCGGCAGATTAACCACATTAAGAAGAATGTGGCGGCGGGTTCTGGGGCTGAGCTGGCCTTCTCGAAGAGCCAGATCAAAAAGATGGTTAAGGTGGGTGGGTTTTTCCCCGCCTTGGGGGCTGTGATCCCTCTCTTGGCTAAGGCGCTCCCCTGGCTGGGTGGTCTGGGGGGCTTGATGGGTGGAGCTGCTGGTGTGGCACAGGCAGTTGATCAGGCTCGTCATAACCGGGCGATGGAGGGTCGGGGTTTTGGGGATGACCTTCTGGGTAGGGTGATGCGTGAATTGGGTGGTGTGACTCGCAGTATTGAACCATTTGGCCGCCCGAGGAAGGGTCAGGGTTTAGTAGAGGATGTTATGAAGTTGGCAGGGCAACCAATGTTGGGGGGTTTAGGAGAGGATGTTTTGAAGTTGGTGTTGGCCAACCAACCCGGTCTTAGGGATATGCTGGGGGTGGGGGGTAAGGGTGTGTACCTAGCTAGAGGTGGTAAGGGGATGAAAAAAAGGAAGCATTAAGCAACTTTGATATTGAGAAGGCGGCTAAGGATATACCCCACTTCCGCGGTGTGTTTATGCGCGATGGTCTTCCCGCAGCTCTACACAGCCCGGAATGCGGGATTGTCAATCTAGACTCATCAGAGGGTGAGGGGACCCACTGGGTGGCTTATTACAAGGCGGGGCCTATGGCTGTTTACTTCGATAGTTTCGGGCTTGACCCTCCCCAGGAGATCCTGGATTATCTAGGGTGCCCCGTGCGCACCCAGACTTTTCAGTTGCAGAGGGCAGACGATGTGATCTGTGGTCATTTATGTCTTCATGTGCTTCGTGGGCTGGCGGGCGGGCAGCAATTTGAAGACATAATACTGCGTATGGTATAGACCATGTCTGTTGGAAAGTGTAACGGAGGAGGGGCTGTTGTCCAGCTTAGCCGAGCTGGGCTCGTGAGCAAGTATGGGGACACTATGCAAGGTACACTATCCATGGGCGGGTTTCGCCTCACTAATGTGGGGGAGCCTTCGGGACCTAGTGATGCTGCTACGCGTGGTTTTACGGAGCGGCTCTCTAAAGGGGGAACGATGACAGAGGAACTCAATATGAACACCCATAGAATCACCAATGTAGCTGAACCGGTTGGGGAGCAAGATGCGGCCACTAAAAAATATGTTGATGTGCAACATAGGGCTTCGCTGTTAAATACCCAGTCTTTGGGTAAGACCTACTGGAATGCTACAAAAATATATATAGAAGGCCGATTCGGTGGTGATTGGGCGTTGTGGTTTGAGGTAAAAAATCCCTATCTTGTATTGACAGGTAATTCCCTTTACCTTTCAAATATGGGAGTACTACCATGCATACTTAACTCCATTGAGGGGGTATATGTAGGCTATGAGTATGGCCAGTTCTACCTTAAAGGTGATGATGATGAAAATGATGATCACACCCTTAGTTTGGAGGTGTACAGCCGGCCCAAGCCTGCATACATCGATCGCCCCATCCCAGGGAGCAAACTATATATCAAGCTCCTTCTTAAGAAAGGGCCTTTTACAAATTGGGGGGATGTTATGCCGGGTCTTCAAGTAAAATCTCTGGCTCGTGAGGCGGAGGGTTGGGTTATTATTACCTTCGGTGAAAAAGTAGAAGTTACTGATGACCGAATTGTAGTAAATATACTTAAGGATTCTAAGGGTGTTGATACCATCAATCTGAGAGAAGTTAAGGTTTCACCATGGATTCATCTTATAAAACTTTTGTATACCCACAACTCTGTCACTGAGGAGGATTCAAAACGTATAATCGCGAATTGAATATATAGATGTGTGCGGTTAATATACAATGGCGCCCGACCAGACCTTTCGTCTTCAAGAGATCACTAGACTACAGAAGAGCTTGGAGGCTGAGCATGAAAAACGGTCTCTATTGTATAAGAAGTACCATCGAGTTGTGAATGTCTTGGATGGGATTGATACAGCACTGCTTACAGTGAGTGTGGGGCTTCTGTCAACTGCCATTGCAGTCCCAGTCGTCTTCGGCCTAGAGATAGGCGCTCTCGTATGTGGACTATTGGGGGCGGCCGGCAAGTTGGTGACCCACAGATGTGCACTTAAAGCCAAGAAACATGATGAAATCAGGATTTTGGTTGAATCGAAACTTTCAACAATCTCCGATCTTGTCTCGGCGGCCTTGCAGGACCAGGAAATTTCTGATGCGGAATTTAAATTAATTCTGAATGAATCAGTGAAATTTCGGCAACTACAGGCTGAAATTCGACGCAAAGTTTCTGCCGACTTGCACCAGAAAAAAGAGCTTACTGACTTCACCCCACCAGCCAGAAGCCCGCCTGCTAGATAGCTCGCTAGATAGCGCGCTCTTTTTTCATAGCCTCTTTCTGAACACCACTCGAGGGCCGCGCAATTTTCTTAGTGAGAAAAAAATTGTCCCGCTCGCGCGGCTCATAAAACTTGTCACGCTGAAACAAAACGATCACGCTTGCTCCATTCAGTCACACTACTTCCGGCGTGATCGTTTTAAGCGGAAGTGTGTTGACTGGCGCGCAAGTTTGGTTTTATCCAGAGCGAAAAGGTATGTTGCAGAACCATACATCGTGCAGCCACTGATACATCGCCGCTCCAAGATTCACTATCCCAGTCAGCTTCAAATTGACAGGCTAGACATTCACCCGTTCTACACATCCTCCTCAGCGATTGTTTCCAAACAGTCTGGTGGAACTCCTAAGGACCTCCAACCCCAAGGTGTATGAATGATTATAGTTCCCCCACTTATTCTTCTGCCTTGGCGTTGTATGATTCGGAGATGATAGTCGCAAAAGCGTCGTCTTGAGGGCTTTCCACAAAATGTTGTGGGGCTCTTGAACCACTGGCAGGTAGGCATGTTTCTGAAACACAATCCAGTTTCATACCTCTATATGGGAGCAGTTTGATGTCAGTCTTTCTCTCAAACCCCCAAATCATCCTATGGAAGGTGTCTAGTGTACAACGCTCACACATCTCATAAGGGCGCTTAACCCCCCTCTCACAGAATATACACTCTTCTATAGTCACACCCCGCTTCACCTGTGCATTGTGCCTTGAACAGAAAAGACCAACGCAAGACCGGCCGCAGCGCAGCTCTGTGCCGAGTTTGAGCCACTCACAACCATTCATCTTGATATACCCTTGGAGGTTGTAGCTCTAATTCACTTACGATGGTGCATTATAATACGACGACGTCCCCTGCGCGACTCTTCAAATCTTTGGTAGTTGCACCAAACCCCTGGGGGGTGGTAGTGGGTCCACTCTCCTTCAACATTCCTCCAACAGTACATACACTGTCGTGTTGGATTCGCTTTTAACCATTGATGTGTGTTCATGGTGTGTACCCCATACATACTATAGCTCTAAGTAGCGCTCCGGGAGGATGGCGCCCCCGGGGCCTAGGGGGGCGGGGCCCCGGGGGTTGGATCCCTAGGGGGCTGTTGTTTTGCCGCTCCTGTGGTGCCCCGGTTGTTTTGGCCCCAAACCGCCATAATACATCTACTCCATACTTCATACATCATATGTACCTTAGTTTAAACATCTAATGCACGATATATTAAACACCTTTTACACCATATATTAAACATCTAATACACCATATATTAAACATTTAATACTCTTCTTCTTCAGCTTTCCGAGCCATTGAGGTTCTTTGCAAATACAATCCGTCTCCATTCATCTCTCTGGTGGACCTTCTCTTGTCAGTCGTTGATTCCAAGTGCTTGTAGGTCTGTATGTATATTACCTCTCCACCGTCTTCTTGGTCTACCTCGGGGTCTACGGTCATTTATTTCCTGAGTGTAAGCGAGTTTTGTTTCCCTATTATCTTCCATTCTTTCTATATGCCCCAGCCATTGTAGTCTATTAGCCTTCATGATACCAGTGATTAGCGGGGACTTAAACAGATCATAAATGTCTTTGTTACTTCTTATTTTCCACTCTCCACTTTGTGTATCCCTAATGGGTCCAAAGATGCGTCTTAAAATTTTGTTCTCAAAGGTTTGTAATAAGGCTTCGTCTCCTTTCGTTGTACTCCAGGTTTCAGAGCCATACAGCACAACTGGTCTGATCAGTGTTTTGTATATTGTGATTTTGGTGTTACGAGATAGCGCCTTTGATTTTAGTAGATGTTGTAGTGCATAGTATATCTTATTTCCAGAGTTGATTCTAGTTTGTATTTCTTCCCTTATGATGTTGGAGCAGTTGAAGATTGTACCCAGGTATTTTTATGTTTCCGTTCTTTTAATGGTTATATTATCTATTTGTATGTGGCCAGAGTTTTTAGCCATTCCTTCTCTTGAAATTACCATATATTCTGTCTTATCTTGGTTGATAACCAGCCATATCTGTTGGGCTTTTTCCTTTAAGTGAGTCAATATTTCCAATGTCTTTTGTTCACTTTGCCCTATAATATCTATATCAGCAGCATAACCAAGCAGCTTGGATGTTCCTCCAATATCACATTCCTCCTTTATCTTCCTTACAACTTTCTCTAGAGCCAGATTGAAGAGTAGCGGCGATAGTGCATCACCCTGTTTCAAGCCAGATGTTATTTGGAAGGGGTCTGATTTCCTGCCTTTATATCCATCCATCATGTGCCATGCCTGTAAGCGTGGGCGGTCATGTTCTGCCATCTCACTCGATCACCAGAGTCGTGGATCAGCTCCGTGTTTCTGTCTCGACCATGCCACAAGGCCAAGCCATCCAGGTACTTGCTTCTAGGTCTTCCCCTTGGTCTGTTCCCCTCGATCTTACCAGTTGTCACCAAATTCTCCAATCCATTTCTTCTCATAACATGCCCAAAAAATTTTGACTGTCTACGTCTAATTTCTCTAATCAATTTACGATCTTCATTTGTTTCTTGAAGGACTTGTTCATTGGTCTTTCTGGCTGTCCATGGTATTCTTTGCATTTTCCTCAGAAACCACATCTCTACAGCTATCAGATGTTTTTCAGCCTGACTGCTCATTGTCCACGTTTCACATCCATACAAAAGTACAGGTTCAATGTAGCATCTCAACACTCTTTTTCTCGTTTCAATTGACATCTTTTTATTGGTCAATATATATCCTTTATATGTTACTATATTATAAGTAATTTGATTTGGTCAGTCGTGAGGGTCTGTTCAAGGCACTAAAGAAGATTGGCTGCCCACCAACTCTTCTGTCCATTGTGGAATCGTTCCACACAGGCATGAAGGGTATAATCAAGTTTGATGGTGCAACTTCTGAAGAATTTGAAATCAAGAGTGAAGTTAAGCAAGGTTGTGTACTAGCTCCCACCCTCTTTGGAATATACTTTTCACTTCTACTGAAATATGCATTTCGTGATCAGGATGGTGGTATATACATTCACTCACGCTCAGATGGCGGCCTCTACAATGCTCAGAGATTGAAGGCTAAGACCAAAATTAGGAGGGTACTGATCAGAGAGTTGCTTTTTGCAGATGATGCTGCAGTTACGACCCACTCTGAGGAAGAATTGCAATGTCTACTATCTGCATTCTCCAATGCTTGTTCTGAATTTGGTTTAACAATTAGCAAAAAGAAGACACAGATTATGTCACAAGGTGCACATGGGGTACCATCAATCTTTATTGACGACGCTGAACTAGAGATAGTAGACCATTTTACATATCTAGGATCAGTGGTAAATAGCAAATTATCCCTAGATCAGGAAATCAACATCCGGATTGGTAAGGCAGCAACAACAATGAACAGGTTAAGAAAAAGAGTCTGGGAGAACAGGAAGCTTACTGCCAAGACAAAAGTCCTTGTCTATCAAGCCTGTGTCCTTAGTACTCTTCTCTATGGCAGTGAAACCTGGACAACTTACTCACACCAAGAGAACAATTTAAACAGCTTTCATATGCGGTGTTTGCGAAGAATTCTTGGTATTAAGTGGCAAGACAAAATCACAAATACTGAAGTATTGGAAAGATCAGGTTGTGTGACAGTTTATTCCATGCTCAGTCTTCGTAGACTTAGATGGATAGGACATCTTAGGAGGATGGATGATGGTAGAATACCAAAGGATATCTTTTTTGGTGAATTACAGATGGGTAAGAGATCTCAGGGTCGGCCTCTACTTCGATACAAAGATGTGTGTAAGCGGGACATGATTGATACAGGCATTGATAATGCACATTGGGAGCAAGTCGCCGCTGAACGTGTTGCATGGAGGGCAAATATCAGAAATGGAATAAAGTCAAAGGAGAAAATTATTGCAGAAAAGTCACACACCAAGCGTTTGAGACGTAAGATGGTGCATGATGGTGGAAATGACCACGTGTTCAGATGCACCCACTGTGAACGGACATTTACAGCGCAAATTGGCCTTATCAGTCACACTCGCTACCGCCATAGTTAAAAGTTATTATG
Source organism: Cepaea hortensis (assembly GCA_963921405.1). Taxonomy (NCBI): domain Eukaryota; kingdom Metazoa; phylum Mollusca; class Gastropoda; order Stylommatophora; family Helicidae; genus Cepaea; species Cepaea hortensis. The sequence goes on along the minus strand of OY992892.1, from coordinate 100,217,762 downwards.
CCTTTTTAGAGCACAAACTATCGTCTGTCAAGACGGCAAGGTGCCAATGGAATTATAAGTATCTTCCATGCATAGTCTGGTCACGTTGATTAACTTCCTTGGTATTCCAAATTCCTGCAAAGCATTCCATAGACTATTCCTATGGACACTATCATAAGCCTTTTTAAAATCCACAAAAATGTTATGGAGATCTCTTTTATATTCCCAATGTTTCTCGGCTATTTGTCGTAAGATAAATATCTGATCTGTTTTTGATCTGTTTTGTCTAAAACCCGCCTGGTAGTCACCTAATATGTCTTCTGAATATGGTTTTAGTCTATTTAGTAATACTGCGGATAGTATCTTATAGCTTGTGGACAGAAGTGATATTCCTCTATAATTTCCACATTGGAACTTGTCTCCTTTCTTAAAGATAGGTATCAATAATGACTCTTTCCAGTCATGGGGTAATTCTTCTGTCCTCCAGATTTTTGTTATTAGTTCGTATAGCTTTAGATGTAATGCATGGCCACCTGCCTTTATAAATTCAGCAGCAATTCCATCAGTCCCAGTTGCCTTATTGTTTTTAAGTCGTGTGATTACATATAGGATTTCTTCAAATGTAGGTTCTTCAATTTGTGGTTCGCATGTTAGAACCTCTTCCTGTGGGAAAATGTTACTTGGAGCTTCACAATTTAGTAATTCAATAAAATAATTTTTCCATGTGTTGCACATTTCCTCATTGGTATTTATCATATTCCCATTTTTGTCTTTTAAACCATATGTGTTTTGTTGGTGCCCTCGTTTCATTGACTTCAGTTCTTTAAAAAATTTTCTGGATTCATTTTTCTGGTGATTAGTTTCCATATCTTTGATTATATTACTCATATATTCTCGCTTCTGCTGTCTGACTATTTTTGTAGCCTCTTTACATTCATTTCTATAATGCTCTTCCTTTTGGATGTTATTGATGTCATTTAACCATACATGTCTGGCATTCTTCTTCCTAATGACTGCTTCTTCACATTTTTGATTGAACCATCTGTTCTTTCTATGCGTGGTTAACACACCGAGACATTCTTCTGCGGTAGATTGAATTGTATTCTTGATGTTCAACCAAGTTTGGTCAACGCTTTCCTCCGAAGGGTTTTGCAGAGTTTCAAGTTTACATTTTATTTCATCTGTAAATTTCTCTTTGACTGTAATTTCTTGTAGTTTTTCTCTGTTATATGTTGGGTGTAATCTTTGTAATTTAGTATAGAAAGCTCTCTTAAGTTTTATTTTAAATTTTGCTCCAACGAGGAAGTGGTCACTGTGGCACTCAGCTCCTCTATAACTTCTGACTTGCTGTATGTTTGATGCATTTCTGTTGTTAATTAAAATGTGATCTATTTGATTATAGGTTCTCTTGTCACATGATTTCCAAGTTTGTTTGTGTATATCCTTTCTTTGTAGTCTGGTACTGCTAATCTGCAGTCCTTTGGCTTCTGCCAGGTTGATGACTCTCCATCCATTATCATTTGAAGTTGTATGTAGGCTTTCCATACCGGCCACTTTTTTATTAGTTTGCTCTCTACCTATTTTTGCATTGAAGTCTCCCAGCACAATCAGGATGTCCTGTTTGGGGGTTTCTTCTATGACATCTTCCAGATCATTATAAAAGTCTCCTTTAATATCATCTTCTTTCTCTTAAAAACATTTAATACACCACATATGAAACATCTTTTACACCATATATTAAATATCTAACACACCATATATTTAACATCTTATACACAATAGATTACACATTTTATACACCTCAGTGTAAACAGCTTATAAAGATATACGTCATAGTTCACACATCTTAATCACCATAATTCATACATCTTATTCACTATAGTTCACACATCGTATTCACCAAAGATTAAAACAAGGGGGGTTGCATGTCTTTTCAGGATGTCACACTCAACCCTTGCATTTCTTGACCGTGTGTAGTTTACTAGCAAGTTTACTTCAGCAGTTTGCCACTGCCTTCATGACAAATCATATAGATCAAACAAACGATTCCATCATAGATCAAACCCACCACAGATCTGACACATCACGAGGCACGAGGCACGGCGCACCAACACAGTGCAACCAACCCCATACACAACTGATCACACATCAACAACAACAGTCCAGCCACTCCGACACACCATCTTACCTTGGCAAGCAGACCCATGGTCCACGACCATGTGCAGGCAGACGAAGCATCGATGTGGCCGACGAAAGTGGTAGGAGCGAAACGAATGGCGCACAACACGTGGCTCTGATGGCTGCAGACAGGAGGCACTTTGTTAATTGACAACCTACATGCTTTATCTTCGTGATTCATGTCATGCATTATAAATATAAAGCCACGATTTCACTTAGTGTTTCAGTCAATCATGTGCCGTCTCCACAGCAAAGGTTGGCTGCAATAGATCTCCGTCACTTTCGCCTTTATTGTACATTCTGTCAGGCAGCTGTTCGTCCATCTCTTGATGTTATCTTCCCACTTGTATCGTTGTCTACCCCTTTCTCTTACCTTAAGCCTTACCCCACAGTATGGTATTTATAAGAGTGTTATGTCTTTTAACGTGGCCGAAATATCTCACTTACCTCCTTTTGATTTCTTTCATCAACTCTCTTTTCATTCCTAGCTTTTCTAGAATCTCTGTATTTGATTGTTTTTGTTTCCATGAAATACAACATATTCTTCTCCATATCGACATCCCCAGAGCCTCTATTCGACTTTCTAGCTGCTTGTTCATTGTCCAGGTTTCCGCAATATACAGTAGTGTTAAATATAGACCAGGATTAGTCTCTCCGAGACGTCAGAAGAGGTTATTATTTTGTTGTGGGGAGGTTTTGACGATTGCTTATGTATTCCCAGGTCACCAGTCGCGCTCGTCTCTGCTTCCGGCGCCATGTCTTCTCTTCTAGTCACAGACTTGCTACAGAATCGCTACTGTAATCACCAAACACACCATGTCCTCTATGTATGTAATCACCTGGTGTATCATGTCCTCTATATACAATCACCAGCTATACCATGTCCTCTATATATAATCACCAGCTATACCATGTCCTCTATATATAATCACCAGCTATACCATGTCCTCTATATATAATCACCAGCTATACCATTCGGCCCTTCCAATTACTCATCTTTCGTTCACCAATAGAGTATGGCACATTCACATAAGAAAACTACATTGTCAAATGAATGGTGTAAACATAAACTATGCAAATTACCATGTTATGAGACAGGCAGACACACGTGCACACGCACATCGTAAAAACACGCATACCAGCATACATAGTTACATCATTTGCACAAACTTACAGTTGTGCACTCACTCGATAACACACACACATACACACTCCCTCGCATATTCATATACTCAATCACAAACACAGACTCAACGACATATGTTTACTTATTGTGATAGCGCCAAACCAACGATTTATTTTGGTTTGGTCTGCCTCAAGAAATTATCTGGCAACGCCGGAAACCCCACTCTGAAACAAAGGGACTGGGGTCCATTTTTCCTTGTAGCAGCCAGCTAGACCATGTGCTGATGAGAGATGCGGGCAGCATGGCCTTCAGTTCAGTGCTATTCTGTTGTTGTCAGGTGTGGGAACAATTCCCTGAGTTGATCTGTGTCAACTAATGTTGTGACAAAACTGTAAGTTTTAACTGATTAAGTTTAAAATGTTTAATTTAATAAATATTTGTTAAATCGCAGCACACACCATGTTACAGGCTTGAAAAGCGTTTGCGTGGGAAAACCGATGTGTGTGAACAAAGCTGTTAGGCAGAGTGGTAGGAACAAAGAAATATAAATAGATAATATGAATAAATACTATTGAAATGGACTGTTCTATAGAATGATTTAGCGTCCCGAAACCTTTATGAAAACAGGATATTAACAGGCTAGTACATAGAGATGTAAGCAATCAAGCATGGTGGTGTGAAATACGAAGATAGGTCATTAGTGGTGGTTAAATATGGTAGAGACTGATGTCATGTCATGCCAGCCATGCTGGCACAAGATTATTTTGTTGGGAATTATTTTACATGGTTATCCTATGGCATTAATGTGTTACTGGCTAAATAGATATGTGGGAGATTCACCAAAATATACAATGTGTGGGGTCATAAATTAGTTTATAGTAAAGACTGAAATAATGCCACATGGTGCCATGCAGGCCATGTTGGCATGGAAGGGAGTAAGTGCTTGTGAGGTTGCTAGAAATGAAGGTTACTTAACAACAGAGTGGTGAGAATCATATGTGTATGTGTATACAGCAGCAAGATATGTTTACAGGATTATTCTGTGACAATGGTGAGCATCACATTGGATGTTTGGTCAAGAGTTGGGTATGAACACTCCAAAGCAACATGAGTAGGGGAAAATAACCATAATATATGTGTAATATTTATAACATGTGTAAAGCAGGGAAGGGTACTTACATGTTATATGTGACAATGATGGGTTAATGGTTAAGCTATGTAGTTAGAACATGTAGGTAATAAATAGAAGTGTAGGACATAATGTGTTGAATTGTAGGGACGCCATGCAGATTGATAGCCACTAGGCATAGGAAATAATGCATCTTAATACGCGGGGTGCGTATCAGCAATCATTGTGTAATCCTAACTGCGAATGAAGTGTGGCTTTACTGAGGGAGAACAGGCAGGTGCATCTGGAACTGATATTGGTAAAGGGGTTTCTCATTTAGCATTGAAGTCTGGTGTCACACCTGTTACCAGAATGCAGTAGTGTTTGTGCTAGTGTATCAAACTGGGAGTTTTATGTGTAGTAAAACAGGGTGTTTGTTCCAGGGGAAGGGTGTGATTTATTGCTACGTACCACCCTTCGCAAAGATATATGCACTTGCTATGTGACACGAAGCGTAAGAAGAAAATTTATAACCGGTGTATGATAGGAAGAATGGTGGGGAATAGAGGACATAACTGCACATTTGCTGTCCACTCACAAATAATATTACACTGATTGTGTTGGGCCTTGAATAACACTTATTGGTCATTAGTGTGTAATAATGACATAATATATATAATACACTGTTTATTATATTAGTACTAATGTTCTGTATCCTGCCATGGACATTGTTGTGTTTGGATCCTGTCTCATATGAATGAGGCACTCTGGTCACTATTTGGTGTACTTTCACTCTAATAATATTGTGGGTTTATTTTAGGAGCTGTCTTAGGGGCATCAGAGAGTCTTTAAATGAGTTCCTGTGTAATAAATGTTTATCTTTATCTTTAACTTTCTGTGAATGTTGTGATTCTTCTATGTGTAAGGTTACATTGTCACATTCTACAAATATGGTGTTTCCACATTGTATGTATGTCTGTTGCTTTTCATAGTTAGACATGTTTTGCTGGCTGGTTGTTAGTTTGTAATGCTAATCAGATGCTGTAACTTGCACAGTATCATATTAGTGCTGGTACTCTTCATGCAAACTTGGGCATTGTTGAGGTAGTTGTCCAGTGAAGTCCCTATGTTGAGGTAACTTAGTGTCTGATGGTGGCAGAGTTCATTATGTTGTGTATTGTTGCATAGGAGTAAAGTGTACTATCAGATGTGGAGCACAGGAGTTCAACCTGTCAATATATGTTTTATATTAGGGAAAAGAGTACGGTGTGTTAGCAAAACAGTTGCCGGTGTGCGTAACAGTGGATAGGGAATTGTTGAGCATTAGGCTGAGAATATAGTAGGTAGTGTTTAGTTGTGACAATATCTTGGGTTGAACATTGATAGTGTTCCATGAACTTGTGGTTTATAGGGAATATTGTGTTGTCTGGTGTTACCGGTGACTTGGTACAAATTAATGTATAAAATATTCTAGAAGGTGTAGACAGGGAACTGATTATGGGTTCCTTGGCAAATGTAGCCACTTTGGTAGGTAGGAATGACAGCCTAATTTACCAGAACAAAGATGTCATTCTTATGCCTGTTAACTGAATCAATGCTGATATGTTGTTTGTGTGCAATGTCTGTTATATGTTAACCAAATGTGTTGAGATGTTGTGGCTGTTTGCAACGGCTGATGTATGTACTCTGTTGTTTGTAGCTATGTGTTTACAGCTGGACAAATGAGATCAATCTTCCACGGCTTGTGTATGTAGGAGCTGTGTGGTGTAGTTACATTGAACTGAAAAGGTGGAGCAGATTGACATTGTTGCATTAGGTGGTCCATTCTAGCAATATCAAGTGTAATCTCATGATAGCAGTGGCACAATTGGAGAAGAAAATAAAGTGGGTGACCTGATGATGCAATACTGATTGTTGTATTTAACAATTAGAGATGTAGTCACCTTGAAGAAGGGGGTAGCAAAGAATGATCATGACATAGACATCAAGGGTTACCTCAGAATAACAGAATAGATAATTAGATGGAGGTACATTTATGACCTATGGGTTAATTCATGTGCTCATTGCTTCATGTGTTTAATATGTCTTCTTTACAATGATAATCATAGATTGTGTTTTCCATTGTTACAGGAGCGGCTGACTAGTTAGTGTCAGCAGGCCTGGGTTCTTGGTGGGATAGTAAATTGTGTCACAACTCTTGTTTATGTCGCGTCTTGGGGTTTATGTTGTGTAACCTATGTTTTTGTAGTGCCTTATTGTCTGTGCAGTGTTGCTTGTGTCAAGGTTCTTTATTGTGTCAGTCTAACCAGCTATTGTTTGGAGCACCTGTGTTGTGGTACTTGGTGTACCCTGTTGTCTTAAGTGGTGTTGATTGGTTGGGTGTTACCCACTGTTGTTTGATATATACAGTTGTCTGTTGTATCTGTAATTGAACATCCCTTATTGAGTGCTTTATTCAATGTGTTTGAACACAAATTGTCACCAGAATTTGTAGCAGTTGATAAATAAAGAGCTATTTTTGTACTGTTTTTGATTCGTTTGTTTAGTCTCTTTTAGTTTTTACTTTTTACAGTCACTATTTCTACCACAATCTAACACCTTAATCCAATGTCTGGGTCTCAAATATGACAGTCAGTCCAGAGTTGAGGCCCCTGCCTGAGATCTCGTATATCTTCTTATCTAATCACTATCATCTTTTTTTGTTGGTTGAGGCGGTGTGAGGTTCTCTCTTTTCACTATTTTTCTTCTTTGGCCGTAACGAAGTCAGAACTACTCTTTACCTCTTAGCACCGTAGTGAAGGAAGCATCGGTCTTTATGATTGTCTCCCTTTCTCTTTTACCATCGACTACAAAATGGCGACCCCGACGAGATATTGTGGCAGCCTTTGAATTGTTCTGTTAGGATTGTTTTAGTATCTAGTGATTGTTTTGTGTGATAGATCAGTGTTTATGTTTGTGGTGTCAATTGTCTTTGAGTTGTGACATTAGAACCCAGGTTTGCTGCTGAGATCCCCCGGGCATTCCTGCACAAGAGAGGAGTCCCCTGTATGGTGAGTGGGCTCAGATAAATTGCCTCCTAGTACACTTTCACTGTATCCTATCCAGAGCAAGGATGGCTCTGTCTTCAACGTTAGGGACCGTAGTTCCCCTCCCAGTTGGTGCCCCTGACGCCACAGGGCCCACTGGTGAAGTCAGGTACATACTTGCACCTGTGAAGATAGAAGTACCTTGTTTTGGCCGGCAAGGTGGGCCAACTGTTGAGAAGTATGTGAGGAAGGTGAGATCCGCCTGGAGGGCTGGTGCAGTGTGTGATGAGGATAAGGTTGACATCATATGGGAGAGTGTTGCACCCAATGTGTGGGAAGAGCTTGAACTTAGGTCAGTTTGTAATGACCCTGAGAAGATGCTGCAGACCATTCAGCAGGTGTATGGAGAACAGCGCAGCATGGTGGAACTTGCTGCAGCTTTCTTCCAAGTGAAACAAGATGCTGGGGAATCCATCATGGATTTCTCTCACCGGGTCCACAAAGCCTTTCGTTTGGTGCTGGAAGCACAAAGAAAGAGGGGCATGGTTGCTTGGGATCCAGTGATCCTAAGAGACTGGTTTGTTGCAAAACTACATAATGTTCTCAGCAGGAGAATGGCAGAGGAGAGGATATCGCATGACCCGTCAGTGACTTTCCTTTGTGTTAGAGACTTGGCCATGCGATGGGCTGGTGTGTCATTAGCTCCAAAAGTCTCGGCATACCAGTATGTCGAACCTCAAGATTACAGTTCAGAGAGGTGGCCTAATGCCAGTGGTGAGTGTCAAGGGGTCCACCATGATGATGTGGTGTTGGAGGAACTTCGAGCTAAGCTAGGTCGGATGAGAGCCTTAGCTGATTCGTTGATGCAGCCCAAGGTACAGCGCAAGAGGTGCAATGTTTGTCGAAGCCGCACACACCTCCAGAACAGGTGTCCGAAGAGAGGGGTTCGTGTTATTCAGAACCCCTCTGGAGTCAATTGTAGCAAAGCATTTGCCAACGTAAGCCACCGAGACCAGCAGGGCCTTAAGCGACAACAGAGTCCGCCCCAGGTTGATTCTTCTAAAGGATCAGCCCCAGCAGTTCAGGTGGGTGCATTGTCAACTTCTGATAGCCGGATGGTTATGCGTGGCAACCAGAGAAATTTCTTTCGCAGGAAGAGACGGAGGAGGGGACGATGGAAGTCTCCTGGTGTCAGTGTGGTCGACCAGTTAGGTGTTAGAAATGTGACAGGTGGACCGTGTATTGTGACGGGTGTGGGCCAAAATTTTCTACATACCGATACGTCAACTCGTGACTTTGTGCAAAAGGGGATTGTGAAAGACCACCAGCAAGAACTTTCGCCCGTTAGACATGGTTGTGAAAGATAGAGAATGTTTTCATCTGTTTAGGAATCCCAGTCTTTTGGATTGACAGCCTTAGTGTAGTTAGTTAATTAGCAGTTATGTTTTGCTGTTGTTATATATTATGATTGCAGGTAGATGGTGTCATGTGATGACATGTCTTTCTTTTAGAGTGCAAGAACGCCAGACAGACCAGGTGAAAGGGGTGGTTCTGTTGTTAATGTGGTGTTGTCATTACCATCATGTCCAGTAAGAGAGTAACTTCCAGAGTGAATTCATGAGGTGGGATATTATTGAAATAACAATGTTTTGTTGGCCCGGTATATTTTCCTTTATGTTTATATTCAGGTTACAGGTGACACGTGATGAAATGTTCTTTTTAGTGTAGAGATACAGGTTGATAGAAAAACAAGTCATTTAGGTACCACAGTAGCTGCAGGAAGCTTATATTTGAAGAGACAAATGGTATTATTTGTAAATACATTTTGTGTTGAATTTCCAGAGTTAAGGGAAATAGTAACCAATATAAAGGTTACTGGTTTAATGTTTATGTTTGTTTAATTATTTTTATGTAAGAAGTGGGGGTTGTATTCATTTTGTTATGATTGGTGCTCTTATAGCAGAAGAGCTATTTTTCCTCACTGATATTATTTTAGTCATTAGTACCAACAACTGAGTTAGTATGGTTTAGACTTTTGTGTTGAGATTATTGGTATTTGGAACTGACTAATGCCTGGTGATGTAATCTACACTGTTTCACATTGTAAGTGATGTATGAATAGAAAAAGACTATTTTGTTAAGTGGTACTCTTCAGGGATATAACCAGCAGTTAGGTTTTGGGGGCAAGGTCTCCAAAGGTGACAGAAGTTTTTTTTTTTTGTTGTTGTTGATGGTTGTGCTCTATGACCAGGGAATTGTTAGGGCATAGAAGTCTGATGTCATTTTGATGGCTGGTTACGTATAACTGTCATTGGTGTCTTGACTGATTGATGATTATGTTTTTGGATGTGGTAACATGTGACATAGATTTGTTATGCCTTAGTCATTTTGATGGCGGTTTGTGTGTAAATTTAAATGAATCCTTGTTTCATTGATGATTATTTTTGGATGAGGTCACAGGTGGCTTTATTTTTTTTTGGGCGTTGGTAATTTTGATGATGGTTTATGTGTAGATGTTAACTTGTAAAGAGATGGTTGGGGTAAGGAGATATGATAGTACATTCCTTTTGACGGGACGTCAAAAAAGTAAGGGGTTGGATATGTGATAGCGCCAAACCAACGATTTATTTTGGTTTGGTCTGCCTCAAGAAATTATCTGGCAACGCCGGAAACCCCACTCTGAAACAAAGGGACTGGGGTCCATTTTTCCTTGTAGCAGCCAGCTAGACCATGTGCTGATGAGAGATGCGGGCAGCATGGCCTTCAGTTCAGTGCTATTCTGTTGTTGTCAGGTGTGGGAACAATTCCCTGAGTTGATCTGTGTCAACTAATGTTGTGACAAAACTGTAAGTTTTAACTGATTAAGTTTAAAATGTTTAATTTAATAAATATTTGTTAAATCGCAGCACACACCATGTTACAGGCTTGAAAAGCGTTTGCGTGGGAAAACCGATGTGTGTGAACAAAGCTGTTAGGCAGAGTGGTAGGAACAAAGAAATATAAATAGATAATATGAATAAATACTATTGAAATGGACTGTTCTATAGAATGATTTAGCGTCCCGAAACCTTTATGAAAACAGGATATTAACAGGCTAGTACATAGAGATGTAAGCAATCAAGCATGGTGGTGTGAAATACGAAGATAGGTCATTAGTGGTGGTTAAATATGGTAGAGACTGATGTCATGTCATGCCAGCCATGCTGGCACAAGATTATTTTGTTGGGAATTATTTTACATGGTTATCCTATGGCATTAATGTGTTACTGGCTAAATAGATATGTGGGAGATTCACCAAAATATACAATGTGTGGGGTCATAAATTAGTTTATAGTAAAGACTGAAATAATGCCACATGGTGCCATGCAGGCCATGTTGGCATGGAAGGGAGTAAGTGCTTGTGAGGTTGCTAGAAATGAAGGTTACTTAACAACAGAGTGGTGAGAATCATATGTGTATGTGTATACAGCAGCAAGATATGTTTACAGGATTATTCTGTGACAATGGTGAGCATCACATTGGATGTTTGGTCAAGAGTTGGGTATGAACACTCCAAAGCAACATGAGTAGGGGAAAATAACCATAATATATGTGTAATATTTATAACATGTGTAAAGCAGGGAAGGGTACTTACATGTTATATGTGACAATGATGGGTTAATGGTTAAGCTATGTAGTTAGAACATGTAGGTAATAAATAGAAGTGTAGGACATAATGTGTTGAATTGTAGGGACGCCATGCAGATTGATAGCCACTAGGCATAGGAAATAATGCATCTTAATACGCGGGGTGCGTATCAGCAATCATTGTGTAATCCTAACTGCGAATGAAGTGTGGCTTTACTGAGGGAGAACAGGCAGGTGCATCTGGAACTGATATTGGTAAAGGGGTTTCTCATTTAGCATTGAAGTCTGGTGTCACACCTGTTACCAGAATGCAGTAGTGTTTGTGCTAGTGTATCAAACTGGGAGTGTTATGTGTAGTAAAACAGGGTGTTTGTTCCAGGGGAAGGGTGTGATTTATTGCTACGTACCACCCTTCGCAAAGATATATGCACTTGCTATGTGACACGAAGCGTAAGAAGAAAATTTATAACCGGTGTATGATAGGAAGAATGGTGGGGAATAGAGGACATAACTGCACATTTGCTGTCCACTCACAAATAATATTACACTGATTGTGTTGGGCCTTGAATAACACTTATTGGTCATTAGTGTGTAATAATGACATAATATATATAATACACTGTTTATTATATTAGTACTAATGTTCTGTATCCTGCCATGGACATTGTTGTGTTTGGATCCTGTCTCATATGAATGAGGCACTCTGGTCACTATTTGGTGTACTTTCACTCTAATAATATTGTGGGTTTATTTTAGGAGCTGTCTTAGGGGCATCAGAGAGTCTTTAAATGAGTTCCTGTGTAATAAATGTTTATCTTTATCTTTAACTTTCTGTGAATGTTGTGATTCTTCTATGTGTAAGGTTACATTGTCACATTCTACAAATATGGTGTTTCCACATTGTATGTATGTCTGTTGCTTTTCATAGTTAGACATGTTTTGCTGGCTGGTTGTTAGTTTGTAATGCTAATCAGATGCTGTAACTTGCACAGTATCATATTAGTGCTGGTACTCTTCATGCAAACTTGGGCATTGTTGAGGTAGTTGTCCAGTGAAGTCCCTATGTTGAGGTAACTTAGTGTCTGATGGTGGCAGAGTTCATTATGTTGTGTATTGTTGCATAGGAGTAAAGTGTACTATCAGATGTGGAGCACAGGAGTTCAACCTGTCAATATATGTTTTATATTAGGGAAAAGAGTACGGTGTGTTAGCAAAACAGTTGCCGGTGTGCGTAACAGTGGATAGGGAATTGTTGAGCATTAGGCTGAGAATATAGTAGGTAGTGTTTAGTTGTGACAATATCTTGGGTTGAACATTGATAGTGTTCCATGAACTTGTGGTTTATAGGGAATATTGTGTTGTCTGGTGTTACCGGTGACTTGGTACAAATTAATGTATAAAATATTCTAGAAGGTGTAGACAGGGAACTGATTATGGGTTCCTTGGCAAATGTAGCCACTTTGGTAGGTAGGAATGACAGCCTAATTTACCAGAACAAAGATGTCATTCTTATGCCTGTTAACTGAATCAATGCTGATATGTTGTTTGTGTGCAATGTCTGTTATATGTTAACCAAATGTGTTGAGATGTTGTGGCTGTTTGCAACGGCTGATGTATGTACTCTGTTGTTTGTAGCTATGTGTTTACAGCTGGACAAATGAGATCAATCTTCCACGGCTTGTGTATGTAGGAGCTGTGTGGTGTAGTTACATTGAACTGAAAAGGTGGAGCAGATTGACATTGTTGCATTAGGTGGTCCATTCTAGCAATATCAAGTGTAATCTCATGATAGCAGTGGCACAATTGGAGAAGAAAATAAAGTGGGTGACCTGATGATGCAATACTGATTGTTGTATTTAACAATTAGAGATGTAGTCACCTTGAAGAAGGGGTAGCAAAGAATGATCATGACATAGACATCAAGGGTTACCTCAGAATAACAGAATAGATAATTAGATGGAGGTACATTTATGACCTATGGGTTAATTCATGTGCTCATTGCTTCATGTGTTTAATATGTCTTCTTTACAATGATAATCATAGATTGTGTTTTCCATTGTTACAGGAGCGGCTGACTAGTTAGTGTCAGCAGGCCTGGGTTCTTGGTGGGATAGTAAATTGTGTCACAACTCTTGTTTATGTCGCGTCTTGGGGTTTATGTTGTGTAACCTATGTTTTTGTAGTGCCTTATTGTCTGTGCAGTGTTGCTTGTGTCAAGGTTCTTTATTGTGTCAGTCTAACCAGCTATTGTTTGGAGCACCTGTGTTGTGGTACTTGGTGTACCCTGTTGTCTTAAGTGGTGTTGATTGGTTGGGTGTTACCCACTGTTGTTTGATATATACAGTTGTCTGTTGTATCTGTAATTGAACATCCCTTATTGAGTGCTTTATTCAATGTGTTTGAACACAAATTGTCACCAGAATTTGTAGCAGTTGATAAATAAAGAGCTATTTTTGTACTGTTTTTGATTCGTTTGTTTAGTCTCTTTTAGTTTTTACTTTTTACAGTCACTATTTCTACCACAATCTAACACCTTAATCCAATGTCTGGGTCTCAAATATGACAGTCAGTCCAGAGTTGAGGCCCCTGCCTGAGATCTCGTATATCTTCTTATCTAATCACTATCATCTTTTTTTGTTGGTTGAGGCGGTGTGAGGTTCTCTCTTTTCACTATTTTTCTTCTTTGGCCGTAACGAAGTCAGAACTACTCTTTACCTCTTAGCACCGTAGTGAAGGAAGCATCGGTCTTTATGATTGTCTCCCTTTCTCTTTTACCATCGACTACATTATGCACACACACATATACACACACACCTCCCAACTTTCCCCCACACACACCCACATACACATCGCTATACACACCCACCCACATAAATCCCTCCCCACACACCCATCCTCTCACAGACAGACAGACAGACAGACAGACAGACAGACAGACAGAACGAATGAATGAATGAACGAATGAACAACGAACGTTATTTTCAAAGGGTAACAAATTGGGCACGCAGGCCCGTCTTACATTCGGCCCTTCCAATCACACAAATTTCGTTCATTCTATAGTGCATAATACATTCATATAGGAAAAAAAAAACATTGTAAAAAGGATGTTGTAAAAAAACAAAAACAAAAACAATGCATATTACCATGTTATGAGACACATTCCCCACCCACCCACCCATCCCTCCACACCCTTATCCACACACACATCTCCCACTCACCACACATCACATAGACACACATCCCCCCACCCACCCATACACTCCCAGGCACACATACATGCACCCACCCACCAACACAATCCCCAACCTACACACATCTCCCCACACACAAACACATCCTCCACCCACCAACACTCACCTATCCACATATACTCCACCACCCACCCACACAAATCCCCCACCCACACATATCCCAGCCAGCCCACACATCCCGCACTTACCCACACACACAAGGCAGGCAGACAGACAGACAGACAGACAGACAGACAGACAGACAGACAGACAGACAGACAGACAGACAGACAGACAGACAGACAGATAGATAGATAGATAGATAGATAGATAGATAGATAGATAGATAGATAGATAGATAGATAGATAGATAGATAGATAGATAGATAGATAGATAGATAGATAGACACATGGATAGATGGGTGGGTGGGCGAGTGGGCGGGTGGGAGGTCCGACCGACCGACCGACCCGACCCGACCCGACCCGGACCGGACCGGACCGGACCCACACCCAGACCGGACCCGACCCGACCCAAACCGACCGACCGACCGACTGACCGACCGACCGACCGACAGATAGATAGAAAACAATAGAAGTGGGGAAATAACATCAACTGAAAGACAACGACAGAAGTGAGGAAAACAAAATCAATTGACAGACAATGACAGACATGGGAAAAACATAGTAACAACAAGAGATAAACAACAACAATACACGTGGGGAAATAACAAGACGAGAGTGACGAACAACTGTCGGAGTTCACTACCAGGGGTACAAGTAGAGTTAGTTAGTCGCTTAGTCAACCTTCGTGGCGGAGACGGTGCTAGACTGCTTGTGACACTTTGTTTTAGGCTTATTTTTAACACGTATGTTTTAGGATTGCCTGTAAGTTGTATGTTTTAGGATTGCCTGTAACACGCATGTTTCATGATTGCCTGTAACACGCATGTTTTATGATTGCCTGTAACACGTATAGTTTGGGATTACATGTAACATGTATGTTTGTCTATACACACTGAAGTTAATCAGACGTGGAGGAATAAGAAAACCAACATCAGAATTTCTCACGACAAGCGCCATCTGTTGGTAGATCAGGCACGCCAGCGGACAGACAGGGAGTCAGTCTCATTTCTCTGCCACAGAACATCAGCGCAAGTGGTTCCCTATCGTGAAGCCACAGAACTGTGTGACCCAGGGGAAGTAATCAGCACCAGGAGGTGAGCCTGGTTATTTCCCCTTCATCCGACAGGGGAAGCAATTTATTAACGCATCAAATTATCAGCAGGGAGGCAATTCCAGTCAAATTATCATTTCTGTTGGGCGCTTTGTTGTTGGGTCATCTGTCGCAGGAAGAGCCCAGTCGACCAGGAGAGACTTACAAGATGTGGGTTTCATTTCACAACACGGTTAGTCTGTCTGTGTGTCTGTCTTGGTAATCTTTGACTGCCAACCGCAAGTTGCGGAATTTTAACTTCAATCTGTTAGTTACAACATCAGGTTACCGATCGTTCCCCTGAAACATTTGGTTACTAATCTGTCTCCAGCTCCATCAAGTAAGTAACGAATTAAAGAATTGTTTCACACAACATGAAGCTACTAATGTGTTAACTACAACTCGGGACGCAGAGGTGTTTCCAAGGCACCAGGGCCGGGTTATATACTGGCCAAGACCTATTGACGCGTCCTCGTCGAGCGTCCTGGGCAACAGGTCCCTTCGGGGTCCTGGCTGAAGTCAATAGGATCACCGATTCCTCCGAAGTCGGAGAGTGTCTGCCTGTACGGCGAGGAACCACCAGTCTGCACACCAATAAGCCAGACATGGGACAACGGATACTCACGCAAACCTCAGGTCCTGTATGACATCACACTGATGTTGGACAACAGGATGCCTTCATCCGACATACAGGACTTTGCGATGGAGCTCAAGCCAATGAACACAAGCAAGCAAACAAGCAACTACAACTTCAAATTACTTGATCTCTCGCCTACAGTATCAAATTACTTGATTCTTCACTTGCACATCAACTTTCTTGATCCCTCACCAACAACGTCAACTTACTTGATCCCTCGCCTATAATATCACCTTACTTGATCCCTCATCTACCACAGCACTTCAATGATCTTTTGATTATCTTTGACTACAAAAACGTCAAGGTGCTAATATTTTCTTACAGTCTCACGTTTATAATCTTAATGATTTGCATATGACAGACTGTTAATGTTCAATTACAGCTGACAATGTTAAGATGTGAACTCGTGTCCCTGGGAGGTTGTTAAAGTTACTTGCAGGGGACAATGTTACACACACACATGAGACAATGTTACATTCACAGGAGGCAATGTTACACTTATATGGGACAATGTTACACTTACACGGGGTAATATCACACTAACAGGGGACAATAGTACACTTACTGCGGCAATGTTAAACTAACAGGGGACAATATTAAGCTGTAAATTCATGCTCCTCACATGTTCTTAATGCTAAACTTATAGGGAACAATGTTAAACTTACAGGGGACAATTGTAAACTATAAATTCATGCCCTTTAGAAGTTCTTAATGTTAAACTTACAGGGGACAATGTTAAACTTACAAGGGACAAATTTAAACTATAAATCCATGCTCCTTATGTGTTCTTAATATTAAACATACAGAGGACAACGTTAAACGTACAGGGGGCCCATGTTACAGTGTAACCCACGCCCCCGAGACTACACCACTACCTGCCGTATGACCGCAGCCCTGGTTAGCCCACGTACAGGTGTGACAGGTGTGACAGGTGTGCGGTGTTGTGCGTGTATGGGACGTGAATCATACTCGCATAAAAATGCCGCTCCATTACAATATGTCCTGTGTGCATCGACTCCTTCTCTTTGTCCTCAGCCGGACAGCCGGGCAGACAGACAGTCAAGCAAACAAACAGACAGACAGACAGAAAGCCAGACAGACAACAGACAGACAGACAGACAGACAGGCAGGCAAGCAGTATGACAGACAAACAGAAGGACAGGCAGCCAGAGAGGCAGACAGGCAGGATGACAGCCATACAGATAAACAGACAGGAATGCAGCCAGACAGAACGAACGAACAAAACGAACGAACAGACTTTATTTTCAAAGGGTAACAAATTGGGCACGCAGGCCCGTCTTACATTCGGCCCTTCCAATCACTCATCTTTCTTTCATCAACAGTGCATAGGAAAAAAAAAACATTGTCACATGAATTTTGTAAACGTAAACAATGCATATTACTATGTTATGAGACACATCCATCACCCACCCACACATCCCCCATTCACTCCAACTCCCCCACCCAATCACACACACATACAATACATTCCCCCACCCATCCACCACATCCCTACAACTACACATCTCCCCACCCAAACACACCTCTCACCCACCACACATCCCATCCACCCACACCCCAAGCACACATACATTCAATAACCCACACATCCCACACCTACACACATCTCCCCATTCACTCACATATCCTCTACCCGTCCCATTTCCCACCAACAATCACTCACCCAATATCCTCCACCCACACACCTCCAACCACCCAACCAAACACACATTCCTCAGCCACACACACATCTCCCCGTCAACTCACATATTCCGCACCTACCCACACACAAATTCCACACTCACCAACATAATCTCCCATCTCCCCCAGCCCACTCACAGATCCCGAGCCCACACCTACAAACATCCCCCATCTCCTAACCTGCACACACTCACCCACCCACATATCCTCTACCCACCCACACATCCTCTACCCACCCATCACCCAACCAAACATCCCTTAACCACACACCCTTACTCACATACAATCACCCACCTACACATCCTCTACCCAACCACACCTCCACCCAACCACACATCCTCCATCCACCCATTCCCCCAGCCACACATCCCTTAACCACACATCCCTACCCATATACACACACATCCCCACCCACGCACAATCTCCTCACCCATACAAACATCCCTCACACACATCCCCACCCACCAACACATTCCCCATTCACAAACACACACCTCCCATCCACGCACACACAACCCATACATTCATCCCCTCACACATCCCTAGACACACGTACTTATTCCTCAACCACTAACACCCACACATCCCTTACCCACTCATCAACACATACATCTCCTATCTACCCACCCACACTCACACATCCCAACCACCCATCTGAGCACACATCCCCCACCCTCACACATATCCTTCACCCACCCACACCTTCACCCACCCACACAAACATCATTTATCCACACCCAGCTCCCCTCCCACACAATACCACACCCACACACATCCCAAAGACACATCCCTCACCCACACACACATCTATCCACACATCTCCTACCCATCCACACATCCCTCAACTACAATCACCCTCACTACCCACATATACATCCTCCATCCAGCCACACACACCCCCACCCAGCCAGACATATCCCCCACCCACACACACATCTCCAAATCCATCACCCACACCCATCACGCACCCCTCCCCCAACCCACACACATCCCCCACACACATTCACCCACACATCTCTCACCCACACACACTCCCCACCCATCCACCCAAACATCCCACTCACATACACATCCCTCACCCACACACACATCCCTAAACCCACAACCACCCTCACCTGCACACATCTCCCACCCACCACATATCCCCACACCCACATCTCCCCACCCACACATATACCCCACCCATCCCATAACCCACCATCAATCATCCACCAACATATCCTCCTCCACCCACTCACCCACAACCACCTAGACAAACACACACAGACAAGCAGGCATGCAAAGAGGCAGACAGGCAGGCAAAGAGGCAGACAGACAGACAAAGAGGCAGGCAGACAGACAGCCAACCAGACAGTCAAACATTGGGCCCACAAATTATATCACATATTGGGCCCACAATTTATGTCACTCATGGCCAACAATGTCACGTATTAAGCCCACGAGTTATGCCATAACTAGGCAGGTCTGTCACACATGGGCCCACAAGTTGTCTCGTCACAGGGAGGTCTGTCACACAAGTCACACCAGTTATGTGGTCACTGGACAGAGCTGCATATTGTGATATAATTCACCGGCAGCTGATGACAACCTGTAAGTCCGTGTATAAAACAATTCTTCAACTGTCTGTCTGCCCATCATCGAACCTGTCCCAACTTGAATCCAGATGTGTGTCTAGGTAAACAGAAACTCGCCGTATCAATCAATCCTGCCCTGACGTCCGTTGACCAGACATTGATGCTAAAATCGATTGTTGGAAAGTGAAATGGTTTCCGCAAATGATCGATCACCAAGCTGACTTAAGGATATTGATTGTCATGGGGTTCTTCTTAAATAATCCATCCATCATGCGCCATGCCGATAAGTGTGGGCGGACATGTTCTGCC
Source organism: Cepaea hortensis (assembly GCA_963921405.1). Lineage (NCBI taxonomy): Eukaryota > Metazoa > Mollusca > Gastropoda > Stylommatophora > Helicidae > Cepaea > Cepaea hortensis. The sequence continues at coordinate 100,198,054 of OY992892.1, read as the reverse complement.
ATCTCACTCGATCACCAGAGTCGTGGATCAGCTCCGTGTTCCTGTCTCGACTATGCCACGTGGCCAAGCCATCCAGGTATTTACTTCTCGGTCTTCTCCTTGGTCTCTTCCCTTTGATCTTGCCAGTCGTCACCAAGTTCTCCAAATCATTGTGACTGTCTACGTCTAATTTCTCTAATCAGTTTACAATCTTCATTTGTTTCTTGAAGGACTTGTTCATTAGTTTTTCTGTTTGTCCATGGTATTCTTTGCATTTTCCTCATAAACCACATTTCCACAGCCATCAGCTGTTTTTCAGCTTGAGTGCTTATTGTCCACGCTTCACATCCATACAAAAGTATAGGTTCTATGTAGCACTTCAACACTTCAACCAGTTTCAATTGATATCTTTTTATTGGTCAGTATGATTTTCATCTTGCAAAAGGCTACCTTCGCAATGGCAATTCTTGTTCGAATCTCTTCAAGGCATCTCCCATCAAATGTTATGACTGTGCCCAGATAACTGTATCGACTCACTTGCTTAAGAATATGCCCATTTACTCGTATATCATATTGTGGTATTTCCTTCTTCCCAGTGACGACAATAATCTGTGTCTTATTAATATTCAGTTCTAACCCTAGTTGTTCACTGTGTGCATCTACTAAATTTTGCAGGTCCTGTTCATTGTCTGCAATAAAGACTGTATCATCTGCATAACTAATGTTATTGATGAATCTTCCCCCAATGTTGATTCCTTCCATATCTTCTATATTTCTGAAAATAGTTTCACTGTACAGGGAAAAAAAGATCTGTAGACATCACACATCCCTGTCTCACACCTCTTTTAATAGGCTTATATTGATCTACATCGTTATCAATTCTGATGGCAGCTTATTGTTTCCAATATATGTTATTTTACAAGTCTAAGGTCTTTTCCATCAATTTGTAGATCTTCAAGCATCCTTATCATGTCGACATGTCTCACTTAAATAATACAGATTAAAAAAAAAAACCACACAGAATGTTATCATCGTCTTACAGAATACATGTAAATGTACCAGACACAATATTAACATCATCTAAGAGAAGACGACTACACCAGCCACATAAAATGTTAACATTATCTAACAGAAGACGACTGCACCAGCCACATAAAATGTTAACATTATCTATCAGAAGACGACTACACCAGCCACATAAAATGTTAACATTATCTAACAGAAGACGACTACACCAGCCACATAAAATGTTAACATCAACTAAGAGAAGACGACTACACCAGCCGCATAAAATGTTAACATTATCTAACAGAAGACGACTACACCAGCCACATAAAATGTTAACATTATCTAACAGAAGACGACTACACACAGCCACATAAAATGTTAACATTATCTATCAGAAGACGACTACACCAGCCACATAAAATGTTAACATCATCTAAGAGAAGACGACTACACCAGCCACATAAAATGTTAACATTATCTAACAGAAGACGACTACACCAGCCACATAAAATGTTAACATTATCTATCAGAAGACGACTACACCAGCCACATAAAATGTTAACATTATCTAACAGAAGACGACTACACCAGCCACATAAAATGTTAACATCATCTAAGAGAAGACGACTACACCAGCCACATAAAATGTTAACATCATCTAACAGAAGACGACTACACCAGCCACATAAAATGTTAACATTATCTAACAGAAGATGACTACACCAGCCACATAAAATGTTAACATTATCTAACAGAAGACGACTACACCAGCCACATAAAATGTTAACATTATCTAACAGAAGACGACTACACCAACCACATAAAATGTTAACATTATCTATCAGAAGACGACTACACCAGCCACATAAAATGTTAACATTATCTAACAGAAGACGACTACACCAGCCACATAAAATGTTAACATCATCTAAGAGAAGACGACTACACCAGCCACATAAAATGTTAACATCATCTAACAGAAGACGACTACACCAGCCACATAAAATGTTAACATTATCTAACAGAAGATGACTACACCAGCCACATAAAATGTTAACATTATCTAACAGAAGACGACTACACCAGCCACATAAAATGTTAACATTATCTAACAGAAGACGACTACACCAACCACATAAAATGTTAACATTATGTAACAGAAGATTTTCTAACACACTATAGAGGTATCGAATATTAATATGTAGCAGTGTGTAACAAACAATTCATGGACGTTCTCATCAGTTTATATTAAAAAAGTGTGCAATGTAAGATAATGTGGTGTAACCTGAATAAAGTTACTGGACAGATTACATGAAAAGTTAACGATGTAAGGTAACGTGGTTTTTTACCTTAGCCTGACGAAAGTGAAAGAACCTAGCGAGTGCATTCCCCTTGGGTTTGTGTTTACTTCCCTTGGTGTTGCGGTTGCCCTCCTTCTTGGCAAGCCGGCAACAGAAGATATCCATGGTGAGCTTCATGAACGCCCAAGAGATTGCTAGCAGGCCTCAGACAATCCAGTCAGGCGATCTACGCAGATTTATCCCTCACGGTATTCCGTAAACAACAAAATCGAAATGAATTTACAGGAATGGCCAAGGAAATGCGTGATATCTTCAGAAACGAAGAACTAAAGCCACAGACGGGTTTGACTCCTTGAATACCTGGTGTATTGTACCACCCCGGAGAGGGTAAGATGGCAGTAACAGTGATGACTCAAATGTCAGTGAAAACTGTGTCACAATGGGCGAGTTGTAAAAGTGCAAGTGTGTTTTAGTTTAATCAATACAGTTGAAATATTCAAATGTACTTGTAGCATATGTTTCACTGTGTGATGTCTTCAGGAACAACGTATTTCTTTCAGATGATAACAATAACATCAATTTGTTATATATTGTACACAACAATAAATAACATGAAACATTAACTTTGAGTGACTATATCTCTTCGTGAGATATATGTGAGTTCACAGAACTGCAATATTATATAATATTAAAACGACGCCAAATTGTAATGTCATCAATATATCCGTGTGAACGGCGTATCACGCTAAAGTAATACAGTACACAAACTACCACAATAAAGTAGTATCTGAAAATCCAATGTAAAGTGTTTATACAACGCAGAAAATGCCTTGTCCACAACGGTGTCCAATGCGTGGTCTCTGGTTGTAAATTTGGTCTGACTTGAGTTGTAAACCACGGAAACAGATTTACGCAAACAAACTTGTAACTTGTATGCGGACGTTGTGTCACCGTGTTAGATTCAAGCTTCATATCCACTAGATATCCACACAATCGCTGAACGAGCAGTAATATACGCTAGTATTATATTGGCAGTTTTGTCAGTTCTGAATCAAACCGGAGCCCGTCGTGTGGGTGTCGTGAGCTGTGAGACGACCGCCACGCCGCCTGGCCCGCCAGCCGGACTCTTTCATTGGTCGCCTCCATATCAAACAGCAGATCTGCCCCACAACAGATGCACGTGCGCACCTGAACGCATAAACCATTCTCGCGAAAGCCAATCGATAATTTTATGGTATTTACTGAATAGGTAACATTTGAAACATTAAGCGCTTACAACATGTTACGTGGTGTCGTCTAGATTAACATGCTCAGAGTAATAACGGGCTACGGTTTTATATCATCATCATCATCATCATCATCATCATCATCATCATCATCATCATCATCATCATCATCATCATCATACTCATCATCATTATCATCATCATCATCATCATCATCATACTCATTATACTCATCATCATCATCATCATCATCATCATTATACTCATCATCATCATCATCATCACCACCACCACCACCACCACCACCACCACCACCACCACCACCACCACCACCACCACCACCATCATCATCATCATCATCATTACACTCGCCATCATCATCATTACACTCGCCATCATATCCCGTAAATTACCGACGCGGCTAGAACCGCCACCGATTCTCACGTCACGTTACTCACGAGAGTATACAGAATTACGGAGAAAGTCGATAACACATAGGCCAGGGAGACCGGCTTAAGCTATAATACTGGGAAATATTTAGCGACACCGTTGAAAATCCGCTAGTATGTCTGGGAAACAGTTAATGGCACGACGGGTAATTTGGTAGTAATTCTGGGAAACGTTTAGCGACATCGTGGAAAATCATGCAGTATGTTTGGGAAACAGTTAATGTCAACAGGTAATTTGATAGTGATTCTTGGAAATTGTTTAAGTCACGACAGGTAATTTGGTAGCAATTATGGGAAATTTATAATGTCACGACAGGTAATTTGGTAGTAATTCTGGGAAACAGTTAATGCCATGACAGGTAATTTGGTAGTATTTCTGGGAAATATTTAATGCCACGACAGGTAGTTTGTTAATAATTCTGGGAAATAACTGACAGATAACAAGCATACAGTAATTATTGCAATTATGAAACCATAATATAACAACCAAACAGTAATTCTGGGAAACATCTATTTCCACGGTAACAGCTGGGAGATATTTAGCGACACGACAAGCAATCAGACAGTTCTGTGGGAAATATTTAGCGACATGACAGCATTGAGACAGCAATTCTTATATTTATAACGATACTGTCATTAAAACAACATAAAAACCTATGTAGAGTAATCTTCTGCAAGTGCGAGGAAAACAAACATTAGACCACTTCTATAGAGATAATACCGTTATTTTTAATTTCACACATTAGAATAATTCTCTAGGAATAACACAATAATTGTGTACACGTTTCGGAATTCTTCTTTGCTACACATAACTTCAAACTGCTACCTGTATTTCATACTGAGGCCTGTCAGTATTGTACAAGTACATCATAGTTGAACATTAATAAAAAACAGAGGGCAAGAACAGTACAACTATGGTCACTGAACTTGTAACATTACAACAGCTGGGTGCAGGATCCCTGGTGGTTATTACCAGCAGCATCTAGGCAGTTCTCGGAGAATATACTCTCTCCAGCCCATTCTCTTTTGATGGCCTTTGTCATTCCTTGTCTGGTGGCTGAACTGAGAAACGTACACCTTGTATGGGTTACTATGCAACATACACATTGCCTGTCGTGTAAGTCAACAGAACGTTTGATGTTTTCAATTGCTAAAACTATACACTTTCAAAATACCGATATTAATCTTGCGGCACTATACATTTTCTGTCAAGGTGACAAACAGCTGTTCTGATAATTATTCCGGTATACAATACTTATTCCTTCTCAGTGTAGCCACCACCTAAATTTATGCATTTCTGCCATCTCTGCGTGACCTTGAAAAGACTTTCAAAATAAAACAACCTATTTTTCGAACTAAACCAGTTATCACAAGCCAGTATGACATCATTGTCACTATTGTCACACGTTTTCTTGATGATAATATCACGAAGTTCTTACGATGATATGCTCATGATATTATTGTGTGATGGTCGTTGTCTAGGTAACGATACTCATGGTGTGTCAATGGAGATATCTGTCTTGCAATGTAACTCACCCCCGCAGTGCATATTCACCAGTCATGAAACAAGATTCAGTTGGCGCACATAATCCTTTATTACAGAAATAACACAGACTCACGGAACATATGTATATATCCAGAAACAATGCAATCCATAGATTATAAATATCCTCCTCACAATTTAACCAGCACACATCAATGCCTTCTCACGGCCTGCTTCGTATCACATCCACAAGACAGGTAATCCAGCTACTATCCACGGCTGGATCTCCCACAATACAACCCACACATTGGGTTGGAGCCACTGCTCAACTATGCAACCCACTCTGGGTTTTGGCCTACACTCGCTACAGAACCCACTCTGGTTCAGGCCTGTCTTCACAACTCGGAGAACAACACAAGACGGAGCTCTCTAACTCCGCTTCCCTTTAGACTACCGAACAGTTCGGCATCTACCCATCAACTGTCCTGAAGTCCCTTGACTTCACCCAAAACTAGACTGTCCTTCCCCCCATCCCCTGGGGTCCACACTCACCCTTCCCATTATTTCTAAGGACTGGCTGTTTACTCATAGCCAGGTCAGTCACTTTACTGTCTCCCACTTTCATCTCCATTCTTTCTCATGCCCGGTCACTCAACTCACTGTCAATGACCCAGGCTTATGTCATCACCCCCCTCTTAAAAGAAAACTTAGTTTTCAAATATTGGGAGACTAAAACTTACTAATCATGTGACCCAGACATATTGCCTGGGTAGCCCTAAGTATGGCTGCACCTCACTTCAGTTACCACCCTAAATAATACATCAAATGCTCATAGTACATTCCCATATTCCCCACACATAAATACAAACAACTTTCTATCTTGTGTACCAATGCATGAACTAATACATCACATAATAATAATACATCATAGGAAAGCATTATACTTATGTACCCACAGGTCTCTTACTACTTCACGACCACACAATACTATTTGTGTACCGACCCTATATCCGGTGGTTCTGTTCTTGCATTAACCCTCCTCTGATTCCTGTCGATGCTGTGTCTACCTTTCATGTACCCATGACTCATGGTACCTCTACAATTACAACATTTGTTTGCTATCCCTAGCCCTGGGTCAGTAATGTCGCCAACACTCTTTTGACCTGACTCAACTTTCCTATCTGTATATTGCACCGTTACACTTGAGTCTCTGTTTAGTCTGAACTCTTTATTCAATCTTGGCCCATTTATCTGGCACCTTGCTTTCTGCTGCATACGCCTTATGCCTCTGTGCCCTGCACATGCACTATCCTGAGCTGTTCTAGTATATCGGTCTCTGCGTGCTAAAGGTACTGCTCCTTGCCCACGTGCAGTTCTGCTATCTGAAAACCTGCGAGTGAGAACATTGTTCTTCCTCTCGAAGCACCATCTACCTTTCTTTGACTGCCTATGTTCTACTCTCCTACACCCTTGGGAAAATTTTTTCAGAGTAGTATCTTGTCTCTGGGAATCACTAGCACTATATTCGGGATCCATTCTCACCTGCTCAGCTGTCCTATCCTTGTCCTGAGTTCCTGTGTCTAATTCAAGTGCCTCTTGTACCTCAGCTATACTCTCTAATTTTGGTTCTCTTGTGGTAACTACCTCATTACTGCTTATACTATATTTTCGGTCCCAATAAGCTACTTCCTCTTCTGTACAATCTTTAACTCCTATAACATTTCCTATGACCAAATCAGCCACTGGTGAGACCAAAACACACGCTGTCACTCTTCCAGTGATATATGGTGTTTTTACAGTTATTATGGCAAATGGGTAGAACTCTACTGTGCCGTTGAATGTTATGCATCTAATCTTTTTCCCTGTATAATCCGAGGGATGAACTAAACTCTTTTTAGCTCCGATGGACGTACATCCGGAATCCCTAATTGTTAACGCTGGCCTATCATTAACAAATCCATGGTGCATCTTCAGACTTCCTCCTTCATGCACTGCTGAACCTGCTTTCACTGTATGACCACACACTAAGACTGGCTGACCGTCTTTTTCAAAAAGAGGTTTGCACCCACTACAATCTTCATTGTTGATAGTCTCAATCACTTGTGCCGCATTTGAATGCTCTGTTTCTCTCATCCTACATTGATGGCTGACATGCCCCTTCCTTCCACATTTGAAACAAGTAATCTCCCTTTTAGTGTTGTTCGTTGGTCCATCTGATGGTTGTGCATCACACTCTGCCATTTTGTGTCTCCAGCTCCCACAATTCCAACATCCGGCATAATTTGGACGTCTCTGGAAGTTCCCTCTTCTATATGGGTACCGTCCCACTCTACCACCATTGTTTCCTCGGAAACCCTTATCTTGAAGTTCTTGCTGCTCACCTTTCTGTGCTGAATCCACACTTTTCGCCCTTGGTCTGATGACTGGATTCTGGTCCTGTTTAGTGTACGCTGCACAGACTATTTCCTCACTCATTAGTTTCCCAATAGATACGTTAGGATGTGCAGTCATGTAGTTTTGCCCTAACTGAGACATTGTGTCTATGTCCTTTGGCTTACGTTCCTCAAAGAAAGCTACTAAGTTAGAATTGCATGCAGATACTACCTTGTCTCTTAACATTAAATCCACTACTTTATTAAAATCTTTCCCTACCTCTGCAAGCTCCATCCATTTATTAAATGTATTCTTTACTGTGTTAACAAAATCTGTGAAATCTTGATTTGTCTCTGGTCCTAACTGTCTAAACTTTGTTCTATATCCATGTTCAGTTAGTTGGAACTTTGTCAGCAAACGTTGACGTAAGATAGTGTAGTTGTTTCTTTCTTCTACAGGTAAATTGAACATGGTGTCTAGTGCCTTACCCGTTAGAAGCTCCCCTAGTCTAATAGCATACTGTTCTTCGGGGATGCCTAACACTTTCGCTGATGCCTGATATCTGTCAAGATAAGCTTCAAGGTTGTCTCGGTCCGTAAAGTATGGCAGTTTTAGTCTCTGTGACGACTGCGAAGGTCTTCTGCTTTCCTCACCTTGACCTTTCGAAGATAGTTCTAGTTTTCTTAACTCGATTTCAGTTTGCATCTGACACTTGATCTTCTCTTTCTCGATTTCCATTTTCATTTGTGTCTCTTTCTCTTCCTGTAGACGCTTGTTTTCTATTTCAGCTAGTTTTACTTGTGTCTCTTTCTCTTCCTGTAGACGCTTGTTTTCCATTTCAGCTAACTTTACTTCCTGTAGACGCTTGGCCTCGAGTTCTGCCTGTCTCTGTTCTCTTTCGGCTTGTCTCTGGTCTCTTTCAATCTGTTGTTGTTCTTTTGCTTCGACATACTCTTGTAACTCTTTACCCTTCAGGCCTATTCGTTCACCTGCTTCAATATATTCCATTAAAGTAGGCATCTTGTACTTGTGGACACGTTGCTGTCAATCAGCCAACTATAAATGTGACGACTCTGCTGTTAGTCTTTGTGTCACTTCCCTACGTACACCACAACTCCCTGTGTACGTAAATTCGTAGTGCTAAAAATATCACTCTGTACTCACCCAGTCACTCTATAAGCACTAGGTAGTGAGGGGGGAAGTATCACCTATACTCCCTTATCTCTATATATCTATGACCACAAGTTCATGAAGTCCCTGGAAATATTGTTAAACATACATGTAAATACATATACAAACAAATGGATGATAACACTAAGTGATGACTATCCAACGCTAGACTTCACAAGCTGAGTACACGGAGACGATGATCACACAGAAATAAACCACAGTAACAACCACAAGCTTGTGTAGAGACACCCACAGTGCGCGTAAAATATAAACTGACTCAGATACCACTAGATAGTAGACACGACAAAATTTCACAATAATAACATATATCCGAACACAGCAAATATCATATGCAAATATTATGAAAAGGAAGAGAAACAAAAACAATTTATAGCATCAACATATACACAAATCTGACGTCAGACAACTCGGCTCTAGATATTGGTTAAGACTATTTCAATGCCACTGCACGACACGTTAACTCATTAACGTTTTTCTTACAAAAATATCGTAAGCACCAGAAAGAATATAAATTTGTGTGCTGTATCCCGACTCTCGAGAAACACCCCAAAAATCCCCTACACCTGACAAACACCGGACCACATACAAGTAATAGCTTAACAACCGAAAACAATATTTATAAGAGTATGAGCAGCAAACAGAATGTCCTAATCGTTGGCCGATAAATATGTGCCCACTAATCCGTCGCCACAAGTTCTTATTTTGTTCGTGTTAATAGTTATTCGCAATCCGCTGGAAATGTCTACGACGCTAGATTTCAAACCGACTTCTTGTTTTGTTGAGTGGTTATTGAATTCACGTGGTGATCACAAGTTCCAACTGTCGACAAAAGTTGAAGATGATAGTGATATCCAAACTGTTCTGTCTCGACACAGTCCGTAACGTTATTGTACTTTTTCTGTACGTGGTGGCACCACAGTAATAATCCAAAGTGTTCTTTCGATTGTCGTACGAATTGAAGATGATGGTAATTGTCCCAAAATGTTTTGGATTGCCGTTACCCGACAAGATTCACCAAAAAGAAAAGGAGGATGGCAGCCAATGTTCAGCGCTTTAAATTTGGATATATAGATCCTTATTGGCAAAGAAATACGACAATGGTTTCGATGACGATAAGTTAAAACTGTTTGCTCATAACAGAATAATGATGACAAAGGCTTGAACAAAGACGAAACATCAAGTCTGGCTTTCTTTCAAAACAACCTTGTTTATCCCGATCTCCTGTGGAAATTCCCGGTAACTTTCCACTGTCCCTAACCTTGACCTTGCCGGACACCTCAAGTCAGTACCTCAGTCTTCTTTGTCACAATAATCCACACTGACTGTCTGTAAAATGACCGGACACTTTTCCGTCATTCAAAAAACACTTTCCACCCAACCTCTCAGCCCCGACACGGCTGCTCTTTTGACTCCGTGGAAATTTTCTCAGTAACTGCTTACTGTTACACAGCCTTGCCTCCCAAGGTCAACCTTCTTTCTCTTTATCACTTTCAGTGGAAAATACACTTTACACCACTAACCCGCCCCAACTCTGGCGGTAGGGTTCTTTCCACCCACTTTTGTCACCCCTCCAGGTGAATACGCAAATGTCAATTCTGTGTATCCTACACATCCATGATAACTCTCCTTCCCGAGAGTTCACTGTCCTCAGTACTTTACCTGTACTGTGCACTGTCCTCGTAAACAGCGCTGACCCTCTCTCAACCAGGCCTATTAACTGCGTCGACAAATCTTGACCAGTCAACTTGCGACACCACAGTGCGCTTGCCTTCGGACACACACACAAAATTCTCCCCACACACAGGATGTTGCGACGAAATTGCTCGCTGTCTTCAATCTTTGGTTCAATCCTGTCAAACACACACACTCTAGGACTGACCTCCCTTGTTGCAAACACCGTTTTGTCTCCGCGACATTTACCTGTGCTGTCCGTGACCAAACACCCCTGCTACTGCAATCGACTTTCCCGGTCGATTTGTGCTGCGTTAATTCTTCTGGCGTCCCGCCTCGTCTGTTTCCGTGTGCTGACCCTCGTTAATTTACCTGTAGTGTGACCTGTCTGCTAGCTTGATCATTAACTCTCGTCTGTCTGTGTGAATTATCTGGCGCACACACTGAAGAGTTCACATTAATTTCTTGGAGCAGTACTGTCTAAATTGATAATAACTCCTCTCTTTCAGCGAAGAGCCCACAGATATCTCATAATGACAACAATGTCCATAATGCTCTTGACCGCACGTAGCCTTCCAGATACTCCTTACTAAGCGACGAGCGCCCAGATTGTCACACGTTTTCTTGATGATAATATCACGAAGTTCTTACGATGATATGCTCATGATATTATTGTGTGATGGTCGTTGTCTAGGTAACGATACTCATGGTGTGTCAATGGAGATATCTGTCTTGCAATGTAACTCACCCCCGCAGTGCATATTCACCAGTCATGAAACAAGATTCAGTTGGCGCACATAATCCTTTATTACAGAAATAACACAGACTCACGGAACATATGTATATATCCAGAAACAATGCAATCCATAGATTATAAATATCCTCCTCACAATTTAACCAGCACACATCAATGCCTTCTCACGGCCTGCTTCGTATCACATCCACAAGACAGGTAATCCAGCTACTATCCACGGCTGGATCTCCACAATACAACCCACACATTGGGTTGGAGCCACTGCTCAACTATGCAACCCACTCTGGGTTTTGGCCTACACTCGCTACAGAACCCACTCTGGTTCAGGCCTGTCTTCACAACTCGGAGAACAACACAAGACGGAGCTCTCTAACTCCGCTTCCCTTTAGACTACCGAACAGTTCGGCATCTACCCATCAACTGTCCTGAAGTCCCTTGACTTCACCCAAAACTAGACTGTCCTTCCCCCCATCCCCTGGGGTCCACACTCACCCTTCCCATTATTTCTAAGGACTGGCTGTTTACTCATAGCCAGGTCAGTCACTTTACTGTCTCCCACTTTCATCTCCATTCTTTCTCATGCCCGGTCACTCAACTCACTGTCAATGACCCAGGCTTATGTCAACTATCAAAACGATTTCCTTTCAGCTGTTATTTAAGATTTGGGAAAAGAAAAAAAAACTGATGGAGCTAAATCTGGAGAATATGGTGGGTGTGGAAGAATTTCAATATTCAAATCGTTGGCAGTTTGCAGCACAGGCCGTGCTTTATGGGAGGGCGCGTTGTCTTGAAGCAAAGGCATAATTTGCGCTATCCCTCGCTTTCTGGTCACAGCCGTTCTTAGTTTGATAAGGAGATCTGCATAGTACTGCCCATTAACCGTGTTGCCATGAAGCCTGTAATCTTTCAATATGACACTTTCGACGTCCCAAAAAACAGTCAGTGTCACTTTTCTTGCAGATTTTTGTGCTCTTGGCTTGACATGTGTTGGCGAGCCCGGGGGTTTCCACTGCATGCTGGCAATTTTGCATTCTGGGTAATAATGGTGAATCCAAGTCTCATCTACCGTCACCATGGTCGTCAACATGTTTTTTTCGACCGCCACATGTTGAGCAACTGGCCACAGCAATCAACCCGTGTTTGTTTCTGTTCACATGTCAGCAGGCGGGGGACCCAGCGGGCACACGCTTGCACTAGTCACACACAGGACCAGTCTCCGTGTTACTGTGTGCACGCTTAAACATGACGTGATCACACAGGGTCTATCATCATCATCATCATCATCATCATCATCATCATCATCATCATCATCATCATCATCATCATCATCATCATCATCATCATCATCATCATCATCATCATCATCATCATCATCATCACCATCGAGCTGCAGTTTCTACATACTGGTTTAGGCGATCACGACAAGTGAGGTGGATCTGGCAATGTATTAAACGGTTGCCCTGTGGGTTCCTGTTCACTTGTCACAAACAGTTCAGACACCTTGTTTATTATGTTGACATTTTGCCAATAGGTTGTCAGTTCTCATGACAGACTTATAACCGTTAAGTTACCTCTGCTAAACGGAAGGAAGCATGCAACCATAACTATAACCAATGAAGATACAGAACAAGTTCTATGAGGACCTGCACAATGTCTTAACATCTGTTCCCAAAGGCGACAAACGTATACTCCTTGGTGACTTCAATGCCAGAGTAGGCATGGACACCTCCTCTTGGAGTGGCATTACTGGAAGGTACGGAGACAGAAATTGTAACGGCAACAGACTCCTCCTTTAGACCTGTGCCGAACACGAACTCCTGATCACCAACACAATTTTCCGTCTTCCCACGAGAAATAGGACATCATGGATGCACCCTCGATCTCACTGACTTTGTCATCGTCAAGAGGAATGACAGACAAGACGTTCGGGTGACATAATCCATCACAATTTACACTGCTGTGGAATTCCTAAGTTCAGCTTCCCCCGTCCCACCCCTACCCTTCGAGAGTAGAAAGACTAGTTCGATGAAAAATCCGAAGACATCAACCAATGGCTGGCCGAGAAACACCTTCTCCTCAAGGCATATTTGAAAGATCCGAAGTCAACATAAAAATACGATACCTTCAAAAACATCCGGAGAGTCCACTCATGCAGCAGAAGCTTCGGCACATGCGGGACTCCTGGCTGAGTAACAAAGCTGATGATATTCAAGGCTTTGCTGATAAACATGGTATGAACAACTTCTCATCATCCAGTGCCTTATCGGCTGGCGTGAGTGATCATGCCTCTTCACAAATTACGATCTCCGACGGCATGGATCAGTTCGTGTGTTAACTCCCTTCCGTGCCTTGACACAAGATTCAAGAAGTTTCTAACGGACTTCTTCTATCTCTCTTACCTCAAATCTTTCCGGTTGCCACAATATGTTACAGTTTTTGTCTTCTCACATTCATTCATTCAATAGCATTTCATCTGCAGAACTTCGCTCCAATAACAACCCACCTTTCGGAAAACCTCTCGATCATAAACAGGATGTCCCGCGTCAGATACACCCATCTAGAGATCATCCGCCACATCCTGCACCCATCTTCTCTTTGGCCTTCCTCTTCCTCTCTTCTCAGGCATATACCCCTCCATTATTGTTCTCTCCAAACTTTCATGACGTTTCAAGTGACCAAAATGTTTCAATTTTATTTGATTTATCGTCTTTAATAGCCAACCCTCTTCAATATTCACCTCTTGAAATATGGATACGGTCTGTAAGGTGTGGAATGCGCCTGGCCCTGCAGCCAGCAGGGTTAGGATCGGCTAGCCTCTCCCAGGAGGGGTGAAGAGCGAAAATTAGTAGCCTGCCGATGACCCGCAGACTACACAAGTCAACCCCTACCTCCACGTGGTGCAGACCGGGCAACCATGACCGCGAGGTCATGGGCTAACGGGGCTATGGCTCGCCATAGGGGATGGACTCCCTGTGGTCAGATTAGTGTCCTAAACCTGCGACTGGCCTAGCAAGCCGGCAGGGGATCTTCATACTGCTCGCAGAAAAACTAAGTATAAACGGACTGAAAATATTTTGCAAAATTCTTGAAAAAAGATTACGAACTACTTTAGAACCCCAGCTAAGCGAAACGCAGCTTGGATTTAGGAAAGACAAAGGATGCACAGACGCCATTTTTGCTCTTAGACAACTTATAGAAAAATCAATTGAATTCAATGAAACACTCTACTTAGCCTTTGTCGACCAAGAAAAGGCATTTGATAGAGTAGATAGAAACAAGCTGTGGGAAATCCTTAAACAATATGGAGTGAGTACACATCTAACAAACCTATGTAGAAGTTTATACAACAACAGTGAATGCATTGTGAGAGCAACTGGAAAACACTCAGAACGCTTCACCATAAGATCTGGAGTACGACAAGGTTGTGTCCTGTCCCCTCTCTTGTTCATAACATATATAGACAACATATGTAAAGAAACCAGCCAAGCAGAGACAGCAAGAATACCGCATGACGAGAACACAGAAGAAGAACCATCTGCAAATCTAACCATTAGAGAACTCCTGTTTGCGGACGACCAAGCACTAATAGCAAAATCAGAAGCTGAATTACAAGACCACATGAATAGTCTAAACGAAATGTGTAGGGAACATAACATGAAAATTAGCACAAGCAAAACAGAGGTAATGACTATAACTAAAGAAGAACAAACAGCAACAATTCACCTAAACGAACATCCCTTGAAACAAGTAAAGAGCTTCAAGTACCTAGGAAGTATAATATCATCAAATGGCAGATCAGAAGACGAGATCGAAAATAGGTGCAATAAGGCAAATCAACTCATTGGACAAATGGCACCAATACTAAAGAACAAACATGTATCAATAACTACTAAGAAGGCACTTTACAACACAATCTTCCTACCAACTCTGTGCTATCAATGCCAAACCTGGACAATGACAGAAAAAGAGAAAAGAAAAATCACAACAGAAATGAGGTTTCTGAGAAGAATACTCGACGTATCAAGAAGAGATAAGATCAGAAATGAAGAAATCAGGACTAAAGTAAGGGTTAAAGCTGCTCTAGATTTTATTAGAAAGCAGCAAGTCAAATGGTTTGGCCATGCAAGTAGGCTACCAGTCAACAGCATGCCACAACAAGCAATGATGTACAGACCAGATGGAAACAGAGGAAGAGGCCGACCACGTAAACGTTGGACGGAGGGAATAACAGAATCCATGGGAATGTCGATATACGAAGCCCATAACCGGGCACTCTCACGAAGTTTATACTTCACCTCCACACCGCAAGGTACAAGAGGAACATGATGAGATGAGATGAGATGAGAAATATGGATGCATTTGTTCTTTTCTTTATCCAAGATATTATTAGAACTCGTCTATAACATTTATATTCAAAGGCATTTATGCTCTGATCAACTTGTTTATTAAGTGTCCAGGTCTCACAGACGTGTGTTGCAATTGGAAAGATGCATGCTCTTAAAAATATGATTTTTGTAGTTCTATCTGTCCCATTCCACAATTTATTCAGTTGTTTTAGTCTTTGAAGAGCAATAGCTATTCGTCTTTTAATTTCTTTCATTGTGTCACCATTGTTGGTAATCAATGACCCAAGATATTCAAAAATTTTCCACCACATCTAATGTTTCCTCATTAACATATATTTCTTTCTTCATAGTAGTTTTATCTGTATGCATTATCTTTGTTTTTGCTATGTTAAGATGTAAGTTGTGATTTTCACTATTCAATTGGGTTGACGCTATTAGGTTTTCTATACCAGTCTGTGTTGTGGATGGCAATACTGTATCATCAGCATACCGAATCTCCGGTATGTCATGACCGCCGATATTTAGGGCATCATATAGCATCTCTTACATTTCTGATTATATGTTCGGCGTACAGGCTATACAAATAGGGTGACAGTACACATCCCTGACGGACTCCTTGCTTAATGTCAAACCAATGTGATGTCTCGCCATCTGTTCTAACCGCTGCTTGTTGGTCTGGATAGAGCATTCTTATGAGTTTTATTACATGTGATGGAAAGCCCATATTCCTCATGATTTTCCAAAGTTTCTGATGTTGTACACAGTCAAATGTCTTTGAATAATCCACAGAACATGAGAATAGGTTTACATTAAATCTCTGCACTTCTCAATTATTAAACACATATTGAGAATGTGATCTCTTGTTCCTCTTCCTCGTCTAAATCCAGCTTGAACCATGTTAATTTCTTCTTATATTTTCATACGAAGTCTTCCCATTATGATTTTTAGTAGAATTTTACTTGCATAACTGATCAGGGCAACAGTTCTATAGTTGGTGCATAATTTTAGGTTGCCCTTTTTTGGTATTGGAATGAAGATAGTTCTCTTCCAATCTTTTGGCTATATATACCATATTTTCATATCTTTGTACATAATGAGTGATAGATTTGTATGCTTTCGTCTCCTCCTGCTTTAATTAGTTCAGCTGGTATCTCATCACATCCAGGTGATTTATCATTCTTCAGGTTCTTTATTGCCCATGCAATTTCATCTAATGTGGGTTCAGGTTCTGTCTCTGCTGTCATTGGTTCATATATCTAATTCATATCCTCACTGTCATTCATATCACACATTCCACTGCAGTATCCTTGCCATCTTTCTAGAATGTGTTTAGATTCTGTTAAGGTATTTCCCAACTTGTCACAGATAACATTTAATTGAGGGTGAAGGTTTCTTGTCAGTAACTTCATTTCTTTGAACAATTCGTAACCTTTTCCAGTCTTATGATATTGCTCTATTATAGTACAACAATCTTGTATATATTGGTGTTTATCATTTCTTGTGTTCTTTCTTATTTCTCGAGTTAAAGATTTATACTTCATCCTGCTGTTATCGGATTCACCTCCAATCTGTTTCAGTTCCCTTTGTTGTTTTATTAATTACTAGCTGACCCTGCCCGGCTTCGCCCAGACCCTGGTGGGAAGCATCTCATTTAATTCATATAAGTAGTCATATAAGTTCCCGTTCCCGTTACCGACTATCTGTCTATCTGTCTGTCTGTCTGTCTGTCTGTCTGTCTGTCTGTCTGACCCGGCCCGGCATTGCCCAGCTCCTGGTGTGAAGCATCTCATTTAATTTATATAAGTAGTCATATAAGTTCCTGTTCCCGACTGTCTATCTGTCTGTCTGTCTGTCTATCTGTCTGCCTGACCCTGTCCGGCTTCGTTAAATTCATACAACAAAAAAAGTAACTTAAAAGAACGTTCTTCCACACACCATCCATTATTTTTAATGAAAACTCTTTCTAATTCTTCTTCTTCTTTCGTTCGCTTGAAATATGTCTATATCTGCAATGTCGTCTCTTGCATGAATTGAACTGTTTTTTTCAGTTCACACAGTGGTCCATAGAGTTTATCTTCCACCGTCGTCTCTCTAGGCCAGAAGGTTTGCCTAGATATGTTATATTTTGGGCAGTCTTGGAGTATGTGCTCTGCTGTCTGCGACGCCAATCCACATGTGCACATGGCTGTTTCACCAATCTTGAATTTTGTATACATGTGGTTGCGTAATCTATTGTGTCCTGTTCTGAGGCGCAGAATAATGACTTGTTCTGGTCTGTCCATAATGTGGTAGTCATCTTGAGCAGGTTTTGGTGGCTTTCTGACTGATTTGATCATTCTTTTCTTTTGGTGGTATGTAACGGGCACATCAGGCTGTTCCTCTTTGGCTCCTTCCTTAGCCAATTGATCAGCTCTGTCGTTTCCGGGTACTCTACAGTGGGATGGTATCCACTGTATGGTGACTTTATGCTGACTGCTAAGTTCAGAAAGTAGTGTCCTTAGTACTGGCAATTTCCCAGAGAGGAGCGCCTCGAGTACTGATTTTGCATCTGTTAGTAGCACCACAGGTTGTGTACCATTGCTGTTATTTAGTAATTTCTCTGTTGCTATCTTGATTGCCTCAATTTCGGCATCATAGTTATGGCAGTACTTTCCTGTCGGTACTCTGGCTGTGTCCCTAGTATTATTTGGGTATTCTATGTACACTCCCGCTCCTCCATTTCGAACAGCATTTTGTGCTGACCCATCTGTGTAGACTCGGATCCAGAGGTCCTGTGGGTATTCTTCATCAAGGAAGCTGAGAGTGGCTGTTCTGCGCTGCACACTGTTCTGTTCTTCCTTGTCAAATATTCCTCTCACTTTTGTCTGGATTTGTAATGATAGTCTATGCTCATCTTTCCATGGAGTTCGCTCTGGAATAGTTGTTAGGGGGATACCAACTGTGGGCAGATCAGTGGTTTCTCTGCAGAGTCGTTTGGCCTGGTGGATAAAACTACTTCTTTTCAACCGCCCCATAGCTAGGTTTTCAAATCTGTTCTTCATAGGGTGGCCTGGCAAGCTGAGGAACTTTTCTGCTTGTATTAGCGTTTTCGTATCTCTGCGCTCACTCAGTGCCTGTGTCCTCCCCATCTTCTCCATTTCCACTATAGGGGTTGATCTCGTCCCTCCTGTGGTGACTCTAAGTGCTTGATTTTGCACCTTGTCCAGCTCTTGTAGTGTGGTATTTGATGCTGAACACCACGCAGTTGACCCATATTCCAGGTGTGGTCGTATGCTCTGTTGGTAAACTTTGCTAAGTATTTTCGTACTGGCTCCCCATGTGGTTCCACTTAGCTTTCTCAGGATGGCTATTTTCCTTCTGGCTTTTGCTACTGCTTTGTTGATGTGCTTTCTCCATGTCAGCTTGCCATCAAATGTTACTCCAAGGTATGTTGGTTCTTTATCTTCTCTTAGGGGTGTTCCATTTATCTGGATGATCCCTGCCTTTTGTTTTGGAGAGAGGGTAAATAGGGTGGTGCTGCACTTGTCAGTGTTTATGCTGACACACCATCTATTTGCCCATGCAGCAAATGTATCTACAGCTCTTTGTAGCAATCTGGTGGCCACTGATGCATATTCATTTGTGCTCCATAGAACCAGGTCATCGGCGTACATTGCCGCTTTAATTCCATGCGGTAGGTGAGCAACAAGATCATTGATGAAGATTAGAAAAAGTGTGGGGGACAAGACTCCGCCCTGGGGGACACCGTGACGCAGTAGTACTTTCTTGCTCTTGAGTCCGTCTATCTGTACTCGGGCTCTTCTGTTGTGCAAGTATGCTTTCACCCATTTGTACATTCTTCCATTGACTTTGCAGTTTCTCAGTTTCTTCATCAGACCTTCTTTCCAGACTTTGTCAAAGGCTTTCTTCAGATCTATCCATGCCGCAAGCACCAGCTTCTTCTCTTGGAATGCATCCTCAATTTCTTGAGAGAGGTAGGTTGTCTGATCTTCCGTAGAGTAGCACTGCCTAAAGCCAGCCTGCTGTGGCACAAGGATGTTTTTACTTTCAATGTACCACTGCAGTCTGTGATTGATGATGCGCTCCAGTGTTTTGCAGAGACAGCTGGTGAGGCTAATTGGTCTGTAGCTAGAGGCAATGGAACCATCTTTCCCTGATTTTAGGAGGGGTATCATGATTGCTTCTCTCCAGGCTTGTGGAACACTGCCTAAGGTCCAGCTGTTATTGAAGATCTGCAACAGCTTTGTTTTGGCCTCTGTTCCTAGGTTCCTGATCATTTCATTGGAGATACCATCAGCTCCTGGTGACTTTCTCATTTTCAGTTTTGATATGGCTAGCTCCAGTTCGCTGATTGTGATGGGTGCCTCCAGAACCTCATGTACTATTTCCTTCTGTCCTGTATGTTGTCGTTTCTCTCGAATCTCTTGTTGATTCTCTGGACTAATTTTGATATTGCTATCTTGTGCGAACGAGTCCGCAAAATGGTCAGCTGCTTGCTTTCTTGTTAAGATTTTTCCATCTTTATGTAGTGCAATTTTTGAGTTTCTCCCTGTGCCCTCGTCATTAAGCTGTTTTATTAGCTTCCACAATTTCCTTGTGTCTCTTTCAAAGTTCAGAGACTCCGTTTTCTCCTGCCAGCTTTTCCGTCTAGCCTGCAGCTTGGCCCTTTGAAATTTGGCTTTTGCATGCTGGAATTTATTGTGGTGCTCTTGGCTGGGTGTGGCCTCTGCTTGCTTTCTACACACTTCAACATCATTATGCAACTGTTCCAGTTCACTACTCCAGTAGGGTTTATATTGTTTACGGGCTCCTCTTGGTACTGTTTCTCGCGCTGCCTGTAGTATGCATTTCCCAAACTCTTCAACTGCTTTATTTATGTCTTTCTCAGTGTTCAGGTTTCTAACCAGTATGCTGGTGCGATGCTTGTACATTGCCCAGTCTGCTTTCTTGTAGTTCCACCTCGAGAGGGTGCTGCTTTCACTTACAAGCTCATTTTCTACGGTTAGAAAGACTGGCCGATGGTCACTGCCACCAAGTTGTTTCCCAACAGTTCGTGTAATGTTCCACTCCAGGTCTGGTGAATGAAAAGCCAGGTCAGGTGTAGTTGAAGAGTGCCATGATCTCGAGTAGAAAGTATGTGGGTCGGACGGCTTGTTAATCAACATGAATCTATTCTCATCTTGCCAGTCTTCCAGTCTCTCTCCTCTCTGGTCCATGTGATCATAGCCCCAGCTCTGCGAGTGGCTGTTGAAATCGCCACACACAATCATTTTTTCTTTTAGTGGTAGAGTGTCCAGTGCCTGTGGGCGGTCACTTGGACAGTAGTAATTGATCAGATGTAGATCTGTATTACCTGTCTTAAGTTTAAGTGTCTGATACTCAGCCCCTTCCATGTAGACTTTGATTTGGGAAGCCATGATGTTATTTCTTACAAGGGTCAGTATCCCACCTTTTCGCCTGTTCTTTCGGTCAGATCGGTAACACTGGTAGCCTCTGATTTTGAAGGCTATATTTTCATTGAGGTGAGTTTCTTGCAAGCAACATATGCTTACTTTCTCTTTGTCCAGGATGTTTTCTAATTCAACTTTTTTGTTGCTGACTCCCTCCGCATTCCAGTGCATTATTTTAAGTCTTAGTTTAGTATGGCCAGTCGTCCTATTCTCATGTCCCCTGGCTCCACAGGACATCTGAGAAGGACCTCCAGTAGTTGGGGTTGGACCCTTTCGAGACATAGGGCCCGGCACTGCACCTGCCTGGGGGTCCAAAGCAGGGCGAGCACCATAACGATTAGCAGTAGTCGACATATTCCATTTTGCGTGATTGCGTGGCATCCTGATTTCTGTGGTGCGCCTCTTGGCTGGTTGCCTCCGTCTTCAGCACCTTTCTTTGCTAGAGCAGACTGTGGTCTCACTCGAGTGTAGATGTGTACGCGCGCACACGCCTGTCTGCGCATGCATGTCCGTGCATACACATCTAGAGCATACTGGTTATTTTCCGGCGCCAGAGACTCGCCGTCGCCCCTTCTCCTGTTAGTTTAAACAGGCCCGCCACGTGAAGGCCAGGAGTTGGACTTTTGCTGCATAGGTTATGTATTCACGAGCCATTGAGGTATTTGAGCAATGTTGGGCGCTCACCCCAACACCGCGCCTCGGCTACATACAGCAACATTTGGAACCCACTCTTTCTAATCACCTGCATGACTACAGTAACTTCTTAAGCAAAAAAAGATGAGTTACAATGTTATGCATTGTGCATCATTTTTATGAAAACTTTGAAAATGCCTTACAGATTGTATCATTATTTATTATAACTCATATGCCGGTACATAACTATGGACAAAGAGTTTATAAATCTTTGAAAACGATGCCACAATATGACTATAAGTTATACAGAAAAGTTATGCCCCTTGAAATAACTTTTACGAGTTAGATCCCCTGAAATATATGAAATTATGATGAAAAATGAAAAATGAAATAATACTGAGTAAGCAGGCGATTTCACACTAACAAAATATCACAGTTGACAGCTCTGGAATGAAAGGAAGGCGTGTAGAAAATTTCATCTCAATCGGATGGGCCGTTCGCGAGCGAATAAAGGACATACGGAGATACATAAATAGATACACACATCCTAATTTATATATAAGATAACATGTCTGATGTAATCCATGGCTTAAGTTGCTTTTTCTTGGTTGGAATTAAATCTGTGTCTCTAGTTATCAAGATATCTCTAGCTTGTACTGCCAATTCATGAGGTGTCAATTCCTCCTGTATAGACATCAAAAACCTAAACCTTCACTTCTACGCTGTATGCGCTTGGTATTTTTGTGAGATCAAAACGAAGTGGCCTTGGTCCCTAGGTAAGCTCTTTGAGTTTTACTTTCTCATCTGCTTCTAATAACTGATGATCTGTATCACAGTCTGCACTTCGTAGGGTTTTTAGGGATGTTATGCTTGATCTCCATCTTCTTTGTATTAAAATATAATCTATCTGATTTTTGGTAGTACTGTCCGGGGACTTCCATGTGAAGTGTCTTCTTGGGTGTTGTTAAAAAAGTATGTTGCCTATCGTTAACTCATTTTCTCTGCAAAATTCAATTAATTTGTCACCCGCATCATTTCTATTTACCAATCCCAATTTTCCTAAAACGTGCCTCCCATGATAAGATCTTCCTGTACCGACGTTTCCATTATAATCTCCCATTATTATTGTTGTGTCATTATGACCAATCTTATACAATGTGTCTTGCAGTGTTCTGTAAAAATCTTCAATGTCATCTTCCTCTACTGTTGAAGTATGTGTATATATGTGTATGAGAGTTGTTCTATCACTAACCGGTTAGGCCTATACCCGAGCAAAGCTTTTGCAGTTATTATATCTAATCAAAATGCCACTTCACTCTGGCCTCCGATATCTCTACTAGAATATATGAACAGACTTCCATTTTCAGTTGTAAAATTCCCCTTGCCTCTCCAGCGATGTTCACTAATTCCTAAAATGTGAATATTTAACCTGTCAATCTCATCACAAACTATCTTAAGCTTTCCCTCATAAAGACTTTTCACATTCCACGTTCCTAGTCTCACTCTCCTTCTTAGTCTGACATATGAGATTTCCTTGGTAACAGCGTCGGGATTAACTCCGACATCACGATTTCTAGTACCGGCCCCCGTGTCTTCTCATAGCGTGGCCAAAAATCGATGACTGCTTCTGTCTAATGTTTGTGATAAGTTGTCTTTGCGACTCAGCTTCCCTTAAAATATCCTGATTGTTCTTTTTGTCTGTTCAATTAATTTTCAGCATTATTCTATAAAGCCACACCAAGGCTTCCCGGGATGTTTCCGCCTGTTTACCAATTGCCCATGATTCGCAGCCGTATGTTAAAACTGGTTCTATATAACATGCAGGAACTCTTTTTCTAACTTTCAAGGGCAGTGACTTATTGCACAAAACGTTCTTCATTTGTTAGAATCCAGTTTTTGCTTGTCCTATTCTGTTCTTTATCTCTGTGATGCATCTTCCATCTGATGTTATCCAAGTGCCTAAATATCTGAATTTCTGCATTTGCCTCAAAATAACATCCTGTACTTTAATTGCATATTTAGGCACAACCTGTTTCTTTGATAACACAATGACTTCTGTCTTTCTATTATTCAAACTGAGACCCATTTGTTCACTTTCTACAACCACTGTATCTATCATTTCCTGTTGATCGTTCTGCCTTGTTGCCATCGAGACGGTGTCATTAGCATAAATAAGTTATTTATATTATGTCCACCAACCAGTATCCCTGATACATTTTCTGTAGATCTATTATATATTCACTGTACTATGAGAACACATCATGATGCAATACACAACCTTGTTTGACGCCCTTGTTTATGCACTTTTATTAACGTTATCCAGTTCTGAAAGGGGTGGGGGGGGGGGGGGGTCAGGAGGACTAAGCGGAGGGTGGAGGGGGTATTAGGTCTTCGTTGATAGTGGATACCTCCTACCCAACCACCCCAATAGAATCAACAGCTGCAGACCCTGGCACACGGAATCCACGACTGTACTGCTTGGCACGCTGAATCCACGACTGTACAGCTTGGCACACTGAATCCACGGATGTACAACCTGGTACACTGAATCCACGACTGTACAGCTTGGCACGCTGAATCCACTGATGTACAACCTGATACACTGAATCCAAGGCTGTAAGCTTGGCACGCTGACACCATGACTGTGCAGCTTGGCACGCTGAATCCACCACTGTACCGCTTGGCAACTGAATCAACGTCTGCATCGCCTGGCACACTGAATCAACGTCTGCATAGCTTGGCACACTGAATCAACGTCTGCATAGCTTGGCACACTGAATCAACGTTTGCATAGCTTGGCACACTGAATCCACGACTGTACAGTGTGGAAATCATAACACTTGCTCAGACGGGCGGGAGGGGGGGGGGGGGCATGGAAGAGCAGCAGCAAGATCAAGTAAGAAGATGAAGAATAAGAACGAAGAAGAAGAAGAAGAAGAAGAAGAAGAAGAAGAAGAAGAAGAAGAAGAAGAAGAAGAAGAAGAAGAAGAAGAAGAAGAAGAAGAAGAAGAAGAAGAAGAAGAAGAAGGAGGAGGAGGGGGAGGAGGAGGAGGAGGAGGAGAAGAAGAAGAAGAAGAAGAAGAAGAAGAAGAAGAAGAAGAAGAAGAAGAAGAAGAAGAAGAAGAAGGAGAAGAAGAAGAAGAAGAAGAGGAAGAAGAAGAAGAAGGAGGAGGAGAAGAAGAAGAGGAAGAAGAAGAAGAAGAAGAAGAAGAAGAAGAAGAAGAAGAAGAAGAAGAAGAAGAAGAAGAAGAAGAAGAAGAAGAAGAAGGAAGGAGGAGGAGGAGGAGGAGAGAAGGAGGAGAAGAAGAAGAAGAAGAAGAAGAAGAAGAAGAAGAAGAAGAGGAAGAAGAAGAAGAAGAAGAAGAAGAAGAAGAAGAAGAAGAAGAAGAAGAAGAAGAAGAAGAAGATGAAGAAGAAGAAGGAAAAGAAGAAGGAGGAGAAGAAGAAGAAGAAGAAGAAGAAGAAGAAGAAGAAGAAGAAGAAGAAGAAGAAGAAGAAGAAGAAGAGGAAGAAGAAGAAGAAGAAGGAGGAGGAGGAGGAGGAGGAGGAGGAGGAGAGGAGGAGGAGGAGGAGGAGAAGAAGAAGAAGAAGAAGAAGAAGAAGAAGAAGAAGAAGAAGAAGAAGAAGAAGAAGAAGAAGAAGAAGAAGAAGAAGAAGAAGAAGAAGAAGAAGAAGGAAAAGAAGAAGGAGGAGAAGAAGAAGAAGAAGAAGAAGAAGAAGAAGAAGAAGAAGAAGAAGAAGAAGAAGAAGAAGAAGAAGAAGAAGAAGAAGAAGAAGAAGAAGAAGAAGAAGAAGAAGAAGAAGAAGAAGAAGAAGAAGAAGAAGAAGAAGAAGAAGAAGAAGAAGAAGAAGAAGAAGAAGAAGAAGAAGAAGAAGAAGAAGAAGAAGAAGAAGAAGAAGAAGAAGAAGAAGAAGAAGAAGAGGAGAGAGAAGAAGAAGAAGAAGAAGAAGAAGAAGAAGAAGAAGAAGAAGAAGAAGAAGAAGAAGAAGAAGAAGAAGAAGAAGAAGAAGAAGAAGAAGAAGAAGAAGAAGAAGAAGAAGAAGAAGAAGAAGAAGAAAATTAAATTTCTCGAATAAATCTAGGGATGTACGGAAGCGATTTCCAAAGAAAGAAAGAAAGAAAGAAAGAAGGAAAGAAAGAAAGAAAGAAAGAAAGAAATGCAGAAGCAACCAGATCATGATTGGACACAGGTATACCGACAGCCTGTGAACATCTCCAGCGCCCTATGTCGGCTAACTGACGACATGTTTCTTGCATAATCCCGCAGATACACCCGATCTTCAGCACACAACAGCCGTGCACTACTTGTACAGCTGGCACAAACGACACGTACAAACAGCTTCACGAGGGAGTTAATTTCCATAAGGGCTGTTGAAACACCTGGAGTCGCCCGTCCCTCACACCCATAAAGGAATATCGATTCGAGCAGGCCGCCGGTGTATGCATGAATTCGTGTTGGTATAATGCGCTGGGGCGCTCCACTTGTAAAGAAGCCATTTTTCTATCGATTATTCCTCAACTAATTTAAATATCTTTTATTTAATAATACAAGTCGACGTGTAGTTCAACAAATGTTGTAGTTGGGCTTCTCCAGCCGCACCAACACCCCATTCACTAAAGCTCACCGTGTAGCGACGAGGCGCGCGTGAGTTTAGCGTCGATATGGTGCTCTGTTTGAGCATTTCCATGTACTCGCCAGCATGTGTCATCATCATTGTAATCATCATCATCATCATCATCATCATCATCATCATCATCATCATCATCATCATCATCATCATCATCATCATCATCATCATCATCATCATCATCTGCATTATCGTGCTCGTCGTGGTTGTCATCATTATTGAGTGTCAGACCATCTGAATTTTGAGACCAGGCTCCCCCATTACTAAACAATTGCATGTACTATGTAACATTAGTTGTCTGGTTAGTGTAATCGCCTGGAGATTAGCCTGATCATTTCAGACACGCGGTCGACCGAGGGGTCGACATCTGCACTCATCATCCTCTACAAGAAGGAGCGAGTGAGCTCCTATGGTCCCGTGCACTTCGGCCTACAACATGTGATGGTTCCAGCAGATCACTGGACCCGAGGCAGGTGACATGTTGTAGTGTAACGTGAGAGATACGTGCACACGCACTGATGGACACTCATAGACGGTGAGGGGGAATACACAGATGACAGCATCATCTAACCCTCTGATAGACGAGGAGGGAATACACAGATGACAGTATAATCTAATCCAGTGTAGGAAATACACAGATGACAACATCATCTAACCCACTGATAGACGAGGAGGGAAGTAAACAGTAAAATATAACCCAGTGATTAGTGCCGTGTGCGAAGAGTTAAATAATTACATACCAATGAATACATGTAACAATAATTTCCGGCATGCGACTGGAGACGGATTGTATTTGCAGCAAAGAACCTCAATGGCTCGGAACGCTGAAGAAGATAGAATGCGACTGCAGATGTTTGCAGGTGTACCGGCACTGCACTGAACGACTTGTAATTCCCAGGCGAAAACGCTCACTGTGAACGACTCTCGTCCAATGGCTCGGAAGATAAGACAAACAGATAAGCTGTATGTGCCTTGTTGTCATCCACTCAGACATGCCTTCTCTGAAGTGATGCGTGGATCTATGTTCCACGCAATGCGGTGGTTTCCCGGCAACAGGAGACCTGCATGCTTGATCCACTCACGGCGGGGTTCTGTCTGTGGACAGGGAATCAATAGCGTAGTATATCGACCCTCTTCTGTCGCGGGATGACACGGCCATGGATGCATCAACACGGGCCAGAGTTCTGCCATTCGGTAACATGTCTGGAGTCGGCCTTAGCGTTTAATCTTGGAAGTGTAATCTTGGATTTAGGGTAATTTTGGAGTTAACGTTAGTATAATCATTGAGTTAATGTAATCTTGGAGTAAGGGTTAGTGTAATATTCAAGTTATTGTAATCTTGGAGTTAGCATTAATGTAATCTTGGTATATTCGGTTTATTCCATGCTCAGTCTTCGTAGACTTAGATGGATAGGACATCTTAGGAGGATCGATGATGGTAGAATACCAAAGGACATATTTTTTGGTAAATTACAGATGGGTAAGAGATCTCAGGGTCGGCCTCTACTACGATACAAAGATGTGTGTAAGCGGGACATGATTGATACAGGCATTGATAATGCACATTGGGAGCAAGTCGCCGCTGAACGTGTTGCATGGAGGGCAAACATCAGAAATGGAATAAAGACAAAGGAGAAAATTATTGCAGATAAGTCACACACCGAGCGTGTGAGACGTTAGATAGCGCATGATGGTGGAAATGACCATGTGTTCACATGCACCCACTGTGAACGGACATTTACAGCGCGAATTGGCCTTATCAGTCACATTCGCTACCGACATAGGTAAAAGTTATTATGCCTTTTTAAAGCACAAACTATCGTCTTTCAAGACGGCAAGGTGCCAATGATGATGATGATGAATCTTGGTATAAGTGTATGCTTGGAGTTAGTGTAATCTTGAAGTCGGCCACAGTGTAATCTCGGAGTTCGCGTTAGTGTAATCATGGAGTTATTGTAATCTTGGAGTTAGCGTTAGTTTAATCTTGGAATTAGTGTAATCTTGAAGTTAGTGTAATCATGAAATTAGTGTAATTTTGGCGTTAACATTAGTGTAATCTTGAAGTTGGTCACAGTGTAATCTTGGAGTTAGCGTTAGTGTAATCATGGAGTTATTGTAATCTTGGAGTTAGCGTTAGTGTAATCATGGAGTTATTGTAATCTTGGAGTTAGCGTTAGTGTAATCATGGAGTTATTGTAATCTTGGCGTTAGCGTTAATGCAATCTTGGTATAAGTGAATGCTTGGAGTTAGTGTAATCTTGGAGTTGGCCACAGTGTAATCTCGGAGTTCGCGTTAGTGTAATATTCAAGTTATTGTAATCTTGTAGCTAGCGTTAGTGTAATCTTGGAGTTACCTGTCAGGTCTTAGTCAGATATGACTCAGCTACAGTATGACAGTAGACGGTACTACCTGCTTTCTGTTAGCGCCGAATGTAGGGCGGCGCTTACCAAATCCTACACCCCACATTGTGCTACCGGCTTCGGGTTGATGAGCGCAATTGGGAGGGTACACGCCTTATTCTGGTGCGAGGAAATGAAACCTAAAGACAAAATATAATAGCGGGGCAGACCAGGCCCTAAGCCTTGGTTGGCGGCTGGTCTAGGATCTTTGCTGATCCGGCAGCTTCAGCAGCTTCTCTTATTCCAGATGTATTGGTGTTAGCTTTCCTCTGGAGTGAACTAGGCAGGCAGAGAGAGAGGGATCATGCTGCATGGGCAACACATGGTCTCTATATTTCAGCCCTGGAACGTAAGAATCATATATCCAGGATTTTCCACTGACTTGAACTAGAGATCTGGAAATCAACATCAGGATTGGTAAGGGAGCAACAACAACGAACAGGTTAACAATATGAGTCTGGGAGAACAGGAAGCTTACTGTCAAAACAAAAGCCCTTGTCTATCAAGCCTGTGTCCTTAGTACTCTTCTCTATGGCAGTGAAACCTGGACAACTTACTCACACCAAGAGAACAATTTAAACAGCTTTCATATGCGGTGTCTGCGAAGAATTCTTGGTATTAAGTGGCAAGACAAAATCACAAATACTGAAGTATTGGAAAGATCAGGTTGTGTGAAGGTGTGTTCCATGTTCAGTCTTCGTAGACTCAGATGGTCAGGACAAGTTAGGAGAGTGGATGATGGTGGGATACCAAAATACACCTGATGGGTAAGAGATCTCAGGGTCAGCCTCTACTACGATACACAGATGTGTGTAAGTGGGACATGTTTGATACAGGCATTGATAATGCACATTGGGAGCAAGTCGCCGCTGAACGTGTTGCATGGAGGGCAAACATCAGAAATGGAATAAAGACAAAGGAGAAAATTATTGCAGATAAGTCACACACCGAGCGTGTGAGACGTTAGATAGCGCATGATGGTGGAAATGACCATGTGTTCACATGCACCCACTGTGAACGGACATTTACAGCGCGAATTGGCCTTATCAGTCACATTCGCTACCGACATAGGTAAAAGTTATTATGCCTTTTTAAAGCACAAACTATCGTCTTTCAAGACGGCAAGGTGCCAATGATGATGATGATGAATCTTGGTATAAGTGTATGCTTGGAGTTAGTGTAATCTTGAAGTCGGCCACAGTGTAATCTCGGAGTTCGCGTTAGTGTAATCATGGAGTTATTGTAATCTTGGAGTTAGCGTTAGTTTAATCTTGGAATTAGTGTAATCTTGAAGTTAGTGTAATCATGAAATTAGTGTAATTTTGGCGTTAACATTAGTGTAATCTTGAAGTTGGTCACAGTGTAATCTTGGAGTTAGCGTTAGTGTAATCATGGAGTTATTGTAATCTTGGAGTTAGCGTTAGTGTAATCATGGAGTTATTGTAATCTTGGAGTTAGCGTTAGTGTAATCATGGAGTTATTGTAATCTTGGCGTTAGCGTTAATGCAATCTTGGTATAAGTGAATGCTTGGAGTTAGTGTAATCTTGGAGTTGGCCACAGTGTAATCTCGGAGTTCGCGTTAGTGTAATATTCAAGTTATTGTAATCTTGTAGCTAGCGTTAGTGTAATCTTGGAGTTACCTGTCAGGTCTTAGTCAGATATGACTCAGCTACAGTATGACAGTAGACGGTACTACCTGCTTTCTGTTAGCGCCGAATGTAGGGCGGCGCTTACCAAATCCTACACCCCACATTGTGCTACCGGCTTCGGGTTGATGAGCGCAATTGGGAGGGTACACGCCTTATTCTGGTGCGAGGAAATGAAACCTAAAGACAAAATATAATAGCGGGGCAGACCAGGCCCTAAGCCTTGGTTGGCGGCTGGTCTAGGATCTTTGCTGATCCGGCAGCTTCAGCAGCTTCTCTTATTCCAGATGTATTGGTGTTAGCTTTCCTCTGGAGTGAACTAGGCAGGCAGAGAGAGGGATCATGCTGCATGGGCAACACATGGTCTCTATATTTCAGCCCTGGAACGTAAGAATCATATATCCAGGATTTTCCACTGACTTGAACTAGAGATCTGGAAATCAACATCAGGATTGGTAAGGGAGCAACAACAACGAACAGGTTAACAATATGAGTCTGGGAGAACAGGAAGCTTACTGTCAAAACAAAAGCCCTTGTCTATCAAGCCTGTGTCCTTAGTACTCTTCTCTATGGCAGTGAAACCTGGACAACTTACTCACACCAAGAGAACAATTTAAACAGCTTTCATATGCGGTGTCTGCGAAGAATTCTTGGTATTAAGTGGCAAGACAAAATCACAAATACTGAAGTATTGGAAAGATCAGGTTGTGTGAAGGTGTGTTCCATGTTCAGTCTTCGTAGACTCAGATGGTCAGGACAAGTTAGGAGAGTGGATGATGGTGGGATACCAAAATACACCTGATGGGTAAGAGATCTCAGGGTCAGCCTCTACTACGATACACAGATGTGTGTAAGTGGGACATGTTTGATACAGGCATTGATAATGCACATTGGGAGCAAGTCGCCGCTGAACGTGTTGCATGGAGGGCAAACATCAGAAATGGAATAAAGACAAAGGAGAAAATTATTGCAGATAAGTCACACACCGAGCGTGTGAGACGTTAGATAGCGCATGATGGTGGAAATGACCATGTGTTCACATGCACCCACTGTGAACGGACATTTACAGCGCGAATTGGCCTTATCAGTCACATTCGCTACCGACATAGGTAAAAGTTATTATGCCTTTTTAAAGCACAAACTATCGTCTTTCAAGACGGCAAGGTGCCAATGATGATGATGATGAATCTTGGTATAAGTGTATGCTTGGAGTTAGTGTAATCTTGAAGTCGGCCACAGTGTAATCTCGGAGTTCGCGTTAGTGTAATCATGGAGTTATTGTAATCTTGGAGTTAGCGTTAGTTTAATCTTGGAATTAGTGTAATCTTGAAGTTAGTGTAATCATGAAATTAGTGTAATTTTGGCGTTAACATTAGTGTAATCTTGAAGTTGGTCACAGTGTAATCTTGGAGTTAGCGTTAGTGTAATCATGGAGTTATTGTAATCTTGGAGTTAGCGTTAGTGTAATCATGGAGTTATTGTAATCTTGGAGTTAGCGTTAGTGTAATCATGGAGTTATTGTAATCTTGGCGTTAGCGTTAATGCAATCTTGGTATAAGTGAATGCTTGGAGTTAGTGTAATCTTGGAGTTGGCCACAGTGTAATCTCGGAGTTCGCGTTAGTGTAATATTCAAGTTATTGTAATCTTGTAGCTAGCGTTAGTGTAATCTTGGAGTTACCTGTCAGGTCTTAGTCAGATATGACTCAGCTACAGTATGACAGTAGACGGTACTACCTGCTTTCTGTTAGCGCCGAATGTAGGGCGGCGCTTACCAAATCCTACACCCCACATTGTGCTACCGGCTTCGGGTTGATGAGCGCAATTGGGAGGGTACACGCCTTATTCTGGTGCGAGGAAATGAAACCTAAAGACAAAATATAATAGCGGGGCAGACCAGGCCCTAAGCCTTGGTTGGCGGCTGGTCTAGGATCTTTGCTGATCCGGCAGCTTCAGCAGCTTCTCTTATTCCAGATGTATTGGTGTTAGCTTTCCTCTGGAGTGAACTAGGCAGGCAGAGAGAGGGATCATGCTGCATGGGCAACACATGGTCTCTATATTTCAGCCCTGGAACGTAAGAATCATATATCCAGGATTTTCCACTGACTTGAACTAGAGATCTGGAAATCAACATCAGGATTGGTAAGGGAGCAACAACAACGAACAGGTTAACAATATGAGTCTGGGAGAACAGGAAGCTTACTGTCAAAACAAAAGCCCTTGTCTATCAAGCCTGTGTCCTTAGTACTAATATTTTTATGGCAGTGAAGCCTGGACAACTCACACCAAGAACAATTTTTAAACAGCTTTCACATGCGGTGTCTGCGTAGAATACTTGGTATTAAGTGGCAAGACAAAATCACAAATACTGAAGTATTGGAAAGATCAGGTTGCGTGCCGGTGTGTTCCATGCTCAGTCTTCGTAGACTCAGATGGTCAGGACACGTTAGGAGAGTGGATGATGGTGGGATACCAAAATACACCTGATGGGTAACAGATCTCAGGGTCAGCCTCTACTACGATACAAAGATGTGTGTAAGTGGGACATGTTTGATACAGGCATTGATAATGCACATTGGGAGCAAGTCGCCGCCGAACGTGTTGCATGGAGGGCAAATATCAGAAATGGAATAAAGACAAAGGAGAAAATGATTGCAGATAGGTCATACACTGAGCGAGTCAGACGTAAGATAGTGCGTGACGGTGAAATTGACCATGTGTTCACATGCACCTATTGTGGACGAACATTTACAAATTGGTCTGATCTGTCACATTCGCTAGCACCATGGGTAGATGTTATTGCCTCTTTGAAACACAACGTAACAAACTATCGTCTGTCAAGACGGCAAGGTGCCAATGAATCTTTGAGTTATTTTAATCTTGGAGTTAGCGTAAGTGAAATCTTGGAGTTATTGTAATCTTGAAGTAAGCGTTAATGTAATCTTGGAGTTATTGAAATCAAATAATCTTCGAATTAGCGTTACTGTAATCTTTTTGTTAGCGTTACTGTAAACTTGGAGTTAAGTTAGCGATAGTGCATTCTTGGAGTTTTCGTTAGTATAATATTGAGAGGAGGCTGAGTGGTCTCGAGATATGGTGTCCGTCTCGAGCGCTGGAAGTCCCGGGTTCAAGCGCCGGTGAAGGCCGGGATTTTTTTTTTTCACGTGAACTTCTAGTAAACCAAATTTCCCCTGGTCTCTGGGTAGTGAGATCGGACGCCAGTGTGTATTGTTGCGCTTGTAAAATATCCCTTGGCAGTTGGAAATCGAAAAGAGTTGCCTAATGGCGCTGCCTGGGAAAAATTTCGAGTTAAAAATCTACCCAAAGTATTTCAGGATCCTCGCCGGTGCTACGGAGTTCGTGCACTGAGCTGAGATTCTCCGGACTCAGGCTTGAGTTAGGAGTAGAACGGAGCACTTATGGGTTACACCCGTGTGCCGTGATGTTGATCCGTCGACTAAACTAAACTAAACTAAACTAAACTAGACTAAACTGTTAGTGTAATATTGGCGTTTGCGTTAGAGTAGTCCTGAAGTTAGCGTTAGTTTAATCTTATAGGCAGCACTAGGATAGAATAGTTGGTTAGTCGCAGGTCCATCTTCACGGCAGCGGGTCATCCTCATTATGCTCCTTTCCTGTGGCAGTGAATATCACACAAAATGCTCCTCACTGCCTAATGTGAAAAGTGGAACAGACAGGAGTCTCGGCAATCCAACAGCCCGCACAGGTACACTGTGCATAATGCCGCCGCCAGAATGCCAACACAAAAGTCATCCACTAAAAATATAGTTCATCGTCGATGGAATCGGCGGTCATCAGAAAAACTTCACTGACCCCACAATACTCGGTCTCTTTCCGAATGACATTCTCCAATAATGTATGACACTAGTGAGGTATCGACACTGCTACAACATGGCATGTGACTGGTGATATGAATACGTAACGCTACATCCATATGTAGATATGAACAATTAACTGGTGTGAACATGTCACGCTACAGCCGTGTGTAGATATGAACAATAAAGTGGTGTGACCATGTCACGCTACAGCCGTGTGTAGATATGAGCAATAAAGTGGTGTGAGCATGTCACGCTGCAGCCGTGTGTACATGTGGACAATAAACTGATGTGACCATGTCACTGTCACGAAAACCACTGAAGTTAACAATCAGATGATACAAATAACAGAGACAGTCTGATTCACAGCTGCAAGTTGTTTGTTACTGGCGGCGGTGAGATCAAACGGTACAGCCGTCCTTGAGAATTCCCTGGGAGACGGAAAATATGACGAGGTTATTTTGCCGACTCGCAGGATAAAAGAGAGACGGGTGCTGTAGTTGAGATAAGGGAGACAATAATTCTTGTGCTATTAGGGAAATGGATAGTCTGCCCTTGGGACCATCTGGTGTTGACATCAACGGACGTCATTAGAACAATCCAAGACTGTTTGAAAAACCTAACACTTGCTGCAGCGATTGTAAGCGAGAGAGTTGGCCTAAGCGGACGGTGTTTCGCTAGCTCTGTATGAATTTGGAAAACATCTACCGTGTTCGGGATTAATTAAATTTAATATACACGTGCCCGTCATGGCAAAATGTAGATGTGATTCAGCAGTAAAGCAGTGTTACATAAGGTACTCCATAGATTGTATTTAGGTATAATTAATGTAGGATAGACTGGTGATAGTTAGAGTTTAGGACTTTAACGTAGTGTGTTGCGATTGGTTAGGTAGTAAAAGAGTGTCGGCGACTGTAGGCAGCTGCATTGTAAAAACTAGCTAGGGTGATATGGTAATTGGCTCTGCTAATTGAAAATAGGGTAGTGAGGTGATAATTAGCTCTGCTAGTGAGAATAGTGTAGTGGGGTGATATTTGGAGAGATTGAGGATGGGTTGGGAGATAGGGGAAATGTCCAATGGTAGGATCTTCCAGTGGGGTGCCTGCTGGGGTTCTGCACTCTGTCTATTGGTCTTTCCTTGTCTTCTCCTGATTCGGACCGAGGTGATGAGCTCCTCTGCTCCATGACAGAGTTTGGTTTGCTGATGAATATCTGAGCGAGGCCGTAGGCCTACACTCAGCTAGTAGGGTCAGTGTCTAGTGCTCTCACCAGGTGTGTTATCTCTCTAACAGGTTCCCCGCCAGTTACGAGGAAGCTCTACACTGGTTTTGATGAAGTTCTACTCCGGCTAGGAAGAACACAAGATGAACAGTAAATGTTTTAATAAGATGAATAACTTCAGAGAAGAAAGTTTATACAATAGTGTTTATGCTGGGCCCATGATCAGGAGGGTCCACCAGAACATGGCTCAGTTGAGCAAAACCATATAAACGATTCATGTGTGATAGGGTTCACCTAGGATGGGTGATGTTCGTTGTTACACAACATATCAAATGAACACTAGGGATTAAAAAGGAACACTAAACGTAGCATTCACATGGAGTTGTAGATTCCAGTGGAATATTACAAGGAACATTGTGTTTGTAACAATCTAGACAATAGATAGGATCAAGTGTGTTACCAATAGCAATGTTACCTATTTTCACAGTACAGGGATTGGTACATTTAAGAACTATAGGGACTTATAGTATGCAGTGTGTAACCGATCCATGATCAGTGTTAAACTATGGACTGTATCTATTGCGGATGATCATGTATATGTATTACCAAGTAGCTACCGGAGAAAGTCAGCGTCTGGCAGGAGAGACACATCGCTCGGTGAGGTCTTTGTGTGCTGAGCTAACGTGCTGTGGTGTAACCTTGCTAGGATGATCTGACTTGGCTCCTAATCTTCTGGTCTAATTCTACACACATTATAGTATACGACACACATTCTTCGCATACACTTCTCACATACATTACACTTTTCTTTTAATAAATTAATTGTTTTTAATTTTTGGAAGCTAGAATTGTTGAGTATGCTGTGTTGGGGAAGAATGAGAGGGGGCATGATTCAGTAGTGATAGAGAGAGAGAAAGAGGTGTCCATAAACTGAGGGAGTGTGGTGGACTGAATCTAGTGGATTCTCCAGGATAATGATAAGGGGTTAAAATATAATGTGGGTGTTGATTCCCCTCACTCCAGGGACGACACTAAAGATAATCCACGACAGTCACGCTACAACCGTGTGTAGATGTGGACAATAAACCAAGCACCTAATACAATCACCTTGGAGGTAACATAATACTATTATTATATAATAACAGTTACTTATTATTCTGAAGTTCTTTGCAGACTGGTGTCTACTGTGTCAGGCACATTCTGGTGGGAAGCTCTTGTTATATCATCTCTGTACTGTTATATTATCTCTGTACTGTTAAAATATCTCTGTACTGTTATATTATCTCTGTACTGTTATATTATCTCGGTACTGTTATATTAGATTGGCTCCGTGGCGAAGGTGTTAGGACGCAGTTCATGATCCCGCATACACGGGTTCGAAGCAATTTGGCAGCAGACCCCGTTTATTTTAACGAAAGGGTATGGGTGCCGGCCTTCAGAAAGGAATGGCAAACTACTGAACGTAAACTTTCCAAGACTTCAACGACATCAATATATGCTGGTGTTGACTGCAAACGTCCTATACAGAATATTTAACTAACCTAACTGTTATAAAGTTTTAAGACGCATCTTTGGACCCATTAGGGACACACAAAGTGGAGAGTGGAAAAGAAGAAGTAACAAAGACATTTATGATCTGTTTAAGTCCCCGCTCATCACTGGTATCATGAAGGCTAATAGACTACAATGGCTGGGGCATATAGAAAGAATGGAAGATAATAGGGAAACAAAACTCGCTTACACTCAGGAAATAAATGACCGTAGACCCCGAGGTAGACCAAGAAGACGGTGGAGAGATAATATATATACAGACCTACAAGCACTTGGAATCAACGACTGGCAAGAGAAGGTCAACCAGAAAGACGAATGGAGACGGATTGTATCTGCAGCAAAGAACCTCAATGGCTCGGAAAGCTGAAAAAGAAGAAGAAGATTCCCACCAACTGGTAGAATATAATTCCATCTTTTCTGGTCTCACATGGCCAACAAATGTTGAATGATTTAGTTGATGTTCATACCCACATACGACATGCACACCGTCTGGAACATTGCATCATCGATCGGCAGGTAATAGTCGGCCGTTGGCGGGATCCCGACGTGTAGTTTTTCATCGGGATTTGATAAACATGATCTGTTCACCTTCTCTGTTCCGTGGCCCAGTTTCTGAGGACGCGGATTCCTTTCCTGGTGTTTATCTTCATGCCCTCCCACTTTCACAACCGCTATACGCAGTGTAGACATGAAGAAGATACATGAGACCAACGAATTTCCAGAGGATATATCACTATGGACTGATTAGCACTCAGAGAGCTAGCGGGGAGATAGCAATAAGAAACAATAAATTTGGCGGAACAAAACAGTTAGAAAGTATGTTTTAAAATCCAATTTATTTGCTGTTCTAGCTGATTGAAGATTGGGGCAATATCCGTACTTTTTGGACCATTTCATGGACGAGTGGTCAGTATGTTGTCGTCATGCGGCAGTCCGTGAGTGCGCGCGCGCGCGCGTGTGTGTGTGTGTCTGTGTGTGTGTGGTCAGTCCCATGTTATACAACACTCCATAAGAATATGGTCAGTATCATATCACCATACGGCACTCTATGTGTGTGTGGTCAGTGGCAAGCGATCACACGGCATTCCATGGGCCGAAAGACGAGTACGTAATCAGTATAACAGACAGACATTCCCAGATCCACCAGCACAGACCACATGACATTGAAGTGTGTGACACAAGGCAGATCCACCAGCACAGAATACATGACATTGAAGTGTGTGACACAAGGCAGATCCACTAGCACAGATTACATGACATTGAAGTGTGTGACACAAGGCAGATCCATCAGCACAGATTACATGACATTGAAGTGTGTGACGCAAGGCAGATCCACCAGCACAGACCACATGACATTGAAGTGTGTGACACAAGGCAGATCCACCAGCACAGACCACATGACATTGAAGTGTGTGACGCAAGGCAGATCCACCAGCACAGACCACATGACATTGAAGTGTGTGACACAAGGCAGATCCACCAGCACAGACCACATGACATTGAAGTGTGTGACACAAAGCAGATCCACCAGCACAGGCCACATGACATTGAAGTGTGTGACACAAAGCAGATCCACCAGCACAGACCACATGACATTGAAGTGTGTGACACAAGGCAGATCCACTAGCACAGATTACATGACATTGAAGTGTGTGACACAAGGCAGATCCACCAGCACAGATTACATGACATTGAAGTGTGTGACACAAGGCAGATCCACCAGCACAGACCACATGACATTGAAGTGTGTAACACAAGGCAGATCCACCAGCACAGACCACATGACATTTAAGTGTGTGACACAAGGCAGATCCATCAGCACAGATTACATGACATTGAAGTGTGTGACACAAGGCAGATCCACCAGCACAGATTACATGACATTGAAGTGTGTGACACAAGGCAGATCCACCAGCACAGATTACATGACATTGAAGTGTGTGACACAAGGCAGATCCACCAGCACAGACCACATGACATTGAAGTGTGTAACACAAGGCAGATCCACCAGCACAGACCACATGACATTGAAGTGTGTGACACAAGGCAGATCCATCAGCACAGATTACATGACATTGAAGTGTGTGACACAAGGCAGATCCACCAGCACAGATTACATGACATTGAAGTGTGTGACCCAAAGCAGATCCATCAGCACAGATTACATGACATTGAAGTGTGTGACACAAGACAGATCCACCAGCACAGAATACATGACATTGAAGTGTGTGACACAAGGCAGATCCACCAGCACAGAATACATGACATTGAAGTGTGTGACACAAGGCAGATCTACCAGCACAGACCACATGACATTGAAGTGTGTGACACAAGGCAGATCCACCAGCACAGACCACATGACATTGAAGTGTGTGACGCAAGGCAGATCCACCAGCACAGAATAAATGACATTGAAGAGTGTGACACAAAGCAGACACTTCAGGAATGGAAGGATCATGAAGCTTCGCGATCTGTACCTAGGGATGTAACACTTGATGATGATGATGTTGATGATGTTGATGATGTTGATGATGATGTTGATGATGTTGATGATGTTGATGATGATGTTGATGATGTTGATGATGATGTTGATGATGATGGGAGGAGATATCTAATGATTTCTTACATCATCTTATATTTACTTCTATCATGTTATCCACACTACTGCTGAATTGGTGGGCATCAGTGCCTGATGCAACACTCATACAGAACAATGTACATGTGACATGTTCTACACACAATCTTACAGCAATTAATAGAGAACAAGGTATATGTGACATGATCTACACACAATCTTACATCAATTAATAGAGAACAATGTACATGTGACATGATCTCACAATCTTACAAATCATGAAAAAACTACACGTGAAAAGGTCCCACAAACTTACAACTCACAAATATACCCATGCGTGGCACACAGACCCACGATCCTACAACACCCGGTAGAACACTGTACATGTGACATAGATCCACGACTCTACAACTCATACACACAGTTGTACATGTGACATAGATCCGCGACCCTACAACTCATACACACAGTTGTACATGTGACATAGATCCACGACTCTACAACTCATACACACAGCTGTACATGTGACATAAATCCGCGACCCTACAACTCATACACACAGTTGTACATGTGACATAGATCCACGACTCTACAACTCATACACACAGTTGTACATGTGACATAGATCCGCGACCCTACAACTCATCCACACAGTTGTACATGTGACATAGATCCGCGACCCTACAACTCATCCACACAGTTGTACATGTGACATAGATCCACGACTCTACAACTCATCCACTCAGTTGTACATGTGACATAGATCCACGACTCTACAACTCATACACACAGCTGTACATGTGACATAGATCCACGACTCTACAACTCATCCACACAGTTGTACATGTGACATAAATCCGCGACCCTACAACTCATCCACACAGTTGTACATGTGACATAGATCCGCGACCCTACAACTCATACACACAGTTGTACATGTGACATAGATCCGCGACCCTACAACTCATCCACACAGTTGTACATGTGACATAGATCCACGACTCTACAACTCATACACACAGTTGTACATGTGACATAGATCCACGACTCTACAACTCATCCACACAGTTGTACATGTGACATAGATCCACGACTCTACAACTCATACACACAGTTGTACATGTGACATAGATCCACGACTCTACAACTCATCCACTCAGTTGTACATGTGACATAGATCCACGACTCTACAACTCATACACACAGCTGTACATGTGACATAGATCCACGACTCTACAACTCATACACACAGTTGTACATGTGACATAGATCCACGACTCTACAACTCATCCACTCAGTTGTACATGTGACATAGATCCACGACTCTACAACTCATACACACAGCTGTACATGTGACATAGATCCACGACTCTACAACACCCTGTAGAACACTGCACATGTGACATAGATCCACGATCCTACAACTCATCCACACAGCTGTACATGTGACATAGATCCACGACTCTACAACTCATACACACAGTTGTACATGTGACATAGATCCACGACTCTACAACTCATCCACTCAGTTGTACATGTGACATAGATCCACGACTCTACAACTCATACACACAGCTGTACATGTGACATAGATCCACGATCCTACAACACCCTGTAGAACACTGTACATGTGACATAGATCCACGATCCTACAACTCATCCACACAGCTGTACATGTGACATAGATCCACGACTCTACAACTCATACACACAGCTGTACATGTGACATAGATCCACGACTCTACAACTCATCCACTCAGTTGTACATGTGACATAGATCCACGACTCTACAACTCATACACACAGCTGTACATGTGACATAGATCCACGACTCTACAACTCATACACACAGTTGTACATGTGACATAGATCCACGATCCTACAACTCATCCACACAGCTGTACATGTGACATAGATCCACGACCCTACAACTCATACACACAGTTGTACATGTGACATACATCCACGATCCTACAATTCATACACACAGTTGTACATGTGACATAGATCCACGACTCTACAACTCATCCACACAGCTGTACATGTGACATAGATCCACGACCCTACAACTCATACACACAGTTGTACATGTGACATAGATCCACGATCCTACAACTCATCCACACAGCTGTACATGTGACATAGATCCACGACCCTACAACTCATACACACAGTTGTACATGTGACATAGATCCACGACCCTACAATTCATACACACAGTTGTACATGTGACATA
Source organism: Cepaea hortensis (assembly GCA_963921405.1). Taxonomy (NCBI): domain Eukaryota; kingdom Metazoa; phylum Mollusca; class Gastropoda; order Stylommatophora; family Helicidae; genus Cepaea; species Cepaea hortensis. The sequence continues at coordinate 100,156,097 of OY992892.1, read as the reverse complement.
GATCCACGACCCTACAACTCATCCACACAGTTGTACATGTGACATAGATCCACGACCCTACAACTCATACACACAGTTGTACATGTGACATAGATCCACGACCCTACAACTCATACACACAGTTGTACATGTGACATAGATCCACGATCCTACAACACCCTGTAGAACACTGTACATGTGACATAGATCCACGACCCTACAACTCATACACACAGTTGTACATGTGACATAGATCCGCGACCCTACAACTCATACACACAGCTGTACATGTGACATAGATCCACGACCCTACAATTCATACACACAGTTGTACATGTGACATAGATCCACGACCCTACAACTCATCCACACAGTTGTACATGTGACATAGATCCGCGACCCTACAACTCATACACACAGCTGTACATGTGACATAGATCCGCGACCCTACAACTCATACACACATCTGTACATGTGACATAGATCCACGACCCTACAATTCATACACACAGTTGTACATGTGACATAGATCCACGATCCTACAACTCATCCACACAGTTGTACATGTGACATAGATCCGCGACCCTACAACTCATACACACAGTTGTACATGTGACATAGATCCGCGACCCTACAACTCATACACACAGTTGTACATGTGACATAGATCCACGATCCTACAACTCATCCACTCAGTTGTACATGTGACATAGATCCACGACCCTACAACTCATACACACAGCTGTACATGTGACATAGATCCGCGACCCTACAACTCATACACACAGTTGTACATGTGACATAGATCCACGATCCTACAACTAATCTACACAGCTGTACATGTGACATAGATCCACGATCCTACAACTCATCCACACAGTTGTACATGTGACATAGATCCGCGACCCTACAACTCATACACACAGCTGTACATGTGACATAGATCCACGACCCTACAATTCATACACACAGTTGTACATGTGACATAGATCCACGATCCTACAACTCATCCACACAGTTTTACATGTGACATAGATCCGCGACCCTACAACTCATACACACAGTTGTACATGTGACATAGATCCGCGACCCTACAACTCATACACACAGTTGTACATGTGACATAGATCCACGATCCTACAACTCATCCACTCAGTTGTACATGTGACATAGATCCACGACCCTACAACTCATACACACAGCTGTACATGTGACATAGATCCGCGACCCTACAACTCATACACACAGTTGTACATGTGACATAGATCCGCGACCCTACAACTCATACACACAGCTGTACATGTGACATAGATCCGCGACCCTACAACTCATCCACACAGCTGTACATGTGACGTAGATCCTCGACCCTACAACTCATCCACACAGTTGTACATGTGACATAGATCCACGACCCTACAACTCATCCATACAGTTGTACATGTGACATAGATCCGCGACCCTACAACTCATACACACAGCTGTACATGTGACATAGATCCACGACTCTACAACTCATCCACACAGTTGTACATGTGACATAGATCCACGACTCTACAACTCATCCACACAGTTGTACATGTGACATAGATCCACGACTCTACAACTCATCCACACAGTTGTACATGTGACATAGATCCACGACTCTACAACTCATCCACACAGCTGTACATGTGACATAGATCCACGACCCTACAACTCATCCACACAGTTGTACATGTGACATAGATCCACGACCCTACAACTCATCCACACAGTTGTACATGTGACATAGATCCACGACTCTACAACTCATCCACACAGTTGTACATGTGACATAGAACCACGACTCTACAACTCATCCACACAGTTGTACATGTGACATAGATCCACGACCCTAAAACTCATCCACACAGTTGTACATGTGACATAGATCCACGACTCTACAACTCATCCACACAGTTGTACATGTGACATAGATCCACGACTCTACAACTCATCCACACAGTTGTACATGTGACATAGATCCACGACCCTAAAACTCATCCACACAGTTGTACATGTGACATAGATCCACAATTCTACACTCCATATTCACAGTTTTACATGTGACTTGAATCCACAGTCCTACAACTAAACCACATAGCTGTAATGTGACATGGATCCACTATCCTACAATTCATCCACACAGCTGTACATGTGACACGGCACAGTCCTACAACTCATCCACACAGCTGTACATGTGACATATTTCCACAGTCCTACAACTCATCCACTCAGTTGTAAATGTGACATAGATACACAGTCCTACAACTCATCCACACAGCTGTATATGTGACATGGATGCACAATCCTACAACTCAACCACACAGTTGAACACGTGACAAGGATGCATGATCCTACCTTGAATTTCTTTGCTCCAAGCCGAAGCAAAGAGGTCAACCTACGTTTCATCTCCAACCAATCAAATTGTTGATTGCATCAATCCTGAATATATTCCTCCAATGAACAGAAATAACAAGCACGCATCTAATGTCCGAGATCTAGAATGTATTATCAAACCAATCACCAAGCGTGTAACTGTTTGTATATTGAAATAATGTGTATATTGATCCAATCAAAATGTCAGTTACACTTTAACATCAGACACTTTCCGAAAGGATTCATGGGAACAATAAAACGACCAGACCTGCATTCACACATACAGCTTACTACCACGAGATGAGCTAAGCTGAGGGATGGAGAGAAATGCATGCAAACAATGGTAGCTCATATTTTCTTGCCCTCGTCTTCCCCTCCTCATCTCTACCTTCGTGCATTGCGTTTGTATCGTGCACAGATGAATCAATAAACGTAGTTCTATCAGAACATTGCAAAAGGTTGAGGGACTCGTGCGCCCATGTTTCGATCGGGGGGCCTCTAATGCCTGCCATCACACAGAACAAGTGTTGAGCTGCTGGGGTATGTGGGTCGGGGATCCGCGGTCTGGGAGGCAGACGGGCAGTGATTCTAGACAATGCGGAACCAGACTGGGACAAATTAAAACCCACGCGCTAGCCTAGTGTTGGCAAATCGAACCTAGTCTGATATACGGCTGATTGAATTATTGATATTGGCAGTATTTGCCTGGCTAAAGTTCCCGACGTGTTTCCTCAATCAATGCATCATCATCATTATCATTATATGCCGGGGCGGTAAGCGTGGGCGATATTGATTCACAATTTCGCACAATCCCCAGAGGCGTACAACAGGTGTGCGTCGTAGTCATAACTGAGTGATTTGCCCAAGCTATCCGCGCATTTATCGTTGTTTTTCTTGTGTCCCGCTCCAATTTTTTGCCAGTTGTGACTAAGTTCTTCCATTTCTTTCTCCTCATTACATGACCGACATTTATTGACTGTCTACAACTAATTTCTCTACTCAACGTGCGGTTTTCATCTACTTCTCAATGGACTAATTCACCCCCCCCCCCCACCTCCCTCTCCCAGCACTCTCGGCCAATTTTTTGTTAGAATGCACAGTTCTGCTGCCATCTGGTGTTTCCCCTCTAGACAATGTACTGTCCACACCTGAAGGACGACATTTCAGTCCCCACCTGGTGTTTCCCCTCTAGACAGTGTACTGTCCACACCTGATGGACGACATTGCAGGCTCAACATGGTGGTGGGATACAAGCCTGCAGATGTCATTCCCAGACTCACACAAGCACTTGCTCCTGATATCAGCCTGTGTAAATGTCTCTCTGTGGCTTGTCGTGGGCAACACTATCTCCTGATATCGGCCTGCGTAAATGTCTCTCTGTGGCTTGCCCTGGGCAACACTTGCTCCTGAAATCAGTGTAAATGTCTCTCTGTGGCTTGCCGTGGGCAGCAGTGGGTCCTGTTATCAGCCTGTGTAAATGTCTCTCTGTGGCTTGTCGTGGGCAACACTAGCTCCTGTTATCAGCCTGTGTAAATGTCACTCTGTCAAAAGTCAGCTGTCCTACCGCTGTTGCTGTCAGGTGTCTATTTATCATCATCACGTGCCATGCGGATAAACGTGGACGGTAATATTTTGCCATCTCACGAGATCACCAGAGTTGTGGATCAGCTCAGTGTTCTTGTCTCGACCATGCCGCTTGGCCAATCCATCCAGGTATTTACTTTTCTGCCTTACCCCTTTTTTTCTTCCCCTCGATCTTGCCAGTTGTCATCAAGTTCTCCAATTTATTTCTTCTCATAACGTGACCAAATAGTTTTGTCTGTCTACGTCTAATTTCTCTAATCAGTTTACGATTTTCATTTGTTTCTTGTAGAACTTGGTCATTAGTATTTCTGTCTGTCCATGGTATTCTTTGCATTCTCATGAGAAACCACATTTCCACAGCCATCAGATTTTTTTCCAGCTTGTCTGGTCATTGTCCACCCTTCACATCCATACAAAAGCACAGGTTCTATGTAACACCTTAACACACTTTTTTTCTCGGTGAAATGATATCTTTTTACTAGTCAGGATGTTTTCCTGATAAATGTATGCGTTTGTCTTGTCGGTTCTTATTATCTGTGAGAAATGGGACTGGTTGAACAGCTCTACAACTGTACAAATACAATCTGTGAGAAGTGGGACTGGTGGAACTGCTCTACAACTGTACACATACAATCTGTGAGAAATGGGACTGGTGGAACTGCTCTATATCAGTACACATACAATCTATTAGAAATGGGACTGGTGGAACTGCTCTATAATTGTACACATACAATCTGTGAGAAAATGGATTTGTTGAACTGCTCTACAACTGCACTAGTACAATCTGTGAATCAGCGAACTTGAGAAATGGTAAGCTTGAGCAGAACACAATCACAAGAACACAGAAATGGTAAGCTTCAGCAGAACACAATCACAAGTGACAATTTGGACCTTGTGGCTAGTGCATTCGTCAGCACACAAACGATGAACATGCAGTGATATAGCTACGTACACAATGTAGTAAAGCTGCAGAGTTGATGTTAATCCTATCTGGCTGTCGTCACAGAGATATCTTCTCTGATCACAGGCCATGAAGTACGTGCGGTCATGGTGGTCAAGACAGGAAAAAATACTTCACTGGAATCTGACCATTGCCGTTGCTTACAAATATCGCAGACTTGGGGTCTTTGCACAGACCCTTAGTTCTGAATGTATTTAAATTAGCTCCCCACTGACACACTGAACACGGTAACGTAGTACGTCACAGAGGCCAGGAAGAGAATGTGACAGCACACAGCTGCGACACTCATGACTGCTGTCTTGCCAGCACGGCGCCGTGACGTCACCGAGCAGGCTGCTCTAGGCAGTGGTTCTCAATCTGTGTAAGCCAGTGATACCGGTCTCTACATGTCATGTAGTCCGTCACCAAGTCATTTCCCCCTTTCATTACATGTCGGAATGTCATTTTCCCCCGTGTCACTTGTCGAAATGTCATCCCACATTGTCATCACATGTTAGACTGTTATTACACACGCCACCTCCAGTATCACCACATGTTTAAATGGCACACTCTCTTTACAACAACATGTCACAATGCCCCCCCCCCCCCAAACCATTTAAAAAAGGTCAACACCAACCGTCGAAGAGAGAGAGAGAGAGAGAGAGAGAGAGAGAGAGAAGAGAGAGAGAGAGGTAGAGAGAGAGCTGAAGAGAGAGAGAGAGCGAGAGAGAGAAAGAGAGAGAGAGAGAGAGAGAGAGAGAGAGAGAGAGAGAGAGAGACTATGTCTGTATGTATAAATACATTTGTCTACAGGACTGGTTCATTACAGCAGTAGGCCGAACATTCTGTGCTGCAACTCCAGGTATTATTCCCAGCAGTAAAAGAATCTACCCCTCTGTACTCCAAATCCAATTGCATTTACCAATTCACATACAGGTGCGAGTCTACCTACATCGGCAGAATAGATCAGCAGTTACACAGCAGGGTTGTTGAACACATACCCAACAGGATTGATAAGATACTACACACCGGCGATGGGATCATGGGAAGGCTGACGCACCACAATTATAAACTTCCGGCGTCGTCCATTGCACGTCATGTCTTGGAAACCGGTCATGTAATTGACAGAGACAGCGCTTTTCGCGTGTTGTTTCATACACAAAATAGTTGTTTGTTAAAGTTTCCAGAAGCCATAATGATTCATCTACAAAGGCCAGTTTTGGGCAAACAGAAAGACATGATAGTCAGTTTTAAATTACCATGGTAAACAATTGATATTACTGTGCGAACATGTGTATATTTCAGTTTGAAAGATTTATCTAGTCATTTTACTTTATGTTGTGTGAATTCTGCAGTATGTACCTGACGAGATGCAACGAAATATGCCAGGCAATAAATCGTACAATCTATAGTTTGTGTCTTCGTTATTCAAAATTAATTTGTGTTAGTGAGTCTTTGATTGTGAGTGAGTATATGTGTATGTGAGGGAGCGTGTATTTGTGTGTTATTGAGTGGGTGGTCTGTAAATGATGTTAGTATGTATGTATGTATGTATGTACTTATTTATGTATGTGTGTGTACATATGTGTGTCTGCCTGACTGTCTGTCTAACAAATGCTAACATGCATTGTTTATGTTCACAACATTCATTTGACAATTTTTTTTCCGTTATGTGAATTTAACATGCAAAGTGAATGACTGGTGAACGAAAGATGGGTGATTGGAATGGTTGAATGTAAGACAGGCCTGCGTGCCCAATATGTGACCCTTTGAAAATAAAGTTCATTCGTTCGTTCATTCGTTCTCTCTCTCTCTATCTCTCTCTCTCTCTCTCATCCCCCCCTCCACACACACACACACACACACACACACACACACACACACACACACACACACACACACACACACACACACACTGTGTTTATGAGTGTGAGTGTGTGCAAAAGATAACTTCACTTCAGACGGACAACAAATAATAATGGAAGCAACAACACCATTATAAACATGGCTGTTGTCAGAGAGGGTTGGATTACCCATGTTTGCTCCAGACCAGGCATCTCAAGAAGAAGAAGAATGATTGGAGACTAAATACAAGCATACTTCAATGAATACAAAGCTCAATAAAATTCCAGGAAAGGTTGATACGCTAGGAGATCTGATACTGGGACAATGACTTCGTCGATTGTACTCAGAGCTGTCGAAACTCCGGCAGTTTAAACCTGTGTTCCACATCCTCCTTACAAGAAACACCACAATTAGCCTCTGCAAATGTAGGGAGGAGGAGAGTTCTCTCTCTGGTTGAGAGCCGCTGATCTGGCACTTGATGTGATGTCAGCAGTGACGTGGTTTGGTGTCGGGTGTCCACAGCTTCTGTCTCACCTGGAGGTATCACGAGCAGGTATTGTAACCTGGCCTGTGCTGTCTCTAGGACAGGTGAGAGAAACTTCCTCCAAGGACGTACATCTGATCGTCCCAGTGTGGCAGTCTTGGCTCTAGGCGACCCACACGCGCTAAAATGTCGTATACAGACAGATAATTTCTAGAAATGGGGACGGCTTCTGACAACCAGAAACATCCGTAGCTTACTCCATGATGGGGTTACTACTCACAGTTGTCTCAGTTAATACGGTGATACGAGCGGGTGGTATTTTACTATCCTCTCTCTCTCTCTCTCTCTCTCTCTCTCTCTCTCTCTCTCTCTCTCTCTCTCTCTCTCTCTCTCTCTCTCACCTATCTCCCCCCTCTCCCCCACCACTCCCTCTCTCCCCCTCCATCTCTCTCCCTATCTCCCTCCCTGCTCTCTCTCTGTCTCTCTCTCTCTCTCTCTCTCTCTCTCTCTGTGCAAGAACTATAGCTTCACTTCAATTTAGGTGTTTCTCTCTATCTCTATCGTTCATTGTCCCAGAGCCCCATAACTTCACTCCCATACACACACCCCTCTCATTCTGCCAAAGCAGTAATCTATCACTCCCATATCCACATATATTTTAGTGAGCCAACCTCTGGGTCAACCCATGGGTTGCAAGTGGCACATAAAGTGTCTCTAGTCATCTCCTTCAATTAGTGTTGACACTGTCTACTGCTGCGCCAGGTGTCCAGTGACACTGTCTATTGCTCCATTACGTGTCCATTGACACTGTCTACCGCGGCGCCAGGTGTCCGTTAACACTGCCTATTGCTCTGTCATGTGTCCGGTGACACTGTCTATCGCTGCGCCAGGTCTCCGCTGTTGCTGTCCAAGGTCCTTGTATCGGCCCATTTATTCCGGATGTCAGTGGTGCCGTCAGCAGATTACCAGCAGCCATGCCACGTGGATACTGGCAGCGACGACGACGCTGGGGTTGGTTGCAACCGCAGGTCTCTAAGTGAATCTGTGAACATGGTTAATTAGACATGATCCGAAAACATGCATGGACAATGGCTGGGTCAGTATAGACATTCCCCAGCTGGAGTATAGTTGTTGTGTTTGAGTCAGATCAGTATAGACATGTACGGCTGTTGTGTGTGGGTCAGGTCAATATAGACATTCCAGGCTGTGAGCATGCTGTTCACAGATCGTGAACCAGCATCACGTAGAAGATCTACTGCAGAACTTCTCTCATCATAGTCTGCCGACACATTTCTAGATCTCTGGCCATTTCTTCCTCCACTTGCACCATCATGCCCCAGGTGTTTGCCATGTCCGGCGTCCATCTTTGTGCTAGTCCACCCATGTCTCTTCTCAGAACCCCTGCCTTCCATCACTGTTCTCTCAGGACCTCTGCCTTCCATCACTGTTCTCTCAGGACCCCAGCCTTCCATCATTGTTCTCTCATGACCCCTGCCTTCCATCACTGTTCTCTCAGGACCCCTGCCTTCCATCACTGTTCTCTCAGGACCCCAGCCTTCCATCATTGTTCTCTCATGACCCCTGCCTTCCATCACTGTTCTCTCAGGACCCCTGCCTTCCATCACTGTTCTCTCAGGACCCCTGCCTTCCATCACTGTTCTCTCAGCGATGTTTACTATGGTCAACGCATGTCAGTTTCCGAGACAAGATGCTGTCTGGAGACTAGCTCTCTTCCATGTTCATATCTGCTGAAATTGCTTCTTCTGTGTCCAGGATATTCTAGGAAAATATATGTAACATTTAAGCTCAAAAGCCCCAATGTCATTCTTCGCTGATTGCGAAATGCTCTATGACTCACTGCTGTGTTTGGCCATGTGTTCACTACAAGTTTACTGTAACTTGTGGGCTTGTGGTGTGCCATAGGTTTTGACTACTGTTGAATCTATGCATGGCTATAGTCAACCTGCATCATCATTGTATCATCATTATCATCATCATCGTCGTCGTCATCATCATCATCATCATCATCATCATCATCATCATCATCATCATCATCATCATCATCATCATCATCATCATCATCATCATCATCATCATCATCATCATCATCATCATCATCATCATCATCATCATCATCATCATCATCATGACCGTCATCATCATCATCATCATGCGAAATGCCGATAATTCACCATCTCATACGTCACCAGAGTCGTGGATCAGCTCTGTGTCCTTGTCTCTACCATACCACGTGGTCAAGTCATCCTGGTATTTACTTCTCTGTCTTCCCCTTGTTCTCTTCCCCTCTCTTGCCAGTTGTCACCAAATTCTCCAATTTATTTTTGCTCATAACGTGACCAAAAAATGTTAACTGTCTACGTCTACTTTCTCTAATCAGTTTACGATCTTCATTTGTTTTTGAAGGACTTGTTCATTGGTTGTTCTGTCAGTCCATGGTATTCTTTGCATTTTCCTCAGAAACCACATTTCCACAGCCATCAGATGTTTTTTCAGCTTGCCTGCTCATTGTTCACGCTTCACATCCATACAAAAGTATAGATTCTTTGAAGCACTTCAACTCTTTTTTTTTCTCGTTGCAAATAACATTATTTTATTGGTCAGTATGGTTCTCCATCTTGCAGAAGGCTACCTTCGCCATGACGATTCTTGTTCTAATCTCATCAAGGCATCTCCCATCAGATGTTATGACTTTCCGAGATAACTGTACCGATTCACTTTAAGAATATGCCCATTTACTTGTATATTACATTGTGGTATTTCCTTCTTCCCAGTGACGACCATAACCTGTGTCTTCTTACAATTTAATTCTAACCCTACTTATTCACTGTGTGCAACAACCACATCTACTAACTGTTGTAGATCCTGCTCATTGTCTGCAACCAAGACTGTATCATCAGCATATCTAATGTTATTGATGTTATGTCTCCCAATGGTGATTGCTCTCATATCTTCTACATTTCTGAAAATATTTTCACTGTATAGGGGAAACAAAAGTAAAGGAACATTACACATCCCTGTTGCACACCTCACTTAATAGGTTGATATTGACCTGCTTCATTGCCGATCTTTATGGCTGCTTGTTGTGTTCAATATATGTTTGTTACGGTTAAGGTCTTGCACATAAATTTCTAGACTTGCAAGCATCGTTACCATGTTGATATGTCTTACTTTATCGAAAGCCTCAGTGTTATAACCAGCCAGCATCTAATTGTTGCAAACAGCTCCAACGGTTGCTGATTGTGGAGCCAAGATTTCACAGTTTGAGACATGTTCAGTGTCTTCGTTGTTGACTGTGATCTATGTTGAACTGTAGTGAGTGGGTTGACACGAACCGGTTGCGTCACTACACAAGCCAAGTTCGCATTCGATGTGCCAATATCTAACTGTGATAGTTTATGGATAACAAAGATAACCTTGATAAGAACTGGATACCCCACCTTCTAGCGACACAGAAACGTCTAGTGAGAGTACATTACAAACAAGTTTCTAATGTTTACTGTTTCTGGCATTGATGAAGGGGAAGTAACCAATACATATGACAGGCTTTTTAAAAAACCTGATTTGTGTCCCTTGAAGAAATAAGCACATCTGTGTCACATCGTGTCCGACCAGATGTGTTGCGTTCTGGGTTTGCCTCATGTAAGCAAGTGGCTGCGGTCAAGACTTGAGACGTGTCGTGACATATGCTGCTTGCCCCAGTCGCCACTAGACGTGTCTCACACATGCTGCTTGCCCCAGTCGCCACTAGACGTGTCTCACACATGCTGCTTGCTCCAGTCGCCACTAGACGTGTCTCACACATGCTGCTTGCCCCAGTCGCCACTAGACGTGTCTCACACATGCTGCTTGCCCCAGTCGCCACTAGACGTGTCTCACACATGCTGCTTGCCCCAGTCGCCACTAGACGTGTCTCACACATGCTGCTTTCCCCAGTTGCCACTAGACGTGTCTCACACATGCTGCTTGCTCCAGTCGTCACTAGATGTGTCTCACACATGCTGCTTGCCCCAGTTGCCACTAGACGTGTCTCACACATGCTGCTTGCCTCAGTCGCCACTAGACGTGTCTCACACATGCTGCTTGCCCCAGTCACCACTAGACGTGTCTCACACATGCTGCTTTCCCCAGTTGCCACTAGACGTGTCTCACACATGCTGCTTGCTCCAGTCGCCACTAGACGTGTCTCACACATGCTGCTTGCTCCAGTCGCCACTAGACGTGTCTCACACATGCTGCTTTCCCCAGTCGTCACTAGACGTGTCTCACACATGCTGCTTGCCCCAGTCGCCACTAGACGTGTCTCACACATGCTGCTTGCCCCAGTTGCCACTAGACGTGTCTCACACATGCTGCCTGCCTCAGTCGCCACTAGACGTGTCTCACACATGCTGCTTGCCCCAGTCGCCACTAGATGTGTCTCACACATGCTGCCTGCCTCAGTCGCCACTAGACGTGTCTCACACATGCTGCTTGCCCCAGTCGCCACTAGATGTGTCTCACACATGCTGCTTGCCCCAGTCGCCACTAGACGTGTCTCACACATGCTGCTTGCCCCAGTCGCCACTAGACGTGTCTCACACATGCTGCTTGCTCCAGTCGCCACTAGATGTGTCTCACACATGCTGCCTGCCTCAGTCGCCACTAGACGTGTCTCACACATGCTGTTTGCCTCAGTCGCCACTAGACGTGTCTCACACATGCTGCTTGCCCCAGTTGCCACTAGACGTGTCTCACACATGCTGCTTGCTCCAGTCGCCACTAGACGTGTCTCACACATGCTGTTTGCTCCAGTCGCCACTAGACGTGTCTCACACATGCTGCTTGCCCCAGTCGCCTCTAGACGTGTCTCACACATGCTGTTTGCTCCAGTCGCCACTAGACGTGTCTCACACATGCTGCTTGCTCCAGTCGCCACTAGACGTGTCTCACACATGCTGCCTGCTCCAGTCGCCACTATACGTGTCTCACACATGCTGCTTGCCCCAGTCGCCACTAGACGTGTCTCACACATGCTGCTTGCCCCAGTTGCCACTAGACGTGTCTCACACATGCTGCTTGCCTCAGTTGCCACTAGACGTGTCTCACACATGCTGCTTGCCTCAGTTGCCACTAGACGTGTCTCACACATGATGCTTGCCCCAGTTGCCACTAGACGTGTCTCACACATGCTGCCTGCCTCAGTCGCCACTAGACGTGTCTCACACATGCTGCCTGCTCCAGTCGTCACTAGACGTGTCTCACACATGCTGCTTGCCCCAGTTGCCACTAGACGTGTCTCACACATGCTGCCTGCTCCAGTCGTCACTAGACGTGTCTCACACAAGCTGCTTGCCCCAGTTGCCACTAGACGTGTCTCACACATGCTGCTTGCCCCAGTTGCCACTAGACGTGTCTCACACATGCTGCCTGCCTCAGTCGCCACTAGATGTGTCTCACACATGCTGCCTGCCTCAGTCGCCACTAGACGTATGGTTTGGTCAAGATCACACCAGCCTCCTGTACCTCTCATGACATATGCTGGTACCCCATTTCAAGCTGTGTCTTTAAAAAAAAAGAATCATCCCCCCTGTGTAGATTCGAACAAAAGGCCACCAGGACGGCATGCTAAACCACAGAGCCACCGCGGCGACAATGAATGAGATATTTCATGGTTACCATAAACCTCACGTACCACCCTGGGATATCTATGAATGGTTATCATAAACCTCACGTACTACCCTGGGATATCTCTTAATGGTTATCATAAACAACACGTACCACCCTAGGATATCTCTGAATGGTTACCATAAACCTCACGTACCACCCTGGGATATCTCTGAATGGTTATCATAAACCTCACGTACCACCCTGGGATATCTCTGAATGGCTACCATAAACCTCACGTACCACCCGGGGATATCTCACTATAGTTATCATAAACCTCCCGTACTACCCTGGGATATCTCTGAATGGTTATCATAAACCTCACTTACCACCCTGGGATATCTCTGAATGGTTATCATAAACCTCACGTACCACCCGGGGATATCTCACTATAGTCATCATAAACCTCACGTACTACCCTGGGATATCTCTGAATATTTATCATAAACCTCCCGTACTACCCTGGGATATCTCTGAATATTTATCATAAACCTCACGTACCACCCTGGGATATCTCACTATAGTCATCATAAACGTCACGTACCACCCTGGGATATCTCTGAATATTTATCATAAACCTCACATACCACCCTGGAATATCTCTGAATGATTATCATAAACCTCACGTACCACCCTGGGATATCACCCTATGGTTATCATAAAGCTAACGTATCATTTTGGGATGCCACTCTATGGTTCCCATAAACCGTATATACCACATTGGGATATCACACCAAAGTTATGATAAACCTCAAGTACCACAGTGGGATATCTCTGTGTGGTTATCACCCTCTGAACAATTACAGTCTAATATCAACTATTAAGGACTATTTATCACTTTGATTACCCTTGCACCAAATACAGCCCTGAAAGGTCTCTACTACAACTGGTGAAACACCCCTAGCTGCTTACGCTAGAACAGTCTGCCGGAACTGTAGATGACAGACAGAACAGTCCAAGGAGGACACATACATGTCAATATCTATTGTGTGATTGCTGTGAAAGTGCTGGACAGAAAGAACATTGTCACTAGTGACAGCTACTGCAGTACAAAACCTCCAAGTGAAGCTACGGGAATGAGGTTTTATATAAGAATTATGAAAACGCCGTGGACAGGCAGAGCAGTGAAGACATCTTGAGAGATGTTAACTGACACAGAGAACTGGTTACTGGCATTAGAAGAAGATAATCCACAATCTGTGGGCATGTCATGAGCAGGAGAAAGCTGCAGTATGTCGTCACAACGGGAAAGATGGAGGGCAGGAATTGCAGTACTAGAACTATCACTGATTGAATCCAACAAGTACTAGAACTATAACTGACTGACTCCATCAAATACTAGAACTATAACTGACTGACTCCATCAAATACTATAACTATAACTGAGTGACTCCATCAAATACTAGAACTATAACTGACTGACTCCATCAAATACTAGAACTATAACTGACTGACTCCATCAAATACTAGAACTATAACTGATTGACTCCATCAAATATTAGAACTATAACTGACTGACTCCATCAATTACTAGAACTATATCTGACTGACTCCATCAAATACTAGAAATGTAACTGAGTGACTTCATCAAATACTAGAACTATAAATGCGTGACTCCATCAAATACTAAAACTATAACTGACTGACTCCATCAAATACTAGAACTATAACTGACTGACTCCATCAAATACTTGAACTATAACTGACTGACTCCATCAAATACTAGATCTATAACTGACTGACTTCATCAAATACTAGAACTATAACTGACTGACTCCATCAAATACTAGAACTATAACTGAGTGACTCCATCAAATACTAGAACTATAACTGACTGACTCCATCAAATACCAGAACTATAACTGACTGACTCCATCAAATACTAGAACTATAACTGAGTGACTTCATCAAATACTAGAACTATAAATGAGTGACTCCATCAAATACTAGAAATGTAACTGAGTGACTTCATCAAATACTAGAACTATACATGAGTGACTTCATCAAATACTAGAACTATAAATGAGTGACTTCATCAAATACTAGAACTATAACTGACTGACTCCATCAAATACTAGAACTATAACTGACTGACTCCATCAAATACTAGAAAAGTAACTGAGTGACTTCATCAAATACTAGAACTATAAATGACTGACTCCATTAAATACTAGAACTATAACTGACTGACTCCATCAATTACTAGAACTATAACTGACTGACTTCATCAAATACTAGAACTATAACTGACTGACTCCATCAAATACTAGAACTATAACTGACTGACTCCATCAAATACTAGAACTATAACGGACTGACTTCATCAAATACTAGAACTATAACTGACGGACTTCATCAAATACTAGAACTATAATTGACTGACTCCATCAAATACTAGAACTATAATTGACTGACTTCATCAAATACTAGAACTATAACTGACTGACTTCATCAAATACTAGAACTATAACTGACTGACTCCATCAAATACTAGAACTATAACTGACTGACTCCATCAAACACTAGAACTATAACTGACTGACTCCATCAAATACTGGAACTATAACTGACTGCCTCCATCAAATACTATAACTATAACTGACTGACTCCATCAAATACTAGAACTATAACTGACTGACTCCATCAAATACTATAACTATAACTGACTGACTCCATCAAATACTAGAACTATATCTGACTGACTCCATCAAATACTAGAACTATAACTGAGTGACTCCATCAAATACTAGAACTATAAATGACTGACTCCATCAAATACTAGAACTATAACTGACTGACTCCATCAAATACTAGAACTATAACTGACTGACTCCATCAAACACTAGAACTATAACTGACTGACTCCATCAAATACTAGAACTATAACTGACTGACTCCATCAAATACTAGAACTATAACTGACTGCCTCCATCAAATACTAGAACTATAACTGACTGACTCCATCAAATACTAGAACTATAACTGACTGACTCCATCAAATACTAGAACTATAACTGACTGACTCCATCAAATACTAGAACTATAACTGACTGCCTCCATCAAATACTAGAACTATAACTGAGTGACTCCATCAAATACTAGAACTATAACTGACTGACTCCATCAAATATCAGAACTATAACTTAGTGACTCCATCAAATACTAGAACTATAACTGACTGACTCCATCAAATACTAGAACTATAACTGAGTGACTCCATCAAATACTAGAACTATAACTGACTGACTCCATCAAATATCAGAACTATAACTTAGTGACTCCATCAAATACTAGAACTATAACTGACTGACTCCATCAAATACTAGAACTATAACTGACTGACTCCATCAAATACTAGAACTATAACTGACTGACTCCATCAAATATCAGAACTATAACTGACTGACTTCATCAAATACTAGAACTATAACTGAGTGACTCCATCAAATACAAGAACTATAACTGAGTGATTCCATCAAATACTAGAACTAAAACTGACTGACTCCATCAAATACTAGAACTATAACTGAGTGACTCCATCAAATACTAGAACTATAACTGACTGACTCCATCAAATACTTGAACTATATCTGACTGACTCCATCAAATACTATAACTATAACTGAGTGACTCCATCAAATACTAGAACTATAACTGACTGACTTCATCAAATACTAGAACTATAATTGACTGACTTCATCAAATACTATATCTATAACTGACTGACTCCATCAAATACTAGAACTATAACTGACTGACTCCATTAAATACTAGATCTATAACTGAGTGACTCATTCAAATACTAGAACTATAAATTACTGACTCCATCAAATACTAGAACTATAACTGAGTGACTCCATCAAATACTAGAACTATAACTGAGTGACTCCATCAAATACTAGAACTATAACTGACTGACTCCATCAAATACTAGACCTATAGCTGAGTGACTCCATCAAATACTAGAACTATAGCTGACTGACTCCATTAAATACTAGAACTATAACTGACTGACTCCATCAAATACTAGAACTATAACTGACTGACTCCATCAAATACTAGAACTATAACTGAGTGACTCCATCAAATACTAGAACTATAACTAAGTGACTCCATCAAATACTAGAACTATAACTGACTCAAGCCAGTATTAAAATTATCACTGACTCCAGCCAGTACTAGAAATATCACTAACTCCAACCAGTACTGGAACTATCACTGACTCCATCAAATACTAGAACTATAACTGTTTGACACCAACAAGTATTAGAACTATCACTGACCCCCGCCAGTACTATAAATATCACTAACTCCAACCAGTACTAGAACTATCACTGAATTCAACAAGTATTAGAACTGTCACTGACTCCAACAAGTATTAGAACTATTACTGACTCCAACAATTATTAGAACTATCACTGACTCCATTAACTACTAAAACTATCACTGACTCCAACCAGTATTAGAACTATCACTGACTCCAGCCACTACTAGAACTAACACTAACTCCAACAAGTATTAGAACTATCAATGACCCCAACAAGTATTAGAACTATCACTGACTCCAATAAGTATTAGAACTATCACTGACTCCATTAAATACTAGAAATGTCACTGACTGCAACCAGTATTAGAACTATCACTGACTCCATTAAATACTTGAACTGTCACTGACTCCAACCAGTATTAGAACTATCACTGACTCCTGCCACTGCTAGACCTAACACTGACTCGAACAAGTATTAGAACTATCACTGACTCCAGCCATCACTAGAACTAACATTGACGGACATTAGGAAATGCTCAATCCACAGTTTATCCGAAACTTGGCACTAAAGGTCAAACTTGGACACTGTAGGTCAAACTTGGACACTGTAGGTCAAACTTGGACACTGTAGGTCAAACTTGGTCACTGTACGTAAAACCTGGAAACTGTCAGTCAATCTTGGACACTGTAAGTCAAACATGGGCGCTGTCAGTCAAGCTTGGACAATTTCAGTCAAAGTTGGGCACTGCCGGTGAAACTTGGACATGGTATATCAAACTTGGACACTGTCAGTGAAACTTGGGCACTGTCAGTCTATCTGTGTGTGTAAAGTTTGGGAGCTTGTTCGTATTAGTTTAGTGATCGTGAGGCAGCGTGTGTGTGTCTAGATGTGTGAGTGCGTGTGTGGGTGGGTGGATGTGTATATTGTCTCTATGTATGTGTGTCTTTATATAGGTAAATGTGTGTGTATGTATATGCGTATATATATATATATATATATATATATATATATATATATATATATATATATATATATATATATATATATATATATATATATATATATATGCGATATGTGTGTATGTGCGAGTGTGTGTAAATGTGTGTGTGTGTGTATGTGTGTGTATTTTCGTGTATTTTCGTGTATTTATGTGTATATGTTTGTGTGGGTATGTGTGCATGCATGCATTATATGCGAGGAAGTGTGTATTTGTATGTTATTGAGTGTGTGCATAACTATAAGAGTTTGTGCAAATGATGTAAGTATATATGCAGCTATGTATGTGTGCGTGTGTGTTTATGAATGTGCGTGTGCCTGCCTGTCTCATAACATGGCAATATGCATTGTTCATGTTCACAAAATTCATTTAACAAGATTTTTTTTTACTTTGTGAATGTAACATGCACAATTGATGAATGACAGATGAGTGATTGGAAGAGCCGAATATAAGACTGGCTTGCGTGCCCAATTTGTTACCCCTTGAAAATAAAGATATAAAGACACCGTCAGTCAAACTTGGACACGGTCAGTCGAGCTTGGGCACTCTCGGTCAAACTTGGACACTGTAGGATTATTTCAGGTGTTCCATCAAGGTAAACTGTGTGACAGTACGTGATCTACAGATATGATACATTAACGGACAACAAAATCATTAACAAACTTTCAGGTACCAGACGACACTCCTGGACATGGAGAGAGTCTACTAGAGATAAAATGAAGCATTGAGTGACTGAAGCAATAAACATCGTACTTGAACACCATTGTCCAGTAAAGCGTATTGCTGTTTATAAAGCTCCCTTCAAATCCCGCCTAACATCTACAAGTAAGAACTGTTCATCTATGACTGTTCCAATGACAAATAAGACACGGCAATTCTGCTGCCGAATGAAACAACACTAGATATCTATGAAAGTTGGCGGGGTCTGTATAACGGTCCAGTTCACGTAGGGAGAACAGTTGCAGATAATAGTTGATTCCCGGAATAATTCAGGAGTTGGGAGAAAGGCGGCGGGGCAGGTGTCGGGGGAGGGTGGGGGTAGTAGTTTACTAACCCTTCCAAGCTTTTGCTTGTCGATCTGGGGTCACTTTTTAACCGTCTCCCCATGCCCCCCCCCCCCCCGACACACAGAGTATAACACGGTGGTCCTCCCTTCCTCCCTCTCTCACTCCTACCCCACTATCTGCCAGGGAAACTTATGGTCCGTCAAGAAGATACTCCAAACGGTTTCCCAGAAAGCCGCCCATAGTCCCGTCTGATAGACAAATCAATAGATATGGCAGCCAGCCAGGCCCTCTGATCGCCGGCCGCCATCTCTCCCGTAATAGAAAACTCCCGCTCAGGTTCTGAGTGGTTTTTCCGTTCCTCTTCTCGTTTCTCCATGTCTTATTTTCTAGAACAGATCGCCAAGTTTCTTCATGTTTCATCTTCTAGAACAGATCGCCAAGTTTCTCCATGTCTCATCTTCTAGAACAGATCACCAAGTTTCTCCATGTTTCATCTTCTAGAACAGATCGCCAAGTTTCTCCATGTTTCATCTTCTAGAACAGATCGCCAAGTTTCTCCATGTTTCATCTTCTAGAACAGATCGCCAAGTTTCTGGCGTTCATTACCAGGCATGGACATCAGAACTTGCTGGGAATCTGCCTGCACTAATGTTTCCACTTCTGTGTTCATTACTTTGCAGCTGTGAAAGGCAAGCGGCTACATCATCCCATAAACTTGTGGTTAGTCTTGAATCAACGATTGGGGAAACTAAACCAATACAAACAAACAAGCCACGTATTAGGAACGTACTGTGGGTATTCAAAGAGTTAGAATGATCAGATGTTTGAAGTCCTGAGTGAACGACAGAATTCTCTCCTGTAGCGAAAGGCAATGTACACCATCGCTCCCGCTGTTTTATTCTACCTATATTTAAAGTACAGTAAAATCTCTGTTTTCGTCGATAATCCGCCCGAAACCAATCGGCAAAATCCTATACCAACGAAAACCGAGGCAATTATTTCCATATGAATTAAAGTAAATCCAATTAATTCGTTCTAGACACGTGAAAATAATACCAAAAACACATTTTATAGAGAATAAATATAGTGTTTAATATTATTTTTTTGTCCCCAGACTTGTCCGAACTCGCAACTTCGCCTTGCCTAGTTACAATGTATGTCAGTGCGCCGCTTGAATTTTTCAAACCATCATCTGCTGGCTTTTAAATCACTAAGTACACTAGCACTCGTCCCAGGCATGTTCTTAATAAGATCAGCATACAACAGTCTGTCCTTTCACATATGATTGCCTCCGAAACAGAATCGCCATCTAACTGTTGTTGATGCATCCAAATTAATAATAACTTTTCGACATCGTAAACTGTTTGCGTTATCTATTTCGTTAGCACATTCACACATTTCGCTACATTAGCCTCCTTTATTGCTTCCTTTTTCACCACAATAGAACTTATTGTGGATGGCGACTTTCCGTACACGCGGCCGATTCAAGCTAATAAGTTAACCCTTTCCTGTTAGCTCCATCATGGGCCCAAACAAAGTTTCTAGCCCAAGCAGCCCTTAGAAGAAGAAGGCTAGGAACACGATCGACTTGGGGAAGGAAATAATTGAAAAATACGAGAGAGGGAGAGCCCAATATGAAAGTAATGTATGAGGAGAGAGAGAGAGAAAGAGAGAGAGAGAGAGAGAGAGAGAGAGAGAGAGAGAGAGAGAGAGCGCAATATGAAAGTAATGTATGAGGAGAGAGAGAGAGAGAGAGAGAGAGAGAGAGAGAGAGAGAGAGAGAGAGAGCAATATGAAGGTAATGGAAGAGGCAAGAGCAATGTGAAAATGATGTATGAGGAGAGAGAGAGAGAGAGAGAGAGAGAGAGAGAGAGAGAGAGAGAGAGAGAGAGAAGAGAGAGAGAGAGAGAGAGAGAGAGAGAGAGAGAGAGAGAGAGAGCAATATAAAGGTGACGTATGAGGAGAGAGTGAACGAACGAACGTACGAACAGACTTTATTTTCAAAGGGTAACAAATTGGGCACGCAGGCCCGTCTTACATTCGGCCCTTCCAATCACTCATCTTTCTTTCATCCCTTGGAGAACATCAGGCGAGGAGAGGAGTGGGTCAGAGTGCCAGCCGTGCAGTCAGACTTGTGCAGAGTTGTAATAACATTGAGCCGGGAGTGCAGGGAGTGGCCAGCAGGGGCCACGGAAGTGGAAATTCAGCTTCTAATTCAGGAAAATTCTCGCCCGGGTGATGTGATTATCTACACGGATGGGTCAGTGTTGAGAGGTAGGAGAAGTGCCTGGGGGTTCTTGGCAAAAACTAATGGTCGGCGTTTGGTGCAGGAGAGCCTGGCGTATGATAACACTACATCTAGCTTAAGAATGGAGGTGGAGGCGGTCAGTGCAGCTTTCCGCTGGATAGAAAACACGATACATACACATATTGTGATTGTAACTGACTCAGAAAGCATGCTGAGGAAGGTGAGTACAGGCAAGCTTCGGGCAGAGTAGCTTGCTTCGCTTCGGAGGTCACGGGTGGCAAGCATCGCCTGGATCTTTTCTCCTGGGCATGCCGGTGTGCTGCTATGTATGCGAAGAGAGTCAGCAATCTGACAGACATTTGTAGATGATGTATGAGGAGAGAGTCAAGTATAGGACAGACATTTGTAGATGATGTATACGAAGAGAGTCAAGTATAGGACAGACATTTGTAGATGATGTATACGAAGAGAGTCAAGTATAGGACAGACATTTGTAGATGACGTATACGAAGAGAGTCAAGTATATGACAGACATTTGTAGATGATGTATACGAAGAGAGTCAAGTATAGGACAGACATTTGTAGATGATGTATGAGGAGAGAGTCAAGTATATGACAGACATTTGTAGATGATGTATACGAAGAGAGTCAAGTATAGGACAGACATTTGTAGATGACGTATACGAAGAGAGTCAAGTATAGGACAGACATTTGTAGAAGATGTATACGAAGAGAGTCAAGTATAGGACAGACATTTGTAGATGATGTATACGAAGAGAGTCAAGTATATGACAGACATTTGTAGATGATGTATGAGGAGAGAGTCAAGTATATGACAGACATTTGTAGATGATGTATGAGGAGAGAGTCAAGTATATGACAGACATTTGTAGATTATGTATGGGAAGAGAGTCAGCAATCTGACAGACATTTGTAGATGATGTATGAGGAGAGAGTCAAGTATAGGACAAACATTTGTAGATGATGTATACGAAGAGTGTCAAGTATAGGACAGACATTTGTAGATGACGTATACGAAGAGAGTCAAGTATAGGACAGACATTTGTAGATGATGTATGAGGAGAGAGTCAAGTATATGACAGACATTTGTAGATGATGTATGAGGAGAGAGCCAAGTATATGACAGACAATTGTAGACGATGTATGAGGAGAGAGCCAAGTATATGACAGACATTTGTAGATGATGTATGAGGAGAGAGTCAAGTATATGACAGACAATTGTAAATTATGTATGGGAAGAGAGTCAGCAATATGACAGACATAAGCAGACGATGTATGAGCAGAGAGCCAAGTATATGACAGAAAATTGTAGATGATGTATGAGGAGAGAGCCAAGTATATGACAGACAATTGTAGATGATTATGAGGAGAGAGTCAAGTATATGACAGACATTTGTAGATTATGTATGGGAAGAGAGTCAGCAATCTGACAGACATTTGTAGATGATGTATGAGGAGAGAGTCAAGTATAGGACAAACATTTGTAGATGATGTATACGAAGAGAGTCAAGTATAGGACAGATATTTGTAGATGATGTATACGAAGAGAGTCAAGTATCTGACAGACATTTGTAGATGATGTATGAGGAGAGAGCCAAGTATATGACAGACAATTGTAGACGATGTACGAGGAGAGAGCCAAGTATATGACAGACAATTGTAGATGATTATGAGGAGAGAGTCAAGTATATGACAGACAATTGTAGATGATGTATGAGGAGAGAGTCAAGTATATGACAGACATTTGTAGATGATGTATGAGGAGAGAGTCAAGTATATGACAGACATTTGTAGATGATGTATGAGGAGAGAGTCAAGTATAGGGCAGACATTTGTAGATGATGTATACGAAAAGAGTCAAGTATATGACAGACAATTGTAGATGATGTATTAGGAGAGAGTCAAGTATATGACAGACATTTGTAGATGATGTATACGAAGAGAGTCAAGTATAGGACAGACAATTGTAGATGATGTATGAGGAGAGAGTCAAGTATATGACAGACATTTGTAGATGATGTATACGAAGAGAGTCAAGTATAGGACAGACAATTGCAGATGATGTATGAGGAGAGAGTCAAGTATATGACAGACATTTGTAGATGATGTATACGAAGAGAGTCAAGTATAGGACAGACAATTGTAGATGATGTATGAGGAGAGAGTCAAGTATATGACAGACAATTGTAGATGATGTATGGGAAGAGAGTCAGCAATATGACAGACATAAGCAGACGATGTATGAGGAGAGAGCCAAGTATATGACAGACAATTGTAGACGATGTATGAGGAGTGAGCCATTTATATGACAGACAATTGTAGACGATGTATGAGGAGAGAGTCAAGTATATGACAGACATTTGTAGATGATGTATGAGGAGAGAGTCAAGTATATGACAGACATTTGTAGATGATGTATGAGGAGAGAGCCAAGTATATGACAGACAATTGTAGACGATGTATGAGGAGAGAGCCAAGTATATGACTGCAATTGAAGACGATGTATGAGGAGAGAGTCAAGTATATGACAGACAATTGTAGATGATTATGAGGAGAGAGTCAAGTATATGACAGACAATTGTAGATGATGTATGAGGAGAGAGTCAAGTATATGACAGACATTTGTAGATGATGTATGAGGAGAGAGTCAAGTATATGACAGACATTTGTAGATGATGTATGAGGAGAGAGTCAAGTATAGGGCAGACATTTGTAGATGATGTATACGAAAAGAGTCAAGTATATGACAGACAATTGTAGATGATGTATTAGGAGAGAGTCAAGTATATGACAGACATTTGTAGATGATGTATACGAAGAGAGTCAAGTATAGGACAGACAATTGTAGATGATGTATGCGGAGAGAGTCAAGTATATGACAGACATTTGTAGATGATGTATACGAAGAGAGTCAAGTATAGGACAGACAATTGTAGATGATGTATGAGGAGAGAGTCAAGTATATGACAGGCATTTGTAGATGATGTATACGAAGAGAGTCAAGTATAGGACAGACAATTGCAGATGATGTATGAGGAGAGAGTCAAGTATATGACAGACATTTGTAGATGATGTATACGAAGAGAGTCAAGTATAGGACAGACAATTGTAGATGATGTATGAGGAGAGAGTCAAGTATATGACAGACATTTGTAGATGATGTATACGAAGAGAGTCAAGTATAGGACAGACAATTGTAGATGATGTATACGAAGAGAGTCAAGTATATGACAGACAATTGTAGATGATGTATACGAAGAGAGTCAAGTATAGGACAGACAATTGTAGATGATGTATGAGGAGAGAGTCAAGTATATGACAGACATTTGTAGATGATGTATACGAAGAGAGTCAAGTATAGGACAGACAATTGTAGATGATGTATGAGGAGAGAGTCAAGTATATGACAGACATTTGTAGATGATGTATACGAAGAGAGTCAAGTATAGGACAGACAATTGTAGATGATGTATGAGGAGAGAGTCAAGTATATGACAGACATTTGTAGATGATGTATACGAAGAGAGTCAAGTATAGGACAGACAATTGTAGATGATGTATGAGGAGAGAGTCAAGTATAGGACATACATTTGTAGACGATGTATGAGGAGTGAGCCAAGTATATGGCAGACATTTTTAGATGATGTATACGAAAAGAGTCAAGTATATGACAGACAATTGTAGATGATGTATGAGGAGTGAGCCAAGTATATGACAGACATTTGTAGATGATGTATACGAAGAGAGTCATGTATATGACAGACATTTGTAAATGATGTATGTGCAAGTAAACAAACATATTCTACGTCCTTGACGCTCACTGGATGGGTGATGTTGTCAGTCTCAGGCCCGCCGCCAGCACTTACCTGGACAGACCAGGAAGGGAGGATCAGTGTTTAGACCTGGAAGGGAGGATCAGTGTTTAGACCTGGAAGAGAGAATCAGTGTTTAGACCTGGAAGGGAGGATCAGTGTTTAGACCTGGAAGGGAGCATCCGTGTTTAGACCTGGAAGGGAGAATCAGTGGTTAGACCTGGAAGGGCGGATCAGTGTTTAGACCTGGAAGGGAGGATTAGTGTTTAGACCTGGAAGGGAGGATCAGTGTTTAGACCTGGAAGGGAGCATCCGTGTTTAGACCTGGAAGGGAGAATCAGTGTTTAGACCTGGAAGGGCGGATCAGTGTTTAGACCTGGAAGTGAGGATCAGTGTTTAGACCTGGAACGGAGGATCAGTGTTTAGACCTGGAAGTGAGCATTCGTGTTTAGACCTGGAAGGGAGGATCAGTGTTTAGACCTGGAAGTGAAGATCAGTGTTTAGACCTGGAAGTGAGGATCAGTGTTTAGACCTGGAAGTGAGGATCAGTGTTTAGACCTGGAAGGGAGGATCCGTGTTTAGACCTGGAAGGGAGGATCAGTGTTTAGACCTGGAAGGGATTATCAGTGTTTAGACCTGTAAGGGAGGATCCGCGTTTAGACCTGGAAGGGAGAATCAGTGTTTAGACCTGGAAGGGCGGATCAGTGTTTAGACCTGGAAGGGAGGATCAGTGTTTAGACCTGGAAGGGAGCATCCGTGTTTTGACCTGGAAGTGAGGATCAGTGTTTAGACCTGGAAGGGCGGATCAGTGTTTAGACCTGGAAGTGAGGATAAGTGTTTAGACCTGGAAGGGAGGATCAGTGTTTAGACCTGGAAGTGAGCATCCATGTTTAGACCTGGAAGGGAGGATCAGTGTTTAGACCTGGAAGTGAGGATCAGTGTTTAGACCTGGAAGTGAGGATCAGTGTTTAGACCTGGAAGTGAGGATCAGTATTTAGACCTGGAAGGGAGGATCCTTGTTTAGACTTGGAAGGGAGGATCAGTGTTTAGTGTAACAGTGTACAGAGAGTAACAAGACGTCAGTTCAATTTCAAATATCGTTTATTATCTTGATGGTGACAACATGGCTCCTTCTTCCTCTGAGCCGGGATGTAAACTGCCCTAGCCAACACAATACGTCACGATTGACCATCTCTCACCCTTTCACTCTCGATGCTCAATCGTGCTATATCTATTTCCCACTAGATCCTAATAATACCCCAATACTCTATTACTGTTACACCTCCCCATGTTACTTAAAGAATTTTTCCTATAAAAGGAAAAAATCTTTACTCCTAATCCCCTTACTCTATTCCCTCCTTTTCTTTATCTCTCACAGTTCCCCTAATCTTCCCCAAAGCAACTCTATCTTAGTGAATATTCTATTTCTTTAAGTCTTCCCCTGCTATATATATATATATCAACCCACTTCTTCTTCGTTTCTGGCTCTTCAAACAACCATAACATATTTACATATCTTTAATAACAATTCAATATCAACTTTATAAAATACATTATAACACATCTTCTTAAATATTACTTTTCCACTTCATAAGCATTCCGCTTACTATTTCAAACGCTGATACCATTCTCCCCTTTCGACTAACTTGAAATCACTTTCACACGATAGAAAGATAAAGAATCGGTGGCCACCGGTATTTAAAAGAAGCAGTAGAACTCTTCCACACAAAGAGCACACTCAGCTACATCACACACCCCCTTTACCAAACCATACTCCTTTACCCTCCTATGTCATTTGAGACTTTATGTAATAAAGTCTAAAACCACACACCTAAATCACACACCCTTACCACTCATTATGGTAAACGTTTACGCTGCTATCTACAGCATCAAAAACATTATTCACATCCAATTGTCTATATATTACAGACACTACTACCTTTATGTCTCTGAACCTTACTTCAAGCTCTCATTGTAATGTCAACCACAAAACACGTCCCGAGGACACAATTAAAAATCAAGACCTGTTCCAATACAGATCACTTCAATATACCTCTCTTGCCCCCTTACTGTCCATTTATTATGGGCACAACTACTTAAATCTCCCTTCATGCCGTTACTAACAGCAACAATATCCTACCCCTGCCTTTAACTTTATCCCAGCCCATATATTACGGACTCTCAAACACCCCATGTCATTATGTCTCGACTACACACTTACACCCCTTTATTCTTGTACTGTTATCCACAGTGTCTAATCACTCTTCAGATTTAAACATGGATTCAATTCATGTTTTTGTCTGGGGTAACCCGTTACCCTCTTCTTTTTCTATAACCCCGCAATCCTGTGTACATCATGGTTCTTCTGACCCCATGTAAACCATGTTTAAAACTTTCTCCTCATTTACCCCACTGCTATATTAATCTTTTCTTCCCTCATATGGCTTCTAATATCAACGCTGACTTTAGTGTAACTCTAAACTTTCCCATAACCATCCATATATTTCCACTACTTCATAACCATCTCAACCTCACTATGCTGATTATCACAGCACTCTTGCTAGTAGCATATACATCAACTTGTTATTCACAAGGAGAATATGTCTCTCTTCTAGTCTCCAGTTTATTACTATTTTCTGAACGAAGGATCCCAAATAAATGTCTCTCTTCTGGTCCCCAGTAGTTTATTACTATTTTCTGAACGAAGGACTAAAATAAAGCCCTATGTATTCTAGACAAAACTATGTAAATCAAACCTAACTAATTTCCAACATGTATTTACAAACACAGAAGACAATTCATTTAAATTATAAGTTAAACGAGATAAAATCAAAACAGAACATCATACCCCCCCAAACTTTTTACATCATTTATGTTTCCCCACATATTAATTAAAAGTATGATGATGACGGTGATGATGATGGTGATGATGATTAAAATAATACAACATACATCCTACTCTATTGTTACCTAATACTACTGGTCTCTTTTACGGACCAGTAGTTTGTATTCAAAAGTCTACGAACACAATAATCCTATTCTAAAATAATAACAATCATTTTACAGGACCAAATCAAGCACAAAAAAAAAAACATATTATATATGAGGCATTAAAACTCACCATAAAACAATTGTCTTCTCTCTAAAGAGAAGGTTTTTTTTTTTTTTTTTTTTTTTTAAAAATACAACTCCCTTCAAATTACTACATATAGTGGCCCATCAACCTTGGCCTCCCATAACCGAGAAAACAAAACACCTCACTGCTACGTATGTATATCTGTTAACCACAGACTAACTTCTTTAATTTAGAACAATATTTGTTCTCCTCAACCACAATCACCACTCCACAACTGACCGTTCCATTTTCTGGAAGTCAACCATTGATTATCTCCCCTCACAATATTTTACAAAACTAACTCCTTACACATCACATTATTTGGAATTCAATCACTGTAAACTACAGGTCAACTCATTTCACTTATTACTATCCCAATGTTATCTCAAAGTACCAGTGGTCATCTATCCAGTAATAGAACCTGTGACCTGGCACACCAATTATTTCCCTTGGATTTATTCCAAGTATCTCTACAACTAACTATTTTTATTACCGTTAACTACGGTATCTCTAGCCTCTTACGTCCAATAAAACTTTGTCTCTCACCAACACAGCCAACTCTACTTTTTTAAGTTTCTCGTCTATCTGACGCAATTAACTAAACACATCCTTATCTTCCAACATCTCACCACGACTACTCTAAGCTATCCTCAGGTCTCTCCTAGCACTCTTGTATCGTGACGATAATCAACCTGGTCACCCTTGTCGGAACACATTCTCCAACATTCATTTAACCAACCTTGTTTACCTCTGTACCTTTCACTCCATTTCCTATTTATCGGGACTCTTCCAGAACAGCAACCCACTCCACTTATAACTGACAGCAGAGCTCACTTTTAGGCATTCTTGCTTCGATGCATCCCTGTCAACAATACTAAACATATTTTATGAAACATCATTCAGAATGTTAACACTGTTTCCGTCAACCAGTCACACAACTTCCTTAATCTAACGAAAGGACATCACAATTCTCTAATCACGTTCTTTCTATCTCTCAATTTTCGCATACTCTATTTTCATTTATCAACCAGTCTTCGTATATTCACACGGACAATGATACCCAGCCTCTCTCTCATCTTACTACTACTCTCGCATCTCGACAACCTAACGTGTCCATACTATTACTTCAAAAAAAATTACTTTAGACGCCAATTCGACATTCCAGCAATCACTCACCACAATCTAAGCGTATCGACCTCCTCTACACACATCGACACAAGATATATCAGCGCACTATTACATTTTATCTATGTACTTCGCTCAGGCGACATCACCAAACCTCACTCCTACTTCACTCATCGCGACGAACACGTGTTTGTCTAGAACTATACTCACGTACGAACTAAACACCTCGTACATGTATGCTATACTTAACACTTGCCAACAGCCTATCCATACTCGACGCACATATGTTTGACTACATTTTTACCGCTACAAGAACAACGGATTATCAGACAAACTACTTCAACACTCAACAGGACTTTCACAATTCAACTGTTTACTTATTTCTACTTTTCTCACTCATTCACTCCCATACGAAGGTTAGACGCTACCTCTCGCAACTTATATCGCTTTCACAGCATTATCTACTATCTCTTCAAAACAAACTTCATTCCGCTTTCTATATTTCTCCACACAACAACTTTCTCAGACTTAATCAACTCTTCCTTCTCCACAAGTACGACGTAACTCGTATTCTTCAAGCATCAACTTCTACAGTTTTTTACTCTTAATACTCTTCGCGTTCAACTGACTATTTTACTCACAGGATACTTAATTCCTCCTCAATCTATTTCTCTTTACCAGACATTCTCGGTTCAGCTGTCATACAATACTATTCTTTCTTCTCAAACCAACAAGCAAAACTATCTCAGACATCACGTCATAGCTCTGAGTCAAACCATTTATCTCTCATCCTCTACTAATTCTGTGCACACCATTTATACATCACTCAACGTGATTAACTCTCTGTACCTATCCCTTCCGGACAAACTTATTTTATCTAGTTTACTCTCCCTACACCGAAATCAAAAACCAGATATCCTGTACTACGTATCCACGTAAAATATCAACAACTCCATCGCCTACCCTATACCATGCGATGCTACACCAAACAAAATTCATCTGCCTATTCTAGACAGCTCCCATATCTATATGCTCAAATCTCAATTCTTCTCATAAACTATTCCATTTTCCTTCCTCACCCAAGGAATTTTAACCGTTATAGAGTGTGTCCAAGTTAAACATTTCGTTGTCTCTCAATATACTAACCCGTCTTTCTCTTATTATGTCCTCTTCACTATCTGTTGTCAACCTGTTAAAGTACTCAGGTCTTAAGGTCATAAGGTCTTCTATTTTACTTAAGTCACTTTCTGTCGTTGAGTAAATTCCCGCTATCTGTCTACTATTTGTCTTCTTAAATGTTTTCTTCTTATTTCCTTTATTTGCGTCGGTCTGCTCACTGTTCCCTGTATACCTTATGTAACGTTTGTACCTCCCCATTTCGTCTTCAGATGACACACTAACAATTGTTCCCTCATCAGATTCATTATAGTAGTTCACCGCAGCCACGTCGACTCTATTCTCATAGTCGCCTTTAGAACGTCTGACTTTCTTTCTCTTTCTCGGTCTTCGTCCCTTAGCCTTTCCTACTTTCTTGTCACATAAGCTGGTATCTAATTCCAAAGTTCCGTTCACTTGTCTACCAGGAACTACATCGTATGAGGAAATCTCACTCTTCAATTCAGGATCTGCTCGTA
The DNA here is from genome assembly GCA_963921405.1 of Cepaea hortensis. Lineage (NCBI taxonomy): Eukaryota > Metazoa > Mollusca > Gastropoda > Stylommatophora > Helicidae > Cepaea > Cepaea hortensis. The sequence continues at coordinate 100,124,977 of OY992892.1, read as the reverse complement.
GTGCAATTCTCTCATTCTCTGAATCATCAGTATTAATATCTGTTTCAGCATCACTATAATTCGCGGCTGTAAGAATATCTGCTCCGTAACCTGAACTTTGAGAGCTAATATTCCTACACCATTTGGGAATTAGTTTCCTGTCTATCGCTGAGGAACTTGACATAGTACTACCTCTATTAATAATCATACTATTCCTTTCCTTAATACTTTTCTTCCTTGGTTTTCTTTCGTCCTTGGTTCTCGTATGTCTGTCTTTCTTACCTTCAACCTTGTCTCCCTTAGTCAAATGAGTTGGTTTTGACTGAGTTTCTATTAAGTCAGTTTGACTTCCCTTTGTTATCTTGCTGGCTGGTTGTACCTGAGTCTGCGTACTACTTTCCATCGTATTACCTGTCTGCGTCTGTGTCTCTCGGTTTATTTTCCTTACTACTACCGTCGTCTTCTTTTCCTGTTCCATACTAATGTTGGCAAGTACTTTAGGTGTCGTTGAATTCTTATCTTTGTGTTCCACTCTGTCTTTCGATCCTGACTTCAAATATTGTCTTTGTCTCTTTTCAAACCAGTCGTTACGTCTTTTTCTGGCGGTTGCACTGTGAGAGGGCCAGTCCCACGATTTCTTTGCAAGGTTTCTCTCACGCCCAATACTATACCAGTCTGACCTTTCACTATTACGTCTGTTCTTCTTGCCGTCTCTTACCCTATAAGCATTTGGACTTGGTTCGTCATAACCAGCCGCATACATAGAATCATATCGTCTTCTGTCTTCATTAAGCACTGGCTGTCTCCTGTTATTCCCTCCTACTCTGTTGCCTTGTACATTAAATCTATAGGTCTCTAGTCCATTTGTTCTTCTTCTTAACCTTTCTACAAAATTATTTACCTCATCGACCGCTACTTTCAATTCTTGCAACCATGCAGTCACGCGTCCTAATTCTTTATCCATTTTTATCCGGTATGTTGTATGTTTACAATGTTCGGCAATGTAATCCAATCCACTATACACTACCAAGTACCTGTCCTAACAAATATCTGGGGTCTCCATATTGTAGATCTGAAACATGAAATACCCCCGTACAACACAAAATTGCAATATATATATATCACTATATTAGTATAATATTAATCTTATTTCAAGTTCATTATTATAAGACAACATTTATATGTCCGAGGTGTCCTGTTCCGCTGAAATATACTTTAACAAAGCAAGCAAAGAAGCACACAATTTCAATTTCTTAATTTAAGGAATACACTCACTTGTTTTGGAAAACTACAGTTAGTTTTTGGGTTTGAGAACCACACAATTTCACCTTCTTAATTTAAGGAATACACTCACTTGTTTTGGAAAACTATAGTTAGTTTTTGGGTTTGAGAACCACACAATTTCACCTTCTTTTTGTTTCCGGACTCAAGCACGTACTTTCCTCGACTCGTTCGATCACCAGGAACCTGTTTCAGTTGAAAAATCGGTCGCTGAGTTCCGGTAGACTGTCTCTTCTCCCAAGTAATTTCGTCACTTCTCTAGGGATGCCGGGATAATCTTCAACCCCTGGTCGGGTCCCATCTGAGATATCTAGCCTTTGTTTTCACCCCGGTTGGGGCACATCATCGATGTCTTGAGATAGCGACAATGTAAGCGGCGATTTGAAATTAGCAAAACTCAGGCTATGGTAAGCCCCTTGGAAACGCTAAAGTCAGACAACGGCTATGGTAAGCCCCTTGGAAACGCCACAGTCAGACAACGGCTATGGTAAGCCCCTTGGAAACGCTACAGTCAGACAACGGCTATGGTAAGCCCCTTGGAAACGCTACAGTCAGACAACGGCTATGGTAAGCCCCTTGATTTGTACTATGCAAAGCGACGGCTCTACCAAGCCTCTTGAGTTGAAAATTTGTTATCTCAAGTCTCTGTAACAGCTTTACAAGATTGTGAGGAGCGGTCAAGCGTATCAGCCACCCAGGGATGGGCTCTTGAAACACAGTAAAGCTCTGTGATGAGCTGACGAGGGCTCGATTTTAATGACCAATTTATCGGGCCACAGCGACCAAAACCATCACTGGACGATGGTGATCAAGAAAATCAGTATTTCAGCCGAACTTGATATGGAGCTTCGGTCCAGGCCAATTATAGCTGTAAGTCTCATAGACGGCCATTTTCTTAGAATTTGAGAGCTGAAAAAATTTACTCAGTCCGTTAACAAGCAATTGACCTTCAGAGCAGCCAGGTTAAAGCAACGGCAGTCCAAACTCACAGGAGGATATCAACCATAGTTCGGTCGCCCAGAGCACAATAACAAGCGACTCCCGACTTTGACAAAAACCTCCAACAGACAGTAGCTCCGTCTAAAAACTGATTCGAGAAAACGTCTGTTCTAATACAGGCCTCAAAAGGTAGTCTGGTCTGGATCTTTTGATGGTTTATTAGTACTTCTCGTTGTGGCCGCGACGGCAAAGTCCAGTCCAGTATCCTTGGTTAAGCGGCACCATTTATTAGTCCTGTAACAGTGTGTACAGAGACTAACAAGACGTCAGTTCAATTTCAAATATCGTTTATTATCTTGATGGTGACAACATGGCTCCTTCTTCCTCTGAGCCGGGATGTAAACTCCCCTAGCCAACACCATACGTCACGATTGACCATCTCTCACCCTTTCACTCTCGATGCTCAATCGTGCTATATCTATTTCCCACTAGATCCTAATAATACCCCAATACTCTATTACTGTTACATTAGACCTGGAAGGGATTATCAGTGTTTAGACCTGGAAGGGAGGATCCGTGTTTAGACCTGGAAGGGAGAATCAGTGTTTAGACCTGGAAGGGCGGATCAGTGTTTAGAACTGGAAGGGAGGATCAGTGTTTAGACCTGGAAGGGAGAATCGGTGTTTAGACCTGGAAGGGCGGATCAGTATTTAGACCTGGAAGTGAGGATCAGTGTTTAGACCTGGAAGGGAGGATCAGTGTTTAGACCTGGAAGTGAGCATCCGTGTTTAGACCTGGAAGGGAGGATCAGTGTTTAGACCTGGAAGTGAGGTTCAGTGTTTAGACCTGGAAGGGAGGATAAGTGTTTAGACCTGGAAGTGAGGATCAGTGTTTAGACCTGGAAGGGAGGATCCGTGTTTAGACCTGGAAGGGAGGATCACTGTTTAGACCTGGAAGGGCTGATCAGTGTTTAGACCTGGAAGGGAGGATCAGTGTTTAGACCTGGAAGTGAGCATCCGTGTTTAGACCTGGAAGGGAGGATCAGTGTTTAGACCTGGAAGGGAGGATCAGTGTTTAGACCTGGAAGGGAGGATCAGTGTTTAGAAGCAACTGGACACGTATTCGGACGCACCACCACCGTGTCACACCGTGCCACACACACCCACACACATACACACCCACACACACAAGCCAGAGTAACCCAGAGGCCACACAGGGCACCCACACACCCACATAACACCAACATACACCCCCACACACATCCACACACACTCAGACACACACTGACATACAACACACACACACCTCTATACACCCCACTCACACCCCCCCACCCATACACACCCCACCCACATACACCCCACCCACACCCACACCCATACCCACACATACACCCACTCATACACATTCACACACACCTACCCACACATATACACACCCACATACAGACCCTCACATACACACCCACACACCCACACATCCACACAAACTCACACCCACACACACCCACCCATACACCCCCACACACACACACACACCCACCCACCCACACACACCCGCACACACACTCTCACACACTCACCCATACACACCCACACACACACACCCAGACACACCTACCCACACACACGCACCCACATACACCCACTCACATACACACCCACACACCCAACCCCACACATTCACACACACCCACACACACCCCACACACCCACACACACACTCACACACCCACACACCCACCCACCCCAAGCCATAATCCCCCCAGTCCACACGGGACATCCAGGCCCTAAAGCTGGGAGACTTCGGATCGATTTCCTGGGAAATCCTGCACAATTGTGACCTCTTTCATGGCGGTTCAGACATGGCCTGACCTTTGCTCCGTGCAAAGGTCATGGGCTGATGTTTTTTCTCCGAGTTATTTATTAATATTCGGGAGTCTCGTTTGGGATTACATACAACCAATATGCGTGGAAGAGAACCATGGCCAATTACCAGGTTTTGAGAGATTGTGTAGTGGTTTCAGAGAACTACACTTCTAAGGAAGAGTCTTAAGTAATTTTAAAGAGATAATTAGTCTTGGAGATGTGATGAAAGTGATCTATATAGGAAGAGAACTGGTTGCTCATATGTAAAGTAGGCAATCCACATTATATTGACACGATATTCCTAATATTCTTAATCTAATCAATCGGTACAATTATCTCGGAACAGTGATAACATCTGATGGGAGATGCCTTGAGGAGAATAGAACAAGAATCGCCATGGGGAATAACCAAGTCTTACAAGAAACAAATGAAAACCGTAACCTGACTAGAGAAATTGGAGAACGTGGTGACAACTGGCAAGATCGAGGGAGAAGAGAACAAGGGGAAGGCAGAGAAGTAAATACCTGGATGGCTTGGCCACGTGGTATGGTCGAGACAAGAACACTGAGCTGATCCAGGAACGACTCTGGTGATCGCTTGAAATGGCGAAACATGACCGCCGACGCTTATCGGCATGGCACGTGATGAATGAATGGTATAAGGCAGAGAGAGAGAGAGAGAGAGAGAGAGAGAGAGAGAGAGAGAGAGAGAGAGAGAGAGAGAGAGAGATGGAGAAAGGGAGGGAGGGAGGGAACGACGAACGAAAGACTTAATATTATTTTCAACGGGTTAAGGGCACGAAGGCGCGACAAACGTTTTGTCCTTCTCATCCCCCTCCCACCCCACATACTTTCATTCATATCATCGCCTGGATCTTTTCTCCGGGGCATGCCGGTGTGCTGGGAAATGAACACGCGGACAGATTGGCTGGCTCTGCAGAACTTGGTAGAGTATTGATAGACGTGGTTGCGGCCTTGTGGGAGCACGTGCACACCTCGGAGGAGCAAATGGATTACCATGGTCTGGCAAGAATGAGACAGCGAGGAGTGACGAGGGGATCTGACCGACGCTCAACGCTCAGAGGAAAGGCAAGACGGACTTATAATCAGATTGCTACTGGTACTATTAGTGTTGGAACTCTTCGCTGGCTGCTGAGGATGGGGACGGAGCGCTTATGGGAATGTCCCGAATGCTGTGATGTCGATCCTAAATCAATCAATCAATCAATCAATCAATCAATCAATTAATCTATTATTGTGTCCATCTTAAACCCCAACAACAACAACAACAACAACAACAACAACAACAACAACAACAACAACAACAACAACAACAACAACAACATACGCATTATAAACGTACGAACCACGTGATTGAAATGTGCTAACAATAATCAATTTATAACGAATTAATACTAATTATTGATATGGAAATTGGAATGAGACTAAGGGAAATATACCGCAGCGCGAAATGGAAGAATGCTTATTGTACTGGGATGTTTATGAGATGATGGTCGTCTCCAAGAAGAAAGACATACCACAATGTAATATATACGGGTAAATGATAATATTCTTAAACTATCTCGGAACGGTTATAACATCTGATGGGAGGTGTCTTGAACAAGAATCGCCAAGGTGAAAGTAGTCTTTAGCAGGATAGAAAACATACTGACTAATAAAAAGATGCGAATTGCAACGAAAAAAAAGAGTGTTGATGTGCAATATATAACAAGTACTTTTGTATGGGTGCAAAACGTGGACAATGAGCAGACAAGCTGAGAAACATTTAATGGCAGTGGGGGAAAAGGTGAGGGGGGAACACCGTAAACTGATTAGAGAAAATTAGAAGTAGTCGGGACAGTTTGGGCAGGTTATGAGAAGAAATAAACTAGAGAACTTGATGACATGTGGCAAGGCTAAGACAGCCAAGTAAATATATATGGCCTCATGGCATAATCGAGACAGGAACACAGAGCTGATCCACGACTCTGGTGATCGTGTGAGATGGCAAAAATATCCTCTCGGCGTGGCGCATAATGATAATGATGATCTGTAAGTAGGGGGCTGCGTGGTCTCGAGGTATGGTGTCCGTCTCGAGTGCTGGAGGTCCCGGGTTCAAGCCCCGGTGAGGACCGGGATTTTTTCACATGGACTTCTAGTAATAAAATGTCCCCTGGTCTCTGGGTAGTGAGGTCGGACGCCCGTGTGTATTGTTGTCTCTGGGTAGTGGGATCGGACGTCCGTGTGTATTGTTGTCTCTGGGTAGTGAGATCGGACGCCCGTGTGTATTGTTGTCTCTGGGTAGTGAGATCGGACGCCCGTGTGTATTGTTGTCTCTGGGTAGTGAGATCGGACGCCCGTGTGTATTGTTGTCTCTGGGTAGTGAGATCGGACGCCCGTGTGTATTGTTGTCTCTGGGTAGTGGGATCGGACGTCCGTGTGTATTGTTGTCTCTGGGTAGTGAGATCGGACGTCCGTGTGTATTGTTGTCTCTGGGTAGTGAGATCGGACGCCCGTGTGTATTGTTGTCTCTGGGTAGTGAGATCGGACGCCCGTGTGTATTGTTGTCTCTGGGTAGTGAGATCGGACGTCCGTGTGTATTGTTGTCTCTAGGTAGTGAGATCGGACGCCCGTGTGTATTGTTGTCTCTGGGTAGTGAGATCGGACGCCCGTGTGTATTGTTGTCTCTGGGTAGTGAGATCGGACGCCCGTGTGTATTGTTGTCTCTGGGTAGTGAGATCGGACGCCCGTGTGTATTGTTGTCTCTGGGTAGTGAGATCGGACGTCCGTGTGTATTGTTGTCTCTGGGTAGTGGGATCGGACGCCCGTGTGTATTGTTGTCTCTGGGTAGTGAGATCGGACGTCCGTGTGTATTGTTGTCTCTGGGTAGTGAGATCGGACACCCGTGTGTATTGTTGTCTCTGGGTAGTGGGATCGGACGCCCGTGTGTATTGTTGTCTCTGGGTAGTGAGATCGGACGCCCGTGTGTATTGTTGTCTCTGGGTAGTGAGATCGGACGCCCGTGTGTATTGTTGTCTCTGGGTAGTGAGATCGGACGCCCGTGTTTATTGTTGTCTCTGGGTAGTGAGATCGGAGCTGAGTTTCTCCAGGCTCAGGTTTGAGTTAGGAGGAGAAAGGAGCACTTATGGGTTGCACCCGTGTGCTGTGATGTTGATCCATCGACTAAACTAAGCTAACGGAGCACTTATGGGTTACACCCGTGTGCCGTGATGTTGATCCATCGACTAAACTAAACTAACGGAGCACTGATGGGTTACACCCGTGTGACGTGATGCTGATCCATCGACTAAACTAAACTAACGGAGCACTTATGGGTTACACCCGTGTGCCGTGATGTTGATCCGTCGACTAAACTAAACTAACGGAGCACTTATGGGTTACACCCGTGTGCCGTGATGTTGATCCGTCGACTAAACTAAACTAACGGAGCACTTATGGGTTACACCCGTGTGCCGTGATGTTGACCCATCGACTAAACTAAACTAACGGAGCACTTATGGGTTACACCCGTGTGCCGTGATGTTGACCCATCGACTAAACTAAACTAACGGAGCACTTATGGGTTACACCCGTGTGCTGTGATGTTGATCCATCGACTAAACTAAACTAACGGAGCACTGATGGGTTACACCCGTGTGACGTGATGCTGATCCATCGACTAAACTAAACTAACGGAGCACTTATGGGTTACACCCGTGTGCCGTGATGTTGATCCGTCGACTAAACTAAACTAACGGAGCACTTATGGGTTACACCCGTGTGCCGTGATGTTGATCCGTCGACTAAACTAAACTAACGGAGCACTTATGGGTTACACCCGTGTGCCGTGATGTTGACCCATCGACTAAACTAAACTAACGGAGCACTTATGGGTTACACCCGTGTGCCGTGATGTTGACCCATCGACTAAACTAAACTAACGGAGCACTTATGGGTTACACCCGTGTGCCGTGATGTTGACCCATCGACTAAACTAAACTAACGGAGCACTGATGGGTTACACCCGTGTGCCGTGATGCTGATCCATCGACTAAACTAAACTAACGGAGCACTTATGGGTTACACCCGTGTGCCGTGATGTTGATCCGTCGACTAAACTAAACTAACGGAGCACTTAACTTATGGGTTACACCCGTGTGCCGTGATGTTGATCCGTCGACTAAACTAAACTAACGGAGCACTTATGGGTTACACCCGTGTGCCGTGATGTTGACCCATCGACTAAACTAAACTAACGGAGCACTCATGGGTTACACCCGTGTGCCGTGATGTTGACCCATCGACTAAACTAAACTAACTGAGCACTTATGGGTTACACCCGTGTGCCGTGATGTTGACCCATCGACTAAACTAAACTAACGGAGCACTTATGGGTTACACCCGTGTGTGTGCCGTGATGTTGACCCATCGACTAAACTAAACTAACGGAGCACTTATGGGTTACACCCGTGTGCCGTGATGCTGATCCATCGACTAAACTAAACTAACGGAGCACTTATTTGTTACACCCGTGTGCCGTGATGTTGACTCATCGACTAAACTAAACTAACGGAGCACTTATGGGTTACACCCGTGTGCCGTGATGTTGACCCATCGACTAAACTAAACTAACGGAGCACTTATGGGTTACACCCGTGTGCCGTGATGTTGACCCATCGACTAAACTAAACTAACGGAGCACCTATGGGTTACACCCGTGTGCCGTGATGTTGACCCATCGACTAAACTAAACTAACGGAGCACTTATGGGTTACACCCGTGTGCCGTGATGTTGATCCGTCGACTAAACTAAACTAACGGAGCACTTATGGGTTACACCCGTGTGCCGTGATGTTGATCCGTCGACTAAACTAAACTAACGGAGCATTTATTTGTTACACCCGTGTGCCGTGATGTTGACCCATCGACTAAACAAAACTAACGGAGCACTTATGGGTTACACCCGTGTGCCGTGATGTTGACCCATCGACTAAACTAAACTAAATTAAACTAAACTGTAAGAAGGTCTGTAGTCTGTCCAAGGCAGTGTTCAGTTACCATGTGATTCTATGTATAGAGATTGATGGTGTCAGGTTACGTGTGGAAGTTTGTTCCGCTGTTGATCTGCGGAGGCTTGGTTTGTTCCGTTGGTGATCAGCGGAGGCTTTTTTTCCTTTATTCAGCCTATCCTAGGCTGGGGGGGGGGGGGGTGTAGCATGTTTTTTTTTAAAAAGTCTATCCCAGGTTTAGGGATATGTAGCACGTTTTTTTAAAGTCTATCCTAGGTTAAGTGACGTGCAGCATGTTTTGTTAAGTCTATCCTAGACTAGGTGATGTGTAGCATGTTTTGTTTAAGTCTATCCTAGACTAGGTGATGTGTGGCAGGTTTTGTTTAAGTCTGTTCTAACTAGCTGACGTGTAGCGTGTTCAGGGATTTGCTAAGTTTTGCGTTATTTTCAAACAACTGCCAGATGTGATTTAGAGCACTAGAATATAAGACATTGTGAACTAGTCTGGCCGGATGAAAAAAAAAGCGTTTTTGGAGTGGTAGTGTCTGAGAGCGTTTTTAGGTTAGAATTGTTACTTTCATTTAACACTATGAATTACATCCACGGCCCGTTTCTGGAGTGAGTAAAGCCTTGTAGTAATTGAATTGGAACATCTATCCCATACTGTTTAGTAATAGCCAGTATGTGTCTGTATTTGAAATGTATCGAATATTCTTTTATGTCTCCATTAACGACATCGTAAATTTGATCACCCTAACAGTTAAAATTAATTCTGCTATTTGTTTAAGGAGACCTTGACTATTATAATTAATGGTTTGATTTCTATCAATGATCAGACCGAATGTTTGTCAACAGTTACACTTTCTACAAACATGTTACCAACATGGAGATTCTCTGTGTTGTGGGTTTGTCTGGTTGTTCCTCTGTGCATGTAATCTGTGCTGTGGGTTTGTCTGGTTGTTTCCCTGTGCATGTAATCTGTGCTGTAGGTTTGTTTGGTTGTTATTACAAAAGATTTTATTTACTAATTATTATTTGATATGTTTTGCACGTAACAACATTGTAATAATTTTGTCGCAGACAACTCCAGTAATTATCATTTCATGCATTTGTATAGACTGTACAAATTGATGGCAGGACGACGAAATGCAGACATGGAAAATCATGTATAGAAAGGGAAGATAATTTATAGTACAGGAAGATCATTTACAGAAAAGGAAGTTAAATTATAGAAAAGGAAGATCTTTTATACAAATGACAAATGGCAGAGAGCCGCGTGCAGAGCTTTGGGGTATGCCAACATTTAAACTTGTGGTTTTCTATTGCGTTGTACTGTTTGGTATCACTTGTTTTCTGTGTATTTATCTACAAACAACAACAGAGTAGATTGTATCTACATATACAAACAGCAACATATATGATTGTATCTACATCTAGAAACAGCAACATATACGATTGTGCACAAACCATATATAGTACGATTTATTGCCTGGCACATTTCGTTGCATCTCGTGCCAGGCAATAAATCGTACTATATATGGCATGTGTCTTCGTTATTCAAATTTACTACGGGATAACATTGTTTTGATATATGATTGTATCTAAATTTACACACAGCAACATAGCAGACTGTATCTAAATATACAAACAGCTACATATATGACTGTATCTACATCTACAAAGAGCAACATCTACATTTACAAACAGCAACATAGTAGACTGCATCTACATCTACAAACAACAACATCTACATTTACAAACAGCAACACAGTAGACTTATCTACATCTAGAAACAGCAACATAATAGACTGTATCTAAATATATAAACAGCTACATATATGACTGTATCTACATCTACAAAGAGCAACATCTACATTTACAAACAGCAACATAGTAGACTGCATCTACATCAACAAACAGCAACATAGTAGATTGTTTCTACATCTACAACCAGCAACATAGTATATTGTTTCTACATCTACAACCAGCAACATAGTAGATTGTTTCTACATCTACAACCAGCAACATAACATATTGTATCTACATCTGCAATCAGTAACATAGTATATTGCATCTACATCTACAAAACAGCAACATATATGATTGTATCTACATCTTCAAACAGCAATATAGTAGTTTGTATCTACACCTACAAACAGCACCATATATGATTATATCTGTTACACAAACAACATCATAGTAGTTTATATCTACGACAACAAACAGCACGATTTAGTAAAAGATCTTTTCACGTTAACAAACAGCATCTCCTTGAAGAAATGTAAACCTAACTGGGACATTGAACGTGACATTCAACGTGACATTCAACTGGACATTCAACTGGACATTCAACTGGACATTGAAAGTGACATTCAACTGGACATTGAACGTGACATTCAACTGGACATTCAACTGAACATTCAACTGGACATTCAACTGGACATTCAACTGGACATTGAACGTGACATTCAACTGGACATTGAACGTGACATTCAACTGGACATTCAACTGGACATTCAACTGAACATTCAACTGGACATTCAACTGGACATTCAACGTGATATTCAACTGGACATTGAACATGACATTCAACTGGACATTCAACTGGACATTCAACTGGACATTCAACTGTACATTCAACTGGACATTCAACTGGACATTCAACTGGACATTGAACGTGACATTCAACTGGACATTCAACTGGACATTCAACTGAACATCCAACTGGACATTCAACTGGACATTGAACGTGACATTCAACTGGACATTGAACGTGACATTCAACTGGACATTCAACTGGACATTCAACTGGACATTCAACGTGATATTCAACTGGACATTGGACATGTGACGTACACAGACAGCTTACCCGGGGTAGCTCCTTGCGTCCACTGCGGCAACACTGAAAGGGAACGTGGAACATTCTGACCAGATCTTTGACTCCTGTGCCCAGTGTGGCTAGAGTGGACACGGTCATGTTCTTCAGCCCCTGACCGCTGGACTCTACCTCACTGTATGGGCTTAGGTCGTCTGGCCCTTCTGTGAGATTCTGGCCCTCACAGAATGTCACCTTCGTTGCTTTTCTTCTGTTCGATCTTTGGGAATGATGGACATCTGTACAATACGATTGTGTGCTATCGCAGTATTTGTTCGTGCCCGCAAGGGTTGTGTCACATACCTGATCTTCGGAGATTCCAAAGGTGTCCTCAAATACGGGAAGTCCGTGAGTTGCATCTTCAGAATATTCGTTCAGAACCTCAATGAAGGACTCGCAACTGGTTTGAGATGCCCGGTGCACTTTCATCACCTCTGAAGATCTAGAGAAGTCATACACCTGGACAGACGGTGTTTGTCGAGATCGACTGATGACCAGGCCGCCTCCGACAGCCTTGTTGTCAACGTCTCCGACTGAATCAAACGACAGTCTTGAGTTCAATGGCTGCCATTTGATGACACTGACATTCTGGTAATGAGAAGCATCATATCCGGACATATTGTCCACACCACCGCCATTATAACCTTGACCATCAGGGTGTGAGTTCTTCGTGTCATGCTTGGCGTATGAGTATTCGTCAAATATATAAGAGTCAGTCACGTCACTCAAGGTGGAGTCTCTCAGGACACCGGGTACAACCAGGCCCGAGGAGCTGTCCGACTCGTAGGATGACCTCTTGTCATAGACATCGTCCGCGCGTGAGCTATTGCCCCACGATGCTGAAGTTGATTCATAGCTCAGGCGTGGATCTGAAGTGATGCCTAAGCCTGGAGCTAAACTCTCCGACTCTGAGCCCATCAGGCAGGGAGTGGAGCAAGTCAGACTCGAAGACCTGGGATCTGCCTTGTCACTTGCTGACAGATGGGGTGTAGAGCTCAACCATGTGGCCTTTCTCTGAGGCGATGTGGACTGGGTGTACGACTCGGCATTCCCAGGATATGCCACACTAGGCATACTTTGGCGTTGTTGTCTGTTAGCATTGGGAGTCTGGTTGGGGTAGTTAGAATGACCTGTGGCAGAGTGAAAGCTCTCTGGTGGAGGCATATAGCCAATGTTTGCATAGAAGTGCGAGCCCTGCTGGGTGACAGATTCTGCTTCATCAACTTCAGATGTGGCACCGGTCAGCGTGCAACTGACCAGATTACTCGCTTGTTGTTGGTTCCTCATTTGCACAGGCCAGTCTACATTTCTAGGATCAGTTTCGCGATCTCCCGACGACACACTCTTGGCTACGTCCGACGTGTAGGTGATGTTGACGTAAGTGTTGGATTTTGTGCCAGACGTCGGGCCCTGAACACAGTCTGTGCTGACGTGGTTGGGTTCGCGTGAACCTTGTCGTGATCTCAACTCGTGCAGGACAGATTCGTATATATTCACAGTGCCATCACAAGCTTTCATTTCATCAATGACTGGCTTGTTGTTGTCGGTCCTCTCGTGTCCTGTCGTTTCATCTGATCTGTCTGTTTGTCTTGCTGCCAGGTAGCCAGCCTCTGTGATGGCGTTATTCTTGTTGTCGGTTGTATATTCTGGGATCTGTGACTCTTGGATGCCTTCCTTGACAGACTTATCTGTGAACTTGACCTCCTCCAAGAGCTCCTCCCGGCTGCCGGCAAAGTTTCTGTTAAGCTCGTGCAGGTTGACCACAAACGTGTGCACAACTTGACCAGGAGCCTGGCTCTTGGCAGCCTTCTTGTGCTGGCCATCAAACTTTAAATTGCCCTGACTCAACCCTAGGCCATTATGTTGGAGTATTTTATTTTTATTCATCACCGCAGACATCTTTCTGTCTGGCTTCCTCTCGGTGATTGTACAGTTGAGGGGCAGTTTGAAGGGCCCCCCACAACAGAGCGACAGCGAGAATTGTTCTTCCAGGCTGCCAATGTGATCGGGAGACTCGGGCACGTTGACGGCCAGGGAATCAGCATCTTCGGCTCGGTCTACAGGCAGAAACGGATACCCATGGGCGTGTTCATATGCAGGACCTGATGTGTGCATGCACACTATTTCCTCATAGCTGCTGGTTTCAAGATTCGGAAACGCTCCGACCGTCCGATCCACATCCATGTCTGACCCATCCTTGAGATCGTCATCTACAAGGGAAGAGCTCATTGTAACTGCATTGATTGCCTCTTTCGGCCTGTCTTCTTTGTCGCCTTTCATTGCCGTTTCCCTGTAGATTGTATTGCCGTTAACGTTTACATAAAGATCCCTTGATAGATCTCTACTGTATTTACCACGCTTGGTGTTGCTCCAGCCATTCTCACACTGTGGAAAGATGGGTACCTTTGCTGGAAAGACTTCGTTAGGCATGTAGGAATAATTAATAGCGTCCTTTCCGTTGAAAATGGTTACCTTGTTTGTACCCATACAATTGTCCGGTGACTGTTGGATTCTTTCTTTTTTGGCGAATGTCATTCTTTCTGTTATTTCATCTTGACTACTTCTGTCTTCTGGGAAATCTTTAGCAGAAACACTAGGATCGGGAGACAAATTGCTTGTCCTGACCCAGTTCTGTTCTAATACCATCAGTTTGTTTATGTTTTCTTTACTGTCATAGACAGATGTCATGGGCTTGTCTGTTTGCTCTGTTCGTCCATAGACAGACTTGATCTGCCCACAAGTAGCACTACCACCTCTCACAGCGCTGGCAACACTACAGCCTTCTGCAAATGAACTTGTTATATCATCGTTATCGGTAGTTAGTTCTGTAAAGTCTACTCCAAAATGGCGATGAGAATTTGTGGTTGCCTTGTCCATCAAAGAACCGCTCAATTTATAGCAGCCATGATTATGAAACCCAGTCATGTTTACACGGTCATCGATATCGATTACTGCCAGTGCTTCTGTCGGGCGCTTGCCTCCCCTTGTGTAAATGGGCAGGTCTACGGATAGTTCTGAGTTGTAGTCAATAGAACCGTCTGGGTTCGTGTCTTTTAATTGACCTCCGGGCTTAACCACAGAATCCCCAGACCTGAATTCTTCATCCGGCAATCTGGACACTGCGTCTGTCGTTCCGAGAATACCAACGTCGGGCGCGCGTTCAGTGAAATGTTCCGTTTCTTTGCATGGCTGAATAATTTGCTGTCCTTGCCGTAAATTCAACATATCCGAGACAACACAAGACTGCATGCCAATATTTCCTAGAGATGCTCTGGTTTCTAGATCATGACAGTAGGTCTCCTTAACCGTGATACCTTCTATATTTGAAGACACCAAGCTGTGTATGTTATGTCGAGCTGGTGGTATGGTGACCTCTTGACCATTGCCTACGACGGTAAATAGGTCCACGGTGCTGGTGTCTTGTTCGCCATTGATCGTTGCTGGCACACCTCCGGTTTGGCTCCTCGTGTGACCACTGTATTCAGAAACTGGTAGCTTTGTTTCAACGATATCGTTCCCCAGTTGTTGCCCTGTTTCCGTGACGGCTGCAGCGACAATCGGCAGGTTGGTATCACACTGGATGGACCTTATTAATGAGGATTTATCACACATATCCTCCCCTGGTTCTTCTATGGTATGCACGACATAGTTGTCTGTCTTTAATTCTGATATGATATAGCCATGTTCCTGGCCCACCATCTCTGGACGAAAGGCATTGCGATCCTGGCTGCTAGTGTGTCTGCCCAGCTCAGCGCTCGTTGCCTTCTGGTGCTTTCTATCTACACCACTGGGTCCCGCAGCTTGAATTTCATGGGAGAACCTGAGACAATCAACGCCATGGCTGTCAGCCTGAATGTCCGTTAGAGGCCAGTTGCCATCTTGTGAAGACGGTTTGGTCATTGGGGACATCGGAGACATTTCCTCTGGAGGCTCGGTGATGTTTCTGTCTACACCATCTCTAGCAGGCCGTGATAGAACATTTGTCTGGTAATGGGCATTCTTGCAACTGACGTTCTCGGCATCCAAGGACCCACTAATTCTGGACTCAGTCTCATCTGTAAGAGATTTCATTGGTCCCGCTCTGTCTGCAGCCAACTCACCAGAGTCATTCACGTCATCAACTGTTAAAGTCTTCATGTCGCCTTCTGATAACTCAACATGTTCTGTATTCTTTAGCACCGTCTTTTCTTTCGCTCCTACACAACAAGTTGCCGTAGTGGAAACCGCGTGAATCTGTGGACTTTGCTGCGTCTGTAGTACTTCCGAAGTTGATCTTCTAGTAGCAGTAGAAGAGGCTGCATCCTGGATGAACGAAGCAAAAGTCCTGAATATTTCCTTGGTCATTGACTCGGCAAACATATTCAGTTGGGTGTTTGATATGTCTTTTTGAGAATCCTTCAATTGGGGACAGTTTGATGTTGGCATTGTCGTGTCTTCAGATTCTAATAAATTGTGGTCTCCGCACACTTCCAGTTTCGTCTGTTCGTTTTCCCGTTCTTTGCACATGCTAATTGCACTTTCCTTGTCCTGTCTTGGATGTATTAAAACAATAGTGTTTCCCAATTTTGTTGGTGCACATGTTGCATGTTTACCCATTGTAGCATCCACACAATCAGCTAGGGCTCGAGTCGTTGTTGTTACACTTTCTGGGAAGCCCGGTTCTGGGTGACCCACTAATGATGCACCAGATCTCATGGAAGAATCAGCTGAAGTGCCAGCAGGCAACACCAATGCTTGTGTGTTTACTAGACAATTTCCTGCCGTGTTCCCAGCAATGGACGGTGTTGACTTCTGGCTACAGGCGTAGGCTGGTTTGAAGGAAGTTAGATGATGTGACTGACTCTCCTCATACTTTACGTTCATCGGAGACATTCGGTAGGGTTTAATCTCCTCCGTTTTCACAACATAATCAGGCAGGGAGTATCTACGATCCTGTTCAACCCCTACAGATGGCAATATGATTGGAGGCAGGTACTTGACTAGACTCTTCAGCCGCATCATTGGCAGCGAGCGACGGCGAGTTTGCTCCAGTAGACTCATCTTCCGTAAGTCGATCGACAGGGACTTTCTGTTGTGTCTAAGCAACGGCTGGCGGGCTTCCTCTCGTGGCGTTAAGTCAGCATCGTTGTCCAGAGTTTGGCCTTCGCTACTGGCAGCCTGTACATCATTAGACTTTTCTGATGTGACCATTTGGTTGCAGCCATCTAATCTCTCTGTCTCTAAGTGTGAGCCGAAAGTAAAATCATCTGCAGAATTACTAGCTGCTGAAGTTTCAGTAGAGATGCCTACAGCCGTGGTTGGAGAACCGTTGATGGCTTCATCATAGTCGCTGTCATTTCTTTGAAGCAGTGCATCCGCCGACGCAGCAGCTCCTTCTGTAACCTCCAGCTTTAGTCGTGCTGCTGATGCTTCATGTGAAGATGTACCATCCTCATCAGAGACATCACATTTAAACATAGTCATGTCTTCTAGACGACAGTCACCCGTCCGAGATCCCCAAATGGTGCCATGTCCCTCCTTAGTCTCAACACTTCGGTCCCCACCATGTCCCTTAGTCTCAGCGCGTTCGTCTTCACCATACACACCAGTGCTCATGAGCGCTAGTTGTCTGTCTTCCAGCGGAAGTTGAGCAAAATCTTCCAGCATTGAGGCATCTGGCGTGAAGATGTCACTGGGTGAACTGCCTGTGTATACTTCCATCTCCGGGGATTTCTCGTCGTGCGTGCTGGAGTCTGAACTTGCCACAACGCTGCTGGCGTCTGTAACTGTCTTCTCGCTTAATGAATCGGTGTCATTCCACCCGGGGGATGTTGGGCAGCTCCACAACAGATCAGGGTCTTCAATGAACAAGTCTTGAGAGCAAACGTCGTTAGAGGACGCTGTTATCGTATCTGTAGAGAATGAATTGCGGTGTCGATTGACTCCAGTCAGCGATAGACCACACTTGTAGTCATATGTACCTAGTGGCATCGCCGCTCCACTGGCAGGTCTGACAGGTTGTAACTTGCTGTCTTCTGTGGGCACGGCAGACTTAATACAATAGTTGCCCGCATTAGCACCAGGATACCAGGCCTGCAGATCTGGGCTGGAGGCATGCACGTGTACCTCAGCTTCTTCATCACATCCACGTTGGGAGTTAGTTAGCTTCTCGGCGTCTGGTCTGGTGTCCACGCATACAATAGAGGGACTACCCAACAATTGTCCACTGGCCAGGAGACTTTCGTGAATTGAGTGCGACAGCTCGGCCACGTCAAAACTTCTCGTCGACAGCTGAGAAATTTCCAGAGGATCGTCCTCCGAGAACGGCTCCGATTCTCCTTCAGAGTAGGATTTTCTGTGAGCTGACTTTTTATGGATGTCTGTGTCGCTACTGGACAACGTTGGGTTAGCACAATCATCGAGTGGCGAAATGGGCGCACATTTCCCACCGTCTGGTAACTTCCGCTCATCGTTTGTATGGCTGGGCTGAGCTGTCAGACAATATTTGGGCAAAGTTGGTTTGTGACTTTGACCCTCGATGGCGTCTTCAGTCTTTGCGTCTTCGGGTGTAAGAATGTCTAGATGGTGTTTATAGTCAGCAGGCCTTGAAGAGCAATGGCTAATTCTGGCATTGTTGCCATCACGTGAAGCATCTCTATCCACATGATTTACATGTAAATCTTGGGTTAAATCCACGTGATCACTTCCTTGTTCGTTAACCGCATTTTCTGTAGTGTTGCTGGCATGTACATATTCACGGCTCTTATTGTGGTCAAACGTTCCAGAAGGATCCATTTGTTTACTGCAGCATTCCAGGGAACTTCCACTAAGCTTGGCCGAGTCTTCACTATACACACATTGATCGTTGTCTGTCAGATAAACAGGCGTTTGGTCCTCCATAGACGAGAAACTGTCTGTCTCTTCCAGCTTGAGGATCGTGTCATCGAAGGACTGCTGGTTGTGCAGCAGGAACTGGCCTGCCTGTAGAAGCAGTCTCCGCGACTTGTGTTTGCAGTGGTTGCTAAGGTCATGGTCAGACTGAGAAACGCCATCGTTGCCTCCGGTAGCTACCTGCCAGGTGAGGGGAAACATACTGAACTTGCCCCGTTCAGGAATGTCTGTAGTTTCTAGATGAACATCTTCACAATGTACCTCTTCCATTGATACTCTACTACCGTGACCACATGGTTCAATACTATACTCGATGTCTGTTGCGAAAGTCTTGAAGTCTAACAAAATCTCGACCTCCAGGCTCTACAGAAGACTTTTCTTCGATTCCATAATGTGTTCCGGAGAGCTGGGCGGCCGGTAGTCAGTTATTGTAACCATGAAACCACAGGATCCCCACTACACTGTAACAATGTGGGTAAGGCGTGGGGCATTTTTCCCTCGACAGGGCCTCCCTAAATTCTGTCTACAGCTTGTGATGTTCCACAGCGCTCGGATAACTGGCAACATCTCAAAGCCCTCATCGATTGATGGCATTGTTTCGACTCGACGGCGCCCGATAACTGCACAGGACTCCTGGTTCTGAATAGAATTATGATTTACGCTCACACAATCGTTTTAGCACTCACTAGAGGTTTGTTTTAACTTGTATCAATTCCGGCTCAATTAGGCACAAATGACTAGGATATCCACTGACAGGCACACAAACAATTCACCGACATTTCTTCCCGGATAAAACCACAGCGACCGAACGCAAACTGACAATGTATTAATCTTCGACGAATGTGTACATTATTTATCAAGTGATTTTCTGCAAGCACCGTAGTTGCAATGACAAGTTCAACCCTCACCTAGACACCTTTTCAGCTAGCGGGTCGGACATCTCTGGCTGTGAGTTGATGTACAGAGAGAAGCACACAAGCCCAAACCTGGGTCTCAGACCTTGCTTTATGTGAACTCTGTGATATTGTCAGGTGTAGTGTTGATGTACAGAGAGAAGCACAGAAGCCCAAACCTGGGTCTCAGACCTTGCTTTAGCATGAGCTAGTATATGTGAACTCTGTGATACTGTCAGGTGTAGTGAGACAGTGGCAGCTACTGGTGTGTGATTTCTTGATCAGATACCGCTGATAGGGAAGCAGCCCAATATCCAAGCACGGCAAGATGTAAGGTGTAGAGATAAAATGGCGGCTTCTACAACAACAGCATGTATTAACACCATTCCTAAATAACATAATACAACAACAGCATGTATTAACACCATTCCCAAATGAAATACCACAACAACAGCGTGTATTAACACCGTTCTTAAATGAAATACTACAACAACAGCCTGTATTATCACCATTCCTAAATGAAATACTACAACAACAGCATGTATTAACACCATCCCTAAATAACATACTACAACAACAGCATTTAGTAACACCATTCCTAAATGAAATACTACAACAACAGCATGTATTAACACCATTCCTAAATAACATACTACAACAACAGCCTGTGTTATCACCATTCCTAAATGAAATACTACAACAACAGCATGTATTAACACCATTCCTAAATAACATACTACAACAACCGCATATAGTAACACCATTCCTAAATGAAATACTACAACAACAGCCTGTATTAACACCATTTCTAAATGAAATACTACAACAACAGCGTGTATTAACAACATTCCTAAATGAAATACCACCACAACAGCGTGTATTAACACCATTCCTAAATGACATATCACAACAACAGCGTGTATTAACACCGTTCTTAAATGAAATACTACAACAACAGCTTGTATTATCACCATTTCTAAATGAAATGCTACAACAACAGCATACAGTAACACCATTCCTAAATGAAATACTACAACAACAGTACGTACTAACATCATTCCTAAATGACATACTACAACAATATCATGTATTAACACCATTCCTAAATGCAATACCACAATAACAGCCTGTATTAACACCATTCCTAAACGAAATACTACAACAACAGCACGTGTTAATACCATTCCTAAATGAAATACAACAACAACAACATGTTAACACCATTCCTAAATGAAATACTATAATAACAGCATATAGTAACACCATTCCCAAATGAAATACTACAATAACAGCGTGTATTAACACAATTCAGCACACACGTATAATCAAGCAATAAATGCTATTATGCACACGACAATGTTCACATAATAATTGCTATTATGCACACGTTGCAAAAACCACTAAACGGTTATTATTCCTAAACGCAACCGGAGGCAAGACAGATAAGAACATCAACAGCAACAACAGCCGCCATGTGAACAATAATTCCCAGATCAATAGCGACTTAGAGAGCTCAAGACGGCCCTGGACGATGCTCTATCTGCAGCGATCATCGCGCGCTAGTCAAGCCACGGATGGAACCGTCGGCACCCCAAATGAAATTACATACCTCCAAAACTGGGAGCCCCTCCGTTCAAAGTGTGGCGGGGGAGGGTACGTATCTAGAATGAAAATGGCGCGAAAGTCTTGTAGACCTGGACTGAGTTGCTGATGTCATATTGAAAGCTGACCGTTGTGTCGGTCACGTTTAGCAAATGGCGCAGATATTAAGTCAACAGGTTCAGCGGGGAGTCATCCTGCTCTGTCACGGAATCCATGGATATGCGTGTGGTCCTCTTAGATTAAAACAATGATCGGAGTGGTGGGTATTAATTGTCACAGAGGGGTAAGGAGATGAGATGGCGTAGTGTCTGGGGTGGTAGTCTGCCGAGACGATGCTCCATGGCTCAAAGTTTTCTCGTGACTGGATCTTATAGCATCGGTGGGTGTCCATGCAGATTCACAAATCTGGACTCATACACAGCTGTAGACGTACAGACTCACACGTACAGTAATAGACAAACACATGCACAACAACTGAAGAAAAGATTCACAACCAAAACAATAGAAATACATACATTAATAGACAGACTGTTCTTGGATAGATACAGATGGACAGACATACAACAGTAGACAGACAAACTCTCTCTCTCTCTCTCTCTCTCTCTCTCTCTCTCTCTCTCACACACACACACCCACACACACACCCACACAGTGTCTTGACTTCAGATAGAGAACTCTCGGACTCGTGGTGTGAGGTGGGACCTTTGATCCCGCTGGAACGAATTAAAATCATGCGCTATGTGCCTAAGCAGCTAAACAATGAGGTTTCAAGACATGACATGAATTACAAACACACAAGTTGAATTTCAACACATCACGTGAATTACATCAGCTACCATCTGGTACAACATCACGTGAATGACATCACACAACATGAGCTATAATACACAACAATATTTACAACACGCAAGTTACAGCACATCACGGGACTAATATAAACAACGTAGGTCGGCGTGGCTGAGATTTAAACGCGCTATAACCTTATATTTTAACCTCGGCCTACAGCGTTACACACACACCCCGGACTCAACCCATCTCATCTCATCTCATCTCATCTCATCTCATCTTGTTCCTCTTGTACCTTGCGGTGTCGAGGTGAAGTCTAAACAGCGGGAGAGTGCCCACTTATGGGCTTCATGTATCGATATTCCATGGACTCTGTTATTCTCTGCGACCATCTTTTAGATGGTTGGCCTCTTCCTCTATTTCCCTCTGGTCTGTACATCATTGCTTGTTGTGGTATACTGTTAGTTGGTAACCTACTTGCATGGCCAAACCATTTGACTTGCTGCTTTCTAATAAAATCTAGTACTGCTATAACCCCCACTTTAGTCCTGATTTCTTCATTTCAGATCTTATCTCTTCTTGGTACGTTAAGTATTCTTCTCAAGAATCTAATTTCTGTTGTTGTGATTTTTCTTTTCTCCGTGTCTGTCATTGTCCATGTTTGGCATTGGTAACACAGAGTTACAGTTTTAGTTGTACAACACATCGACTGACTGTAACCCACAAGCACCAGCCGGCTGCACGAGTTAGCACAACATAACTGAACCACAGACAAAATGTCTGGCACCAAGACTGAGGTCCCCTGCACAGGGGTCATATTTGGAGACCCCAAAACCACAGCATCCGCCATTATTGTCATTCAGGAATGGTGGGATATGAACCAACACATCCAGGATGTGGCCAAGCTGATCGCCGAAAAGACCAACTTTGTCACCGTGGTGCCCGATCTGTACAGACGCAAGGTGGCTATAGACCGCGAGACTGCCCGACATTATGTCCAGGATTTGAATTGGGAAGGCGCTGTGCAAGATGTGGATGCCTTTGCCAGGTACCTTAGGTCACATGGAGTCAAGAAAGTTGGGGCCACAGGATTCTGCCTCGGCGGAGCTATAACCATCGCAGTTGTTACAGAGTTCAACAATGTGGCCAGTCTCCCTTCTATGGCATACCCACAGCAAACCAGAAGACCTACGACTACAGCAGAATCAAAGTCCCCATTCAGCTGCACTTCGGTGAGAAGGATGAAGCCAAAGGATTCTCCTCTCGGGAAGACGACGAACCATTCTATGCCAAGCTGAAGGAGTATGGTGTCCCTGCAGAGCTGTACACTTATGATGCTGGACATGCCTTCGCCAACACAACATCCCCTGGTTTCAGTAAGGAAGCTTATGAGCTCAGCTTTAGTTGGATCTTTGCTTTCTTCGAGAAGCATCTAAAGTAAATCAACTTTTCTGTAGGTTTCAAACAGAATTAATCAGTTATAGTCTTTCGTCTTCTACCCTATGATGCTTGCCACCAATTTTTCTTTGTTCTGTAGTTTTAATTTAATAATAAAATATAAATGTGTTCCGATATGGCTATGATGTTTCAGTTCCTGAGACATCATGCTATTTATGAGTCTATCCTCAATGTTCACATCTTGTGGTACCTATCATTAGCTAAAATCAGGGACACACAGCAAACACTGGACAGGACCTAATCTCAAGGAGGACCAGAAGGCAAGGACAACCAACGAAACCCTGGAGAAATACCACAAACACAAAAATTAGAGTGAAATGGGCAACGTTTTAAGACATCGCCGGCTCCGTGGCGATGGCGTTGCAGATGCAATTCGTAATGCCGCTTACCCGCGTTCGAAACACAGCAGCGACCGATTTGGTAGCAGACAGTGTCGCGCTGGTTTTAACGTGTTGGTATGGGAGCCAGTCGTTCAGAAAGCAATGGCAATCTACAGAACGTAAGTATTGCCAAGAGATCAACAACGGCAGTAAAATGCTGGTGCTGACTGCAACGTCCTGTAAAGGATATGCAACTATAAAAAAATACAACAAAAAAACAAAAACGTAGAGTTGGTAGGAAGATTGTGTTGTAAAGAGCTTTCTTAGTAACCATTGATACGTGTGTGTTCTTTAGTATTGATGCCATTTGTCCAATGAGTTGGTTTGCCCTATTGCGTATATTTTCAATCTCGTCTTCTGATTTGCCATATGATGATATTATACTTCCTAGGTACTTGAAACTCTTTACTTCTTTCGATGGATTTCGTTTAGGTGAATCTTTGTCGCTTTTTCTTCTTTAGTTACAGTCATTACCTCTGTTTTACTTGTGCTAATGTTCATGTTATGTTCCCTTGTGACGGGACGGCCCCGGCAGCATCAGAATTACACAAGTTCAAAAGGAATTAAAGAGCCCACAATATTTTTCTATCATTCTCTAAAAGAATAAATGTCCACCAGAACCTGATAGAAATGCAATAAGATTGAAAACAAGAGAAAAATACATTTTGACCACGCACGCCCCATCATTTCTGTAATGCTGGGTCTGAGAAAGCTTTGATGTCCAGATCAAAGTTAAAACCCAGACACCACGGCACCAGTCGGCGGGCGCTATCAAAGGTTGAAAACTCACTGTTTTCAGTACAAGGGAAGAGAAAGACGGCAAAGTGTGAAATCTGGGCTGGGGACGACGTTGATACATCGCGGAGCCAGTCAGTTGAGATTGACGTGTTAGTTTACAATCCTGTGGTTAAAATAGGGACAGACACCTAACACCTTAGTTCAACAGGACCTAACGTGTGAACCAGCCACGGAAGAATGGGAGATAAGAGGGTCAGCCAGACCTGTCTGAAATAACACATGCGGTAAAAGTCCAGACTTTTTGGAGCCGGGACAACGTCTGTAATTGCCACCACAAAGGAGCAATTAGGACCAGATGCTTAACACCTCACTGCAATACGCGGCAAAGTAGGAACACATGGCTGACACATTCTTGCTAGCAACCCGGGAAGGCAGGTGTTAACAGCAGATTGGAATGCAATGACGCAACTGCATCACCGCCGAAGCATGTTTCATTGTTTCAGGAATGTGGCAGAGCATCGGTCAATTTGATTGACCGATGAAGATTCCCCTTCACAGGAAAGGAGGGGTGAGAAGAGTTTGGGACTTAATCCATCCCGTCATCTTACATGGAAAAATAGGCGGAGTTAATGAAAATGGGACATATTAATTAACCAACCTGGAAACTAGCCAGGAATTGAATAGAATAAAACTACATGCATGGCCAGCAATCCTCAGACGCATTTACAATAGCATTCTTAGGATACCTACTGGAGAAATATTAACATTTCGTTCTGTTGGACTTATGTACGAAGTATTATGACAGGATTTCCTAGCTATAACCCAGGTAATACCATTACTCTGATTAGTTTGTCTGCTAGTCTGAAGGCTTGTGTAGTTTCTTGTTCTGCATATTCTCCAAAACTTTACACTCGTGGATTTTCTTTGTACTTAATGTTCCAGTTCTAGCTTTACGATTTCACTGAGAACTATTTTCTTCTTTCATTCACCACTTGGTTGTCTGATTTGTTGTATGTGATAATTTGGAGAAATCCATTATCCAAGCTACATGAGCGTGTGGCTTATGCATGTACAGGAGATATATTTAGATTCATCCTGTATGATGTTAAACATTGGGGAGACTGACTACTTAGGAGAAATTCCTGAGAGCTACCAGTCTTTAGCGTCCAATTAACATTGATTATTTGGACCAACACTTTGAGTGCCTACCAAGATTGTGGTGAAACCACTTGGTTTGAGGAATGGCACCAGTTCACCTTGTCTGCATGATGTTTGCATGAGGACAGACATGACTTAGGACATTCAATATCCCAGACAGATTCAGGGAAGGAATTTAATGTTCGACAGGACTGTGCGACCAGCCCTTCCGACAAGACAGTATGAATGAATCAGAAAGGGAAAGAGTAAGTGAGGTGAACTTATATGGGAAACACCCCATTACATAAATGTATGTGATGATGTATGTTTTGAGCTATAGATGTTCTAAATGGTTTTATGAATATATACATATATATTTATTTATTTAGAACTGATATATGTTTATGTAACATGCCATCATCTATCATCATACCATCATATATTATGACTTGAATGCATGTTTATATGAATATATAGACATATGTGTTTGAGATGTGTAGACGTAGATACTACCCATCTCCGTTCGTTTCATTCCAGATCTCTTAGGAGCAATGGACAGTCAACAACCCATATCAGGAAGTGACTTAGCCTTGTGAAGGGACCACTTTGGACTCCTTGAATCTGACAGTTAACTGCGTCTCACTGGGGGAAGCATGACCTATGTGACCTCTTAAGTTACGTATACCATAGTATAATCATCAACATCATCATGTGATCATAAAGACTAGAAATAATAAACACAGTTGTTGTATTTTAATCTCAGTTGTCCGTCTAAATTCTAAATGTCTATAAATGTTTGTGTAGAATAAATAAGTACACACATTATTGTATCATTTAGTGGGGGTTCGCACATATTGTCCAGAAGTAGGAAGTTATGTCAGGGAGGTATCTTGCATATGCAGTCATAAGTAACCCGATTACGTTGCATAACTTAACTCCTCCTTTCTCACTTCTGGTGATACCAAGAACAGCCAAATCTATATAGATATATTCTATCTTCAACGAGCCACTTCTTGGCTGTTTTCTTGAGTATCAGGGACAGTGTCTTAAATTAGCATAACAGACATTTGTTCCACATTTTCTCTCTGGGATCTGGAGTGGTAATTAGTCCCTTTTGACAGAGTTAGGGGATCTTAAACTGCATCCAGAACTACACACCAGTAGAAGAAAATGATTTTGGCTGAGTGGTTGCCCATCTGGGATCAAACCCCAGCCAGTTGGTGACACCCTACAAATTTCATTAAGACTATTCATGTGGTCTTGTAATTCAGCTTTTGATTTTGCTATTAGTGCTTGGTCGTCCGCAAACAGAAGTTTTCTAATGGTTAGATTTGCAGATGGTTCTTCTTCCGTGTTCTCGTCATGCGGTGTTTTGCGGTCTCTGTTTGGCTGGTTTCTTTACATATGTTGTCTATATATGTTATGAACAAGAGAGGGGACAGGACACAACCTTGTCGTACTCCAGATCTTATGGTGAAGGGGTCTGAGTGTCCTCCAGTTGCTCTCACTATGCATTCACTGTTGTTGTATAAGCTTCTACATAGTTTTGTTAGATGTGTACTCACTCCATATTGTTTAAGGATTTCTATCTACTCTATCAATTGCCTTTTCTTGGTCGACAAAGGCTAAGTAGAGTGTTTCACTGAATTCGATTGATTTTTCTATAAGTTGTCTAAGAACAAAATTGGCATCTGTGCATCCTTTGTTTTTCCCAAATCCAAGTTGTGTTTCGCTTAACTGGGGTTCTATAGTAGTTCGTAATCTTTTCTCAAGAATTTTTCCAAATAATTTCCCAATATGACTCTACAGTGAAATGCCTCTGTATTGTGTGCAGTCTCTTTTGCTGCCTTTGTTTTTCCAAATTGGGATAATAATGGCATTTCTCCAGTCTCGTGGTGTCTGTTGTTCTACCCAAACATGGTTGAATAGTCTATGTAGCCATGCTGTTCCTACTGCTCTTGCTGCTTTAATTAGTTCATTAGGTATTTCATCTTGTCCTGGTGATTTGTTCAATTGGGCTAGTCTGACGGCTTCTATAATTTCTTCGTTCAATATGTCTGGTTCTAGTTCTTCGGTGGCACCTGTGTCGGTTTCTTGAATTCCTGTGACATATAATGGGATGTTGAGAAGTTGTTCCAAGTACTGTTGCCATCTTATTAGGACTTGTCTTTGTTCACTTATTTGTTCTCAATTTTCGCTGTTAATTATTTCAGTTGGGTCAAAGGATTCTCCTCTGGTTCTCATCGTATCTTTTTGTAGATGTTTCTAGTTGCCTCCTTGTAGTTTTTATTTAAGATTTCTCCATATTCCTCTAAGTTATTTTTGTTTTCTCTCTTTACTATTCTATTCACTGGTCTTCTCGCTATTCTATATTCTATATGTGATCGCATTCCAGTATGCTCTTCGACAACTTTTTATATTTTTCCTTTTGGTCTTTTACAGCTTACTTTACTTCTGCGTTCTACTAACTTGTTATTTTCTTTATCTGTGTTTTGCGGTTGTTTTTTTTCGTGGTTCCACGTGTTATTTTTGCAGTATTTAAAATGCTTGATTTGAACATCTCCCATTCTTCTTCCACTGTCTTTCTATAGGTAAGTTTACAAAGATTTCAGTTAGTTCTTGCTTATAATTTTCTTTCACTGCCTCGTCTTTGATGTTTTTTATGTTTACTGATTCGCATGGCATGTATTTTTCTGGTCTTTGATTTCTTCTACAGATGGTTCTTATTGTGGCAACGACTGCTTTGTGGTCTGTGTTTATACCTAAGTTGAGCCCTGCCCTTGCATCTAATATATTTCTCTTTCTGTTATTTCTTGTTAATATAAAATCAAACTGGCTTTTAGTATCTAGATCAGTGTTTCCCAACCTTTTTTGTGCTATGCCCCACCCAAGCCTTTCTAAAATTCTTATGCCCCCCCCCCCCCCACCAACATATACATTATTTTTAATATTCAAAAATTGAAAGGTTCACTAAAGAAACTTGAATGATTGGTTTTAGTAAGAAATCACTAGGAAATTATTGAGCAAACACAGTAAGTAAATTTTCAAAACATATAATGGAGAACTACAATATACAAAACACTGATTAGACCAGTTGTGCTGTATGGCTCTGAAACCTGGAGTACAACTAAAGGAGACGAAGCCTTGTTACGTACCTTTGAGAACAAAGTCTTAAGACGCATCTTTGGGCCCATTAGGGATACATAAGAAGAAGCAACAAAGACATTTATGATCTGTTTTAAGTCCCCGCTAATCACTGGTATCATGAAGGCTAATAGACTGCAATGGCTGGGGCATATAGAAAGAGTTGAAGATAATAGGGAAACAAAACTCGCTTACACTCAAGAAATAAATTACCATAGACCCAGAGGTAGACCAAGAAGACGGTGGAGAGATATCATACATACAGACCTACAAGCACTTGGAATCAGCGACTGGCAAGAGAAGGTAAACTAGAGAGACGAATGGAGACGGCTTGTATTTGCAGCAAAGAACCTCAATGGCTCGGAACGCTGAAGAAGAAGATAATGGAGAACTGCAATTCAAGTACACAATAATATTAATGAAAGATTTTTCTATATTATATTAATTATTAGTGATAATTTATTATTTAAATTTAGTGAGATCCTTGCGCTTGATGCTTGCTGCAAAGAGATTTTATGTCAGGTTCCAATTTAGTTAACTACAGTCTCTCAAGTCTCCCGGTTTTGTTATATCCTGCCGATTTCTTCCATTTTCGAATTGCCCCCCTTAACAATCGAATTGCCCCTCTGTGGGGCGTGGGCCCCACGTTGGGAAACACTGATTTAGATCGTTCCATTTATACCAGGTGAATATTCGTGAGTCGTTGTGTTTATAGAATGTGTTTGTTATATTGAGATCGTGTTGGCTGCATAACTCTATCAGTCTACTTCCGTTATAATTTCTTTCATTATGTTGGTCTCCAAATGCTCCAAGATGTTTTACTATGCCTGGTCTGTTGTGTCCTAGTCTTGCATTGAAGTCTCCCATAACTATGATGTTGTCCTGCTTATCTATTTTATTTAGCACGTCATGGATGTCTTCGTACAATTCATCGCGTTCTTGCTCATTATTGTTTGTATTACATGGTGCGTATATTTGTACATATGTTGTAATTGTTTCTTCTTTTATTCTCACTGTTATGATTCTTTCTAATATATATTTTATTTCTAGTATTCCTCTTGCTAACCGTGGTTCAATGACTATTCCCACACCGTGTCTTGCCCTTTCTTGCTGTTCTACTCTAGAGTAGATAAACGTTTAACTGTGGTGGATCTCCTTGCATCCTTCCCCCTTTATTCTGGTGTCCCTATTCCCATCAGTCCAAATTTCCTCTCTTCAATTGTTTCTATAAGTTCTTCTTCTGTACTATTAAAACCGCAGACGTTCATTGAGCCTATTTGTTGAATCGCTGATCTATCTCATAGTCCATTAACATTGCCGGGTGTATATCCATTTGGGTCAGTCTGTTTATACTTCTGAGTTTTTCTACGAGCAGTATTAAGATCCGCTGCCGGCCTACTAGGCCAGTCGCAGGTTTAGGACAAAAATCTGACCATAGGGAGTCCATCCGTTAGCCCATGACATCGCGATCATGGTTTCCCAGTCTACACCGCGTGGAGGTGGGGTTGACTTGTGTAGTCTGTGGGTCATCGGCAGGCTACTAATGTTCACTTGTCACCCCTCCTGGGAGAGGCTAGCCGATCCTAACCCTGCTGGCTACAGGGCCAGGCGCAGTCCACACCTTGTAGACTCCGGACAGCTGGACTAAAATGTTTGTATCCATGCTCGTCTGCACCCTTATATCATGGACTTAACACTCTTGACATCCTTAATAATTATTACAGGTTAAAAATAATGGCATGGTTATTTTAAATTCTAGCACACTTTTAAGGTTTTCATTTTAAACCCTCTCATAAAGGACAACACACAACATGAACAACCTTCTTCTTCTTCTGTCGCTCGCTTGAAATATTTCTATAACTGCAATGCTGTCTCTTGTATGAATTTAACTGTCTTTTTTAGTTCATTCAGCGGTCCATAGAGTTTATCTTCCACTGTTGTCTCTCTAGGCCAGAAGGTTTGCCTAGATATGTTGTATTTTGGGCAGTCTTGGAGTATGTGCTCTGCTGTCTGCGACGCCAAATCCACATGTGTACGTGGCTGATTCACCAATCTTGAATTTTGTATACATGTGGTTGCGTAATCTATTGTGTCCTGTTCTGAGGCACAGAATAATGACTTGTTCTGGTCTATCCATATATGGTAGTCATCTTGAGCAGGTTTTGGTGGCTTTCTTACTGATTTGATCATTCTTTTCTTTGGTGGTATGTAACGCTGTTCTTCTTTTGCTCCTTCCTTAGCCAATCGATCAGCTCTGTCGTTTCCAGGTATTCCACAGTGGGATGGTATCCACTGTATGGTGACCTTATGCTGACTGCTAAGTTCAGAAAGTAGTGTCCTTAGTACTGGCAATTTCCCAGACAGGAGCACCTCGAGTACTGATTTTGCATCTGTCAATAGCACCACAGGTTGTGTACCAGGGCTGGTATTTAGTAATTTCTCTGTTTCTATCTTTATTGCCTCAATTTCAGCATCATAGTATGGCAGTACTTTCTTGTTAGTACTCTGGCCGTGTCCCTAGTATTATTTGGATGAACGACCTAAAACAAAAGATCTTCCGTGGGTATGTCAGTGATAGGGCGATGGCATTGTTTTATTACCAGAGTGCAAGGAGGGGTAGGTGTTCAGTTTTTTCCCCTGTAGCGAACGACGAGATCTAGGATTGAAACCTTTGTCAGGCACATACCAATGTCAGCGTGCCGTCTTACCCGTTACACCAACGAGATTTGTGTGTGAATGATGCACTCAGAATGAACTATAGAACACTTGATGAATTACAGAATACACGATGAACTATAGAAAACACGATGAATAATACAACATACGATAAATTATAGAACACGCGAAGAATTGTAGAACACATGATAAATTATAGTTCATTGGCACCTTGCCGTCTTGACAGACGATAGTTTGTGCTTTAAAAAGGCATAATAACTTTTACCTATGGCGGTAGCGAATGTGACTGATAAGGACAATTCGCGCTGTAAATGTCCGATCACAGTGGGTGCATGTGAACACGTGGTCATTTCCACCATCATGCACCATCTTACGTCTCACACGCTCGCTGTGTTTCTTATCTGCAATAATTTTCTCCTTTGTCTTTATTCCATTTCTGATCTTTGCCCTCCATGCAACACGTTCAGCGGCGACTTGCTCCCACTGTGCATTATCAATGCCTGTATCAATCATGTCTCGTTTACACACATCTTTGTATTGTAGTAGAGGCCGACCCTGAGGTCTCTTACCCATCTGTAATTCACCAAAAAAGATGTCCTTTGGTATTCTACCATTATCCATCCTCCTAAGATGTCCTATCCATCTAAGTCTACGAAGACTGAGCATGGAATAAATCGTCACACAACCAGATCTTTCCAATACTTCAGTATTTGTGATTTTGTCTTGCCACTTAATACCAAGAATTCTTCGCAGACACCGCATATGAAAGCTGTTTAAATGTTTCTCTTAGTGTGAGTAAGTTGTCCAGGTTTCACTGCCATAAAGAAGAGTACTAAGGACACCGGCTTGGTAGACGAGGACTTTTGTTTTGGCAGTAAGCTTCCTGTTCTCCCAGACTCCTTTTCTTAACCTGTTCATTGTTGTTGCTGCCTTCCCAATCCTGATGTTGATTTCCTGATCTAGGGATAATTTGCTATTTACCACTGATCCTAGATATGTAAAATGGTCTACCATCTCTAGTTCGGCGTCGTCAATAAAGATTGATGGTACCCCATGTGCACCTTGTGACATAATCTGTGTCTTCTTTTTGCTAATTGTTAAACCAAATTCAGAACAAGCATTGGAGAATGCAGATAGTAGACATTGCAATTCTTCCTCAGAGTGGGTCGTAACTGCAGCATCATCTGCAAAAAGCAACTCTCTGATCAGTACCCTCCTAATTTTGGTCTTGGCCTTCAATCTCTGAGCATTGTAGAGGCCGCCATCTGAGCGTGAGTGAATGTATATACCGTTATCCTGATCACGAAAGACATATTTCAGTAGAAGTGAAAAGTATATTCCAAAGTGGGTGGGAGCTAGTACACAACCTTGCTTAACTCCACTCTTGATTTCAAACTCTTCAGAAGTTGCACCATCAAACTTGATTATACCCTTCATGCCTGCGTGGAACGATTCCACAATGGACAGAAGAGTTGGTGGGCAGCCAATCTTCTTTAGTGCCTTGAACAGACCCTCACGACTGACCAAATCAAATGCCTTTGTGAGGTCGATGAAGGCACTAAACAGTGGTTGATTCTGTTCACGGCATTTTTCTTGCATTTGTCGCAATGAGAATATCATATCAAAGGTAGTTCGGTTCTAGACAACACGATAAATTATAGAACACACGGTGAATTATAGAACACACGATAAATTATATAACACGCGATGAATTATAGACCACAGGATGAATTCTAGAACACACAATGCATAATAGGACACACGATAAATTATAGACCACACGATAAATTATAGACCACACGATGAATTATAGAACATGCAATGAATTAGACAGAAGATTATGCATTATAGAACACAAGATATATAACAGAACACACGATGAATTCTAGAACACACGACGAATTACAAAAGACACGATGAATTATAGAACACATGACGTATTAGATAATAGATGGTCTATTATAAAAAAACACGATGAATTCTACAACACATGATAAATTACAGAAAACACAATAAACTATAGAACACACCATGCATTTTAGAACACACAATAATTTATAGAACACACGATGAATTATAGAACATGCGATGAATTATAGAACACACAATAATTTATAGAACATACGATGAATTATATAACACGCGATGAATTATAGAACACACAATAATTTATAAAACACACGATGAATTATAGAACACGCGATGAATTATAGAACACACAATAATTTATAAAACACACGATGAATTATAGAACACGCTACGAATTATAGAACACACGATGAATTATAGAACACAAGATGAATTATAGAACACTCGATAAATTATAGAACACACTATGAATTATACAACAGACGATTAATTATAGAACACATGATATATTATAGAACACATGATATATTATAGAACACATGATGAATTATAGTACACACGATGAATTATAAAACACATGATGACTTTCGGAACAAAGGATGAATTATAGAACACAAGATGAATTGTAGAACACACGATGAATTGCAGAACACACGATGAATTATAGAAAACATGATGAATTATAAAACAGACAATAAATTATAGAACACACGATGAATTATAGAATACACGATGAACTATAGAACACATAATGAATTATAGTACAAACGATGAATTATAAAACACATGATGACTTTCGGAACAAAGGATGAATTATAGACCACACGATGAATTGTAGAACACACGATGAATTGTAGAACACATGATGAATTATAGACCACATGATGAATTATAAAACAGACAATAAATTATATAACACACGATGAATTATTAGAAAACAAAATGAATTATAGAACACACGATGAATTATTAGAAAACACAATGAATTATAGAACACACGATGAATTATAGAACATATGATGAGTTATAGAACACACGATGATTTATAGAACACACAATGAATGATAGAACTCACAATAAATTATAGAACACATGATGAATTATAGTACACACGATAAATTATAGAACACACAATGAATTAGAGAATAGATGATGAATTATAGAACACAAGATAAATAACAGAATACACGATGAATTATAGAGCTCAACAAATAAGTGCACGGAAACACAACAAACATTGATATAGATGGAGGGAAACATAAATAGATAGGGATGGGCGAACCCACTCACACACTCGCGAGAGAGACAGAGAGAGACAGACAGAGAGAGAGAGAGAGAGAGAAAGAAAACGGATGGGTGGGTAAACACACACACACGCACACACCGAGGGAGAGGGAAAGACATACAGGCGGAGAGACAGAGACGAAGAGTGGGGTTACACACGCGCATCGAGAGAAAGAGAGAGAGAGAGAGAGAAAGAGAGAGACAGACAGAGAGAGAGACAGAGAGAGACAGAGAGAGACAGAGAGAGAACGGAGAGAGAACGGAGAAAGGGAGAAAGAAACAATTGGAAAATACTCACGAGAGGTGGAGCAACACACACACATACAGAGCAAAGTAGAGACAGGGAGAAAAACACGCACATAAGCAGAGAGAGAGAGAGAGAGAGAGAGAGAGAGAGAGAGAGAGAGAGAGAGAGAGAGAGGAGAGGAGAGGAGAGGAGATTTAGAGATTTGAAATAGCGATCAAGTAAAAGAGAGACCTCACATGCTATTCCCTGAGGGCAGCCAGAGATCGTAATGAACCCAAACGTAAAATTTCTTTATTGATTTTCTACAGTCTGCACTTGTGTTATATCTACAAGCTTGTCCTCGGGGGAGGGGTGGGAGAAGGGAGGCTTGTGATAGTACTACATATTGTTACATATATTGGTATGGATGTGTGTATGTCTGTGTGTGTGTGTGTGTGTGTGTGTGTGTGTGTGAGTATATGTGTCTGTCTGTCTGTCTGTCTGTCTGCGTGCGTGCGTGTGTGCGTGCGAGCGGGGATGTGCGTGCGTGCGTGCGTATGTATGCATTTCTGTATGTCTGTATGTCTGTCTGTCTGCCTGCCTTCCTGCCTGCCTGACTGCCTGTATGCATGCATACAGTGGGGTTGAAAATGATATTTGAAGTTGGATGAAGAATGACTTGTGCAATGAATTGGATTAAAGTGAGGAAGAGTTGCGCAATTCGTCGACCTCACTCTCTCGCCTGAGTCCATCCGTGTCCAGTGGCAAGACAAGTCGAGACGACTGGAGACAAATACAGGTGCAGTGGATGACCAGGGCGCTCTACGTGCCTTGCCGTGCTCATTACGTTCCACAACGCTTTGCAGGTAAACGCCGTCTTGTCCGTTGAATCAGGAATAATTTCTTCCGCGCAGTCTGCCGAATCCTGTCTCCACATGCTGGGTAGGCATACCCTAGTTCATCGCTTGGTTTGACACCAAATCGGCTACCCACGCCTGGTTTAGCCAGCCTCTAACAGCTGTTGCCCGGGGGGTGGCCGCTGTCGCATGCTGACAGCTACTAGGAGCCACAGGCGCGAGCTGGGTGTCAGGCTTGGGCCAGTGGGGGATGGGTCCTGAAGAGGACACGAGAGTCATCCTTACCAAAGGTACAACCAATGCCTGACACCCCAGACCCCACTGCTTCTAATAACTGATGATCTGTATCACAGTATGTACTTCGTAAGGGTTTTGCAGATGTTATGCTTAATCATTATATTCTTTGCATTAAAATATAATCTTTCTGGTTTTTGGTAGTACTGTCCGGGGGATTTCCACGTGAAGAGTTTTCTTAGGTGTTGTTTAAAAAGTGTGGTTGCTATCGTTAACTTATTTTCTGTGCACAATTCAATTAATTTGTCACCTGCATCATTTCTATTTCCCAATCCACAGTTTCTTAAAACGTATCTCTCACGTTCAGCTCTTCCTGTGCCCATTTTTGCATTAAAATCTTCCATTATTATTGTTATTATTATCACTACATTACCATTATTATTGTTATTATTATCACTACATTACCATTATTATTGTTATTATTATCACTACATTACCATTATTATTGTTATTATTATCACTACATTACCATTATTATTGTTATTATTATCACTACATTGCCATTATTATTGTTATTATTATCACTACATTACCATTATTATTGTTATTATTATCACTACATTACCATTATTATTGTTATTATTATCACTACATTACCATTATTATTGTTATTATTATCACTACATTACCATTATTATTGTTATTATTATCACTACATTACCATTATTATTGTTATTATTATCACTACATTACCATTATTATTGTTATTATTATCACTACATTACCATTATTATTGTTATTATTATCACTACATTACCATTATTATTGTTATTATTATCACTACATTACCATTATTATTGTTATTATTATCACTACATTACCATTATTATTGTTATTATTATCACTACATTGCCATTATTATTGTTATTATTATCACTACATTACCATTATTATTGTTATTATTATCACTACATTACCATTATTATTGTTATTATTATCACTACATTACCATTATTATTGTTATTATTATCACTACATTACCATTATTATTGTTATGGGAGTCTCCGTGGCGAACTGGTCAAGCCGTTTAACTCGGGTTCCGAAGGATGTGGGTTCGATTGCGGGCCGCGCCCTTCGGTTCACGAGTGAAATATTTCGGAGACTCCTGTGGGTCGTCGCTAGAGCTACGGAGTTTGTGTTTTGTGCGACGCTTTCCGCGCTGCGGAAAGAAACCGAGCTATATAGGATAAAACCCGGTGCAATGAAGTCGACCATGTCGACTGTTAAGCGACCTTTTATTATTATTTGTCACAATGTTCTATATAATAACTGAGTGACATGGTCGTTGTCTACGGTTCAATGTTCTTTGTATGTCACTACGGAGTGTAAGTTGAGCTAGCCACCTGTCTCATCATACAACTCACCCCCGCAGTCCACATCCACCAGTCATTAAACAAGATTGAGTTGGCGCACATAATCCTTTAATGCAGAAAGAACACGGACAAACGGAACACAACTCTATATCCAGAAACAATATAATCCATAGAATATAAATATCCTCCTCACAACTTATCCAGCACACAATACTGCCTTCTCAAGGCCTTGTGAATCTCCAATTCACAAAACAGTTATCCAACTACTATCCACAGCTGGACCTCACACATTACAACCCACACACTGGGTCTAGCCTCCACTAACTATCCAACCCACTTTGGGTTCAGGCCTCCATTAACTATCCAACCCACTTTGGGTTCAGGCCTCCATTATCTATCCAACCCACTTTGGGTTCAGGCCTCCATTATCTATCCAACCCCCACTGGGTTTTAGGCCTGCATTCACAACTCGGAGCACAACACACCACAGGATGGAGCTCTCTCTCCGCTCCTATCCTTCGACTCCCGAACAGCTCGGAGTCTAGACATCCCCTGTCCACACGATCCGACCCGCAGCCGGTCTCTGCTCCAACTCCCCTGTCAATGTTTTCCACTCTCTTTTACGTCCCATAACTTCACACGACACTAAAACTGTCTCTCGCCCCGTCCACCCTGGGGTTCTGCACCCACTCTCACCATTATTTCTCAGGGTTGATTGTTGTTCTCGTAGCACGGTCACTCACCTCAATGTCAATGACCCAGGCATATGTCATTATTGTTGTGCCATTATGACCAATCTTATATAATGTACCTTGCAGTATGTTGTAAAAATCTTCAATTTCGTCTTCCTCTGTTGTTGAAGTAGGTTCTGTACGAGAGTTGTGTGTGTGTGTGTGTGTGTGTGTGTGTGTGTGTGTGTGTGTGTGTTTTTTTTTTTTTTTTTAAGGGGTGGGGGTTAGGGGGATTGTCTGACAGTAAAGATTCTATCACTAACCGGGTTATTTCCAATAAAAGCTTTTGCAATTATTTTATCTAAACAAAATGCCACTCCGCTCTGGCCTCCGACATCTCTACCAGAATATATGAAAAGACTTCCATTTTCAGTTGTAAAATATCGCTTGCCTCCCCAGTGATGTTCACTAATTCCCAAAATGTGAATATTTAACCTGTCAACCTCATCACATACTACCTTAAGCTTTCCCTCACACAGACTTCTCACACCTCACGTTCCTAGTCTCACTCTCCTTCTTAGCCTGACAGTCGGGAATTCCTTGGCAACACCGACGATATTAAATCCGTCATCACGATTACTAGTAATGCCCCTGTGTCACACTCTTCCCCAGTATTATCTGATCTGCCTGGCCTTAGGGGGGAGGGGGGGAGTGTCTCATCACCAGATATCTTTCTTATTATGTTTTCTTTCATGGTTGTTATGGTTTCTTGGCAAGGTTTGCATAAGGTAGTTTGCCATTGCTTTCCTTCTTGGCAGTGATTGTACTAGTCGGTGGCCATAGCCATTGTCTCAACTGATGAGATCATCTGCCTATCGCCGCAGAGTGCAAG
The DNA here is from genome assembly GCA_963921405.1 of Cepaea hortensis. NCBI lineage: Eukaryota > Metazoa > Mollusca > Gastropoda > Stylommatophora > Helicidae > Cepaea > Cepaea hortensis. The sequence continues at coordinate 100,085,937 of OY992892.1, read as the reverse complement.
ACCCTAACCAACTACAATCTGTCGGGTTCCTCCACACTCCATCCACCACCTGCTTCCATGGCTTCACGTAACCCTGATTGGGGGTGGGGGGTGGGGGGGGGGGGCTAAACAGGTACTCCACCTTGCCCAAAGGTGCCCCGTAGACTATCGGAGGAAAGAAGGCGTTTTACATCTCCTTTGGTAGGATAGTGTATGTAAAGGATGTCTCAAATATACCCGGAACTACAGTGGGTGCATGTGAACACGTGGTCATTTCCACCATCATGCACCATCTTACGTCTCAAACGCTTGGTGTGTGACTTTTCTGCAATAATTTTCTCCTTTGACTTTATTCCATTTCTGATATTTGCCCTCCATGCAACACGTTCAGCGGCGACTTGCTCCCAATGTGCATTATCAATGCCTGTATCAATTATGTCCCGCTTACACACATCTTTGTATCGTAGTAGAGGCCGACCCTGAGATCTCTTACCCATCTGTAATTCACCAAAAAAGATATCCTTTGGTATTCTACCATCATCCATCCGCCTAAGATGTCCTATCCATCTAAGTCTACGAAGACTGAGCATGGAATAAAATGTCACACAACCTGATCTTTCCAATACTTCAGTATTTGTGATTTTGTCTTGCCACTTACTACCAAGAATTCTTCGCAGACACCGCATATGAAAGCTGTTTAAATTGTTCTCTTGGTGTGAGTAAGTTGTCCAGGTTTCACTGCCATAGAGAAGAGTACTAAGGACACAGGCTTGATAGACAAGGACTTTTGTTTTGGCAGTAAGCTTCCTGTTCTCCCAGACTCTTTTTCTTAACCTGTTCATTGTTGTTGCTGCCTTACCAATCCGGATGTTGATTTCCTGATCTAGGGATAATTTGCTATTTACCACAGATCCTAGATATGTAAAATGGTCTACTATCTCTAGTTCGGCGTCGTCAATAAAGATTGATGGTACCCCATGTGCACCTTGTGACATAATCTGTGTCTTCTTTTTGCTAATTGTTAATTAAACCAAATTCAGAACAAGCATTGGAGAATGCAGATAGTAGACATTGCAATTCTTCCTCAGAGTGGGTCGTAACTGCAGCATCATCTGCAAAAAGCAACTCTCTGATCAGTACCCTCCTAATTTTGGTCTTAGCCTTCAATCTCTGAGCATTGTAGAGGCCGCCATCTGAGCGTGAGTGAATGTATATACCACCATCCTGATCACGAAATGCATATTTCAGTAGAAGTGAAAAGTATATTCCAAAGAGGGTGGGAGCTAGTACACAACCTTGCTTAACTCCACTCTTGATTTCAAATTCTTCAGAAGTTGCACCATCAAACTTTATTATACCCTTCATGCCTGTGTGGAACGATTCCACAATGGACAGAAGAGTTGGTGGGCAGCCAATCTTCTTTAGTGCCTTGAACAGACCCTCACGACTGACCAAATCAAATGCCTTTGTGAGGTCGATGAAGGCAATAAACAGTGGTTGATTCTGTTCACGGCATTTTTCTTGCATTTGTCGCAATGAGAATATCATATCAGTGGTAGACCGGTTCTGTCGAAAGCCACACTGTGATTCGGGGTAGACTTGATCTCCTAGGACTTGAAGTCTGCGCAGAACAATTCTGGCAAATACTTTTCCAACAATACACAGAAGTGAGATACCCCTATAGTTGTTGCAGTCGCTCCGATCGCCCTTGTTCTTGTACAGTGTTATGATGCTTGAATCTTTGAAATCCTGTGGGACTTGTCCTTCACGCCAGCATAGCTCTATTAGCTGGTGGATCTGTATAGTGAGTGTGTCTTGCCCACTCCTGATAACCTCTATTGGAATCCCATCCTTACCTGGAGCCTTGCCAGATGCAAGTTCATTTATAGCACACTTAACTTCTGTTATGGTGGGAAGTGTGTCCAGGTGGTCAAGAGTTGGTAGAGCCTCTATGGCGTTGAGGGCATTATCCGCTAGTTTGGTCTCACTTGAGTAAAGCTCCAAATAGTGCTCTACCCATCTGTCCATCTGCTGTTTCTTATCAGTGATGACTTCTCCAGTCAAGGTTTTCAATGGTGCACTTCTTTTGATCACTGGACCACAGGCTTTCTTTATTCCTTCATACATGCTTCTTATGTCTCCCTTATCACTTGCGATTTGAATGGACTCACATAACTTGATCCAATAATCATTTGCACACTGCCTGGCAGCCTTTTGCACATCCTTCCTAGCTTGCCTTAGCTCACTCAGAGTGTTACGCGTTGGTCTTTCCTTGTTTCTTAAGAGAGCTTTCTTCTTCTTATCAATCAAGGGCTGCAGAGTCTCGCTGTTGGCCGCAAACCAGTCCTGCCTCTTATGATCCACAGTTCCGTAAACCTTTACGGCAGTTTTACAAAGAGTTTCCTTAAGTTTATTCCATTTATCATTTACTGTACAATTTTCTGGTGTATCAGTGAAAGCGTCTTCAAGTTGCTGTTGAAACTGAAAGCACTTTTCAGGATCATGAGTGTTAATAATATTAATCCTGGGGCTAGATTTGTGTTTAGCTGTGTAGATTCTCTTTGGTCTCAGTCTAACCCTTGCAACAACCAAAGAATGATCCGTATCACAGTCAGCACTGTGGTAACTACGAGTCAATGATATATGGTTCAGATGTTGTCTCCGTGTGATGATGAAGTCCAGCTGGTGCCAATGGCCGGATCTTGGATGTTTCCATGTGACCTTATGCATCTCTTTTGTTTTAAAAAAAGAGTTTGTAATACATAGGTCATTACTGGTGCAATGCTCCAGCAGCCTTTGCCCATTTTCATTCATGCGACCGATGTTGTATTTTCCAAGGCACACTGGCCATGAACTCGAGTCCTTGACCACACGAGCATTGAAATCACCGAGCATAGAACAAATCCTTCACATCATCAGAGGAATCGAGTGTCGGTGCATATGCAGTAATAATGGTGGCAAACCCACAAGAGGTTGCCAAGCGCAGGGATAATAGTCTTTCATTTCCTCCTGCTGGAATTTCAATCATTCCCAGTAGCGAATTCTTCACTGCAAAGCCCACACCGTGTTGCCTTTTTTCTGCCTGCCCTTTACCCTTCCAGAAAAAGGTGTAGTTGTTTTCCCTGAGTGACCCTTCCTCAGCGAGGCGAGTCTCCTGCAGGCCAGCAATATCAATGTTAAGACGATTGAGTTCGGCATCAATCACAGCCGTTTTTCTCACATCGTCAATATTGGTCAAGTCAGTGGAAAATCCTGGACACATGGTTCTCACGTTCCAGGTTGCAAGCCGTAGCTTGAGGTTTCTATTTATATTTTTGTTTGTACCTGGTGCATTGGTTTTACAGCCTGCGATTCAGATTTTGTCCTAGCCCCAAGCACCCATTGAAGCAGGCAGGCTGTGGCGGATCAGCACCCAATTGGCTGGGGGCTGCCCAGCTTGAGGCGGGCGGTAGCTGATCAGTGACACCTATAGGTGTCTCCCACCGTCAGAGGCAACGCATGGCGCCCCATGTCTACGCCAACTGACAAGGACTTATATCCCGTAACAGTTGCCTCTCGCTTTGATTCCGAGACCAGTTAAGACCAGGGATGGAGTTATTGCCTCTCCATAGCACAAAGCCTGGGCTAAAATATAGAGATCATGTGTTGCCCATGCAGCATGATCCCTCTCTCGGCCTGTCTAGTTCACTCCAGAGGAAAGGTAACACCTCTACATCTGGAACAAGACAAGCTGCAGAAGCTGCCGGATCAGCAAAGCAATGCTCTAACTGTCCGCCTGTCGGAGCTTCGATCCTAGACCAGTCGCCAACCAAGGCTTAGGGCCTGGTCTGCCCTGCCATGACAATTTTGTCTTTAGCTTGCATTTCCTCGCACCAGGGTAAGGCTTGTACCCTCCCAATTGCGCTCTTCCGCCCGAAGCCGTTGGCACAATGTGGGGTGTCGGGTTTGGTAAGCGCCGCCCAACGTTCGGCGCTAACAGAAACCAGGTAGTACCGTCTACTGTTATACGGTAGCTCAGTCATATCTGACCAAGACCTGACTGCACAATGTATGTAATAGATGTATCAAATATAACCTGAACTAACGGTTTATATAAAAGATGTATCAAATATACCAGGAACTATTGATTTATATAAAGGGTATATCAAATATGCCCGGAACTAATAATTTATACAAAAGAGATATGGAATGTACCCGCAAAAAAAAATAATCTATATAAAAGATATATGAGATATACCCAGAACTAATAATTTATTTAAAGGATGCATCAAATATACCCGGAAGTAACTGTTTAAATAGCACATGTATCAAATATACCCGGAACAGCAAATTATCTACCGGATGACATGTGAGCAGACACCGGATTCGGTGCCGAGACTCACTGCTACAAGCCGGTATTCCGTCTGGTCAGGGCGCCACTTTGATATCATGACCCGGAATATTTATCACCACTGCCGGGGACAGTGCTGTATTAAACAAGCAGTGTTCACGCCCCATGGGACGGCTGCTCTCCTGTCTGTGTAACTGTCATTGCTCCCATCTAAAGACCAAGTCAGTGGCCGCTTGTCTAGAGCCCAGTGTAGATCGTTCATAAATAATTCACAGTATTGTATGGTGATGATAGAAGTACAAGAAAGAAGTATATCCTAGAGAACACACTAGACAACATAACAATTGAAAGCTGTAGTTACCGACCGGGAGTCGAACCTGCCACTTCCAAGTGATGATAGCTCCTGGCTGCAAGAACAAGTCTGTTCGACCCATGAGCAACAAAACACCCCGAGATGAGTTCGAGTCCCGGTCGGTAAATATAGTTGTCAGTTTCTATGTTGTCCAGTGTGTTCTCCAGGCTCTACTTCTCTCTTCTACTTCTATAAGCGCTAGTTAGGTCACCCGTTGTTAGTTCGTGATTGCCTTGTTTATTTGAATAACGAAGACAATAGATTGCATGATTTATTGCCTGGCATATAACGCTGCATCTCGTCAGGTACCTGCAGAAATCACACAACGTAAAGTAACGTTACTAGATAAATCATTCAAGCTGAAATATACACATAGTCGCACAGTAATTTCAATTGTCTACCAAGGTAATTTTAATCGACAATAAAGTGCCGCTATGTTACACTTCAGCTTGGGTAATGCATGCAGCGAAATAAATCGTGCAATCTAATGTTCGTGTCTTCTTTATTCAAATTCACGACGGAAAACATTGTATTCTGTGTGTTGTAGTTCGATGTAGTAGTTGGGTAATCCTTTGTTAGGTTGTGATTTAATTGTGTATGGTATAGTTCGATGTAGTAGTTAGGTTATCCTTTGTTAGGTTGTGATTGTATTGTGTATGTTGGCGGGACATGCAACAACAGAAAATCCCAACAGGTGAGAACAGGAGACAGACTTCTGTAATGATAAGTATATGCCACTGTTATTTTATAAAATAAGAAATTGACACATTAAGAGAGAATATTCCTTGACTCCAGGGGAGTCACTGACTGCTCTGATGGGGCAGACGTTCGTGTCCGGGCTGAGAGACTCGTTAACTGAGAGAAGAAAACAACAGCTATAATCGAATTGAGCAAGATAACTCACCCACAGGCCACCATAGACAGAAATAAAGTAAACGACCGTTTTCCTCCTCATGGGCGAACAGGGCATATCTTGCTAAGACAATGGCTCCCAAAGTGGTCAATATCATCTCGGCAGCCTTTACTTCTAAGATCATTTCCGAGTACATGTTGGACGGGCCAGCTTGGGAGGCCAGGTCCATGAGCCACACAACAATCCCTGCCTCAGAGGGGATTCTAACATATAACCTCCTGGTTAGCATGGAAGTGTGCTAACACTGCCGCCACGGCGACCACAGAATACACACGTGACTGGCCCGTCATTCTAGCACATTGTTTCTTCGTCCTGACTTCATCCATGGATGTGTGACCCGGTTAATCACGGATGTGTGACCCGGTTAATCACGGATGTGTGACCCGGTTAATCACGGATGTGTGACCCGGTTAATCACGGATGTATGACCCGGTTAATGACAACTTGTAGGTTCTGTTGTATGTTGAAATGTCCCCAATTGTTGTATTGTTATGCATTGAAGTGTCCCGCAATTGTTGTATTCTATTGTGTCGAAGTATTCCGCAATTGTTGTATTACTTTGCACTGAAGTGGCCCGCAATTGTCGGATTCTGTTTTGGTTCGAAGTCAATCTCATAATTGTTCCATTCTGTGTTGTATCGAAGTATCTCATAATTGTTGTATTCTGTTTTGTGTTGAAGGGATCCGCAATTGTTGTATTCTGTTATATATTTAAATAACCGGCAGTTGTTCTACTATTGTTTGTGTCGAAGTAACCGGCAATTATTGTATTGCGCTTTCTGTCGAAATGACCAGCTATTGTTGTATTATGGTTTGTGTCGAAGTGAATCGCTATTGTTGTATTATGGTTTATGTCGAAGTGAATCGCTATTGTTGTATTATGGTTTGTGTCGAAGTGAATCGCTATTGTTGTATTATGGGTTGTGTCGAAGTGAATCGCTATTGTTGTATTATGGTTTGTGTCGAAGTGAATCGCTATTGTTGTATTATGGTTTATATCGAAGTGAATCGCTATTGTTGTATTATGGTTTATATCGAAGTGAATCGCTATTGTTGTATTATGGTTTGTGTCGAAGTGAATCGCTATTGTTGTATTATGGTTTGTGTCGAAGTGAATCGCTATTGTTGTATTATGGTTTATATCGAAGTGAATCGCTATTGTTGTATTATGGTTTGTGTCGAAGTGAATCGCTATTGGATAGGAATTTATTTCTTCGAATATATGTGATACAGATTTGCGAATGGGCCTTTCTTGTCCCTCTTACATACTGACAGAGACAACGACATAGACGGAACGAACGAACGAGTGAACAAACTTTAATTTGTAAGGGTTAAGAAATGGGCACGCAGGCACGTTTAACATTCTGTCCTTCTAGGGAGGGAGAGAGGTGGAGGTATCCTGGATGGTAAACCTTCGACCTAACAAGAATTATAACTCTTCACAATATTAAACAGTCATTTTCACATTGTTATTTCCCTTGCATCGACAGACTTAAGGTACACGCTTAGTAAATACTCATATCCTATTTACACAACCTTGCAGTCAACGCCAGCATTTTTCAGCTGCTCTTGATGTCTTGGCAAGTTTTACGATCAGTAGTTTGCCATTGCTTTCAGAACGACTGGCTCACATACCTGCGTAAGTAAACAGCGCCTGTTACGACATGCTTGTCGGGTTACGGTACTACTATTCCTGGCTTCCCCTCTAAGGTGCAGGTGAGACACTTTCGTGTCTGGGTCCCACACGACAGACGCAATTACGGAGACTAAAAGCACGCATAGAGAGAGAATTGCGATCAGGGATGAATAATACAGGAGGACATAGAGGGAGTTGCAGGAGATAGCAAAGGATTGGACGGCTTGGTGTGGTTTGATTGAGGGCATATGTCGACGGCTTGGTGTGGTTTGATTGAGGGCATATGTCGACGGCTTGGTGTGGTTTCATTGAGGGCATATGTCGACGGCTTGGTGTGGTTTCATTGAGGGCATATGTCGACGGCTTGGTGTGGTTTCATTGAGGGCATATGTCGACGGCTTGGTGTGGTTTCAATGAGGGCATATGTCGACGGCTTGGTGTGGTTTCATTGAGGGCATATGTCGACGGCTTGGTGTGGTTTCATTGAGGGCATAGGTCGACGGCTTGGTGTGGTTTCATTGAGGGCATATGTCGACGGCTTGGTGTGGTTTGATTGAGGGCATATGTCGACGGCTTGGTGTGGTTTCATTGAGGGCATATGTCGACGGCTTGGTGTGGTTTCATATGCCCCATAGGAGGAAGAAGGGAAGAAGAAGGATGTCAGCTGATCAATATATAATACCATTGTTTGATGGAACTGCTGCCAGCTCATCAAGTGTTCACTCAGCTGTTTGATGTGGCTGTTATCAACTTATCAATACATAACACAGTTGTTTGATATAGCTGCTATACACGTATCAAGACATAAAGCGTCTCTCCACAGATCCCAGTCCTTGTTATTCTAGATCAAGTCTGCTGTTGATATCTCTCCATGCCATCGCCTCAGTCCATCCAACATCATCTCTCTGTGACTGCCTCTGCCCATTGATCTTCCCATTCATCACAATGGTCTCCAATGCCCTCTCCTTATTCTATCACCAAAGAATGCTTTTTACCTCTTTCTTTTAATTGTATATAATGTTCTAGTTTCGCTAGCTTTTTTTCCAGACAATAGTCGTTAGTTATTCTAACAGTTTTAGGTATTCGCAACATTCGTCTAAACAATCACATCTCTGTTGCCTCCAAGCTCATCCCTTGATACAAATATGCACATTTTCTCGGACTGTCAAATGAGATAGCAGATTGCTTGTCGAGATAGTTCAGGTGAATGGTTGCTCTAACTTTGTGACAACATCCAAACAACATATGAAACAACTAATTCTCACCAGTAAATGTACTCATGTGACAGCTAATTCCCGCAAGTAAATTGACCTATGGAACAACTCATTCCCGCCAGTAAATTGACATATATAACAACTCATTCCCACCAGTTAATTGAGCTGTGTAACAAGTAATTCACACCAGTAAACTGACCTCTGTAAAAGTAATTCAGTTCAGTAAACTGATCTATGTAACAACTAATTCACACAAGCAAATTTACCTGTGTAACAAGTAATTCACACCAGTAAACTGACCTATGTAACAACTAATTACCACAAGTAAAATGACTTGCTGTAATACATAATTCACACCATTTAATTGGCCTATGTAACAACTCTATGCAACCAATCTTCACGAACAAATTTATCAGTGTAGCAACTAATTCCCGCTAATACAACTCTATCATAATTATCTCCAACCTCTGAAGTCACAATAATTTCATGCCTCTAAAACTATGTCACAATAATTACCAACAGTACTTATATGTCACAAGTATTCCCAGCATTGCAGCTGTCTCAATTAATTCCGCCAGGTCAACTATTCCCACTAGTACAGCTATGTCACAATTATTCCCAGGTGTACAGCTTTGCGATAACTATTACCACAGGTAAATTTTTTTTTTTTTTTTTTTTTTAATTTTTTTTTTTATTTTGTATTGTTTTTCTTTCTTTTTTTTTTTTTTCTTAGGAGGATGGATGATGGTAGAATACCAAAGGACATCTTTTTTGGTGAATTACAGATGGGTAAGATATCTCAGGGTCGGTCCCTACAACGATACAAAGATGTGTGTAAGCGGGACGTGATTGATACAGGCATTGATAATGCACATTGGGAGCAAGTCGCCGCTGAACGTGTTGCATGGAGGGCAACTATCAGAAATGGAATACAGACAAAGGAGACAATTATTGCAGATAAGTCACACACCAAGCGTTTGAGACGTAAGATGGTGCATGATGGTGGAAATGACCATGTGTTCACATGCACCCACTGTGAACGGACATTTACAGCGCAAATTGTCACATGCGCTACCGTCATAGGTAAAAGTTATTATGCCTTATTAAAGCACAAACTATCGTGTGTGTGTGTGTGTGTGTGTATGTGTGTGTGTGTGTGTGTGTGTGTGTGTGTGTGTGTGTACCACAGGTACATTCTTATCACAGCTATGTCACAACTATTCCCACCCGTACAGCCCTGTCACAATTATTCCCACATGTAAAAACTATGCCAGCAATTCCCCCACAGGCAATTTCTATCTGCATAGTAATAGTGATAAAAACTCTGTCGCGGAGCAGACACGACAGGGACTTCTGATCGTCAGATGTGATCTCCCTTCCCGGAATGTTTCCGCCCCTTTACATTATCTAAGAAGCGGGCCCGTCCGTGTCATGATTCCGGGCGTTTTTCCGTGTAAGGCCCCCGAAATCATCTGCTCTGGCCCTTCGTAGGGCGGGACTGGACATTTAATAAATGAAAGAGAATATATTGTAGAAGCAACATAAATTTGTATTAAGCAACGATTCATTTTCCACTTGGAGGAGGCATGCACTGAGATGTGCATCTGTATTCGGAACAACTGATCGATGCCAACGGTATTTTCCTGCCAATTAGTTCTTTTCAGAAACTACCATGAAGATTGGACTACACTCCAGACTGACTGACGCAAACCTTGAACAGCAGTTGTAAAGTGGCAACATCATCAATACCAACTAATTTGACATGCATCACCAAAGAAAAGCAGCTCCAGCCATCACATTAAAAAAAAAATATTGCATATCCTCTTACAGGACGTTGCAGTCAACATCAGCATTTTTCAGCTGATGTTGATGTACTATGCAAGATTACGCTCGGTAGTGTGCCATTGCTTTCTGAACGACCGGCTCACATATCCCAGTAAGTAACCAACGCGGCGCGATCCGCTACCGAATCTCGCAAAGCTGCGTTACTCACGAGAATATACGGGAGTACGGAGAAAGATGTAAACCCTACGCCAGAGAGAACGGCCATCACATTAGGGATGAGTTCATTACATGTTTGACCAGGTAGCACGCTAACTTTTCAGCTGATAAATTTGTATGACCCACGAATTATGTTTAAAAAACTCCAAATAGACCTTGTCAGACTAAATGGTATGTGTATGCCCTGGTATGTGTGGTAAATCTACAGCAAGAAGTAAACGAGAAAAGTACAAATGTAATATAATAAAAACGTCCCTACCCTTTCCTATTTATTGACTCCCTTAAAAATAAACAACCCCTTACAATTACTGTTTAAGTAACTTACTTAATGTAGGAGAAAATAAAACAGCGATAGACTGACCGTGGCACAGCTAAATTTATTTTGGCTTATTTTCTCTCCCATACCTGGCCAATCCCGGCGAGGGGGAAAACAAAGACGGAAGCGGCCATTTCTAGTCAAGAGAGCAGACAAGAAAGTCGACCTTTCCCTTCGGGGAGAAGGTATTTTGCCTTAGAAATATATCAGTCTCTGCAACTATTGGTATGTTATATCTACATTATTAAAATGTATTCATGTATTTTTATAAAGTACATATACCAGTGTGTTAATTAAGAATTAATTAGAATGATAATTCAACAGTTCTTGTAAGCTAGAGTCTGATTTTATTTTTACCAATGAAGCACATGTTCTGCCACGCTGTAATTTTTCCTATGTTTTACAATTTCTAATCCTTATGTTAATATCTTTTATAGGCATTATGAACTTATATCTAACTAGTAGTGTTTATAACCTATGAATATTATGTGTACTGTAGTACACATAAAGTATCAACTCTCATGTCTGAAACACATTCTAGAGATTTTCTCAATGTAGGAGCAGACCCCTGATTCATACTTCATAGTAAAGAACTAGTGTCTGTCAATTTCATATTCCTATGTTAAAACTTCTATGCACTGTGAACAATAGCTCACTATTTATGCTTAGAAATCTGCAAATAATCTATGTACTATAGAAAGGTGTTTTATCCATGCGGGGACATACAAATGATTACGCGTATTCCTGACTCTTAGTCAGGGGATAAAATACTTCGCCACATCATAATCTGTAACTGGGAACTATAGTGTTAAATTTTAGTACCATCCTTTTGTTAACAGATTAGTAACCACTCCATATGAGGGTGAACATATAATCATTTCATAAAATAGTGTTAGGGACATGCCATGTTTGAATATAAATTCATGAACAATTAAAGTAAACGCGTGATGTAAATGCATGTTCGGATAGGATTCAATCCCCATCGCCTCACCGTAGTAGAAACAGAAGCGAAGATTGAGGTGAATAAATTGCTTGCAATATTCAGAATACTGGACCATGCGGCATAAGTTATTCTAATAAATACCCTCCGAATAATAGCAGTCATTGACAAAATATATCACAGCGGCTACTATCCTCATCTGCGGTACGCAGTGGGGGAAAACAATGTATGTTTTAGTTATGGATTAACCCCTGAGAAAATCCAAAAACAAAGGCTCCCTGCATCAGCATTATGATTAATTATTATATAGGATTATCATGTACTTGATATCAGAAAAATGGACATGTATGTTTTTTTCTGGTATGAGAATTTTCCCTGTTCTGATTGTTACTTTTTACTGTGGGAATATACATTTTAATGTTGCACCTTGGGATTAGAGGATGTTGATGTAAGAATCCATGTGTACGTAAGTACTTAAGAAGCCAATGTTGAATAGTCTTGACCTAATGATGATGATTATAGTGCCGAAAGGAAGACGCGGCATTAGAAACCACAGAGATTCTGTATAGGCTATTCTCTTCAAGTAATGAGAGAGACAATATCAACATATTGGATGGACAGAATGACTTCACTCATCTAATAGTCCCAGTAACAACAGAACATAAAATAAAGTGAGAAAATACCTTACTCACTATTAAGAGTCAGAATGGCTCTACTCAGCAATGAGGGACAGTGGAACGTGGACACCCACTCCTTTCCCCTTCTCGTTTTGTATTTTTTGTTTGTAATTGTCTTGTGTAAGTTAACACATCACAGTAGGTTAATGCTCGTGTTGTATTCTTTGTCATCCCTTTTCTATAGAAGAGAAGCAGGTGGTGGTTGAATGTGGTGGGACTATATCACTAAATCTGGATCCTGGGTCAACAGCCAGAAAGTGAATGTCCTAACCATAGTCTGCATCTAGAAATACCCATGGACTGCTGCGCTCAATAGCTCCATAGCGAGCAACAGATAAATTAGAAGACAACTGACTGGGTGAGTGATTAAGTCCTATTTTAGTAGGAATATCCAGGATGGACTTCAAGATCTAATAATCTACAAAGATGAAGATCAACAGAGTAACTGACAACAGTGTATCGTCTGCTTTACGTCTGAGAAGTATCACCTATAAGCCTTATCACTCAGCAAAATCAGTGAAACTATGGGATAATCCTACAAGTTACTAAAACTAGCAACAGTGAAAGCCCTTCAACTGTTGGTTGGGTTACCAAGTTAATATCCAACAATGGATAAGTCTTCGAAAGAATGTCTCACAGCTGCAACAGTCAAACATGGAATTCAGCTATTCAACACTAAGTTCTGGCTCAACCAAATGGGGAGAAGACACTGAACCACTTAAGCCAATACAACCAAGGTACAAACTGAATATCATCTGAAACATAACTACGAAACCAGATTACCTCAAGGTTCCAAACCCTGAACACCATCAGATAAAAGACCATATGAAAGCAGCTAAATGTCTCTATATCTGCAACAAGAGGAATCATCCAATTGTTTGCAAACCTGTTACTGTGCTGGGTTTATTCATCTGTGGATATATGTAGGTATAGATCAAGTGTGGCCCTAGTCACAGATACTACCATGAGATGCCTCTCAGTCAAATAAAGTTCTACACTGGACTAGATAACGACTAACTCTTTGCTGGTCCAATGTCAACCTAAATGCCATGGGTTATAGACTCGCGACTTGGTGGGTGTAAAATCTTTGTTGAACTACTTTGGGTTCTGATATTAAAAGCAGAGCAGCTGAATGGACGTCTACTTGGCACCATGTATGGTGAGATGGTAAAGTACCTTCTGCAGAGCTTAAGTGGAAATTCCGGAAAGTTAGACCAACCTGAGGCCCCAAATTTCAAAAAGACACCGAGCCTACTGCAACAGAGTACTCGAATATTCTAGCCCGCGGAGGGATATGTGATTGTGTGTAATTCCTATTCTTGGATTAAAAGTATGCTTTACACAAGCCAATTACCAGTGACTAAATAGTAAGAACCTAACTGAGTGCATTAATTCGGTACCCAGATAATGGGAAAAGGATCTAATCGACAGCAAAGGTGAACCCATAACCGCACACCAGGAGATAAGACTCGATTAATTAATTTAATTAGTACAAAATGCTGTTTATGTGTTGGTATTTTTTTCTGAAGGTAACAGGTCAGTAGTTTTTTTTTTTCTAATGGTATAGATGGTATAGTATTTTGACACCAACTCATTATTTTTAACAATGAGAGAATGGTAAAAGGTGTCAGAAACATGTTATGTTGGGTTCTATTTAATATCTTTATTTGCCTTAATTGTGAGGGAAAATGAAAGTAGACCCAATTTGTGGTTGTTGTGTTGTTTGTAATAACATTGTTGTTGTTTTTTTGGGGTCACTGGGTACTATATTGTAACAATGCAACTAATTCCCATGCCTGTCTGAAAATGCATAGTGTTTATTACATATATATCTATGTAACTGCAGATCTTGAGTTAATACCTGAACTGCTTGTCCAAAAGTGTTGTGTACATCAAGCAAATGTGGTGTCCAACAAGTGGTTGTTTATATGTTGTGAGCAATCAATATCCTTCTAGCACTATAGTTAATTTAAAGGGTGATGAAGTGGGAAGGGAAACCTACACACAGATGCCATTGTTTCAAGGATTGACCTCTTTTCTCCTGGGATTTGTGGTAACTATCCCTGATCACCCTGCATTCTAACCAGTGACCAGAGAATCAATAATACCCCCTAGACATTTTAACGAATTATTCTTAGGAATTAAAATCCACATCCCACAACAAACAAAGACTATATGATCAGTCTACACCCCCGGGGTAGGTAAGAAAAGAAAACAAACATAATATTTGATACCTCACATCCCAAAGTAGACGAAAAACAAACATACAAAACAATATTGCACGTCAACACCCCGGGTAAAAGAGGACAGAATGTGCATTCACAAAGGTACCGCTACACTCCAAGGTAGATATGTTTTCTTCTGGTAATAAAGTGCGATCCTTCCGTGACCTCCTGGCATATTGGAGATGTGTACTCAACCCACCCCGTCTTGAGAAAACGCCAATAGCTGTCTGTGTGGTCAGCTTCTCGCCAACATTCTGGTATTGTGGATTCATGTGTTAGACTCATTAGGAAGCAGAACACCTTGCGCTGGTCTTCACACAATGGTATGAGTGCTAGTAATTCAGAAGGCAATGGCAAAATACTGAACGTAAACTTGCCAAGAAATGACAAACAGCCACACAGAAAAGCTGGGGTGGACTGCGACGTTCTATAAAGGATATGCAACTACTTTATCTAAACTCAGACGGTCTTGATCACATTTCACTAGCGACATCGTGTGGTCAGTTTCTCACCAACCTCCTGGCCATCCATGAAACTGTTTGGTACTCATTTTGTAGACTGGTCCCACCTCACATCAATATAGCCACAGAGAAATCAAGCGTAAACTATTAAATAAAGCAAAAATAAAGCCTTAATGAAAGAAACGGGCGATCTACTTACCAGGCGTTTGGAAGATCCATGGAAAATCCAGCTCACAAATGTTAACAGAGCCCTCCAGCAGGCAGCAAACACCCCGGCCGGTGACCCACAGCAGCAGGCCATCGCAATCACTGGACCTCTGCCACGAGAATAGAGATCAAATATCCACTAGCTTCCAGTGATAAACGATTCCTCGGGGGACACATAAATTTTGGTTCTAGAGATGATCCGGTCCTTGAAGGACAAATAGTCGCTTGTTCTATCGATGATTCCGTCCTTGGAGGACAAATACACGCTGGTTCTATGGATGATTAGGTACTTACAGGACAAATAGACGCTGGTTCTGGGATAATTCTGCCATTATCTATGCAAATATGAAGACCTCTTGTTTTGTCACTGGACACAATGGGTCCAAGCCCATTATCAGATCTGCTTTGTACTGCTTTATGCCTTTCTAGCATCTATACCGAAGAAGCACTAAATTTGTTGTTTGCAGTCATCGACTAATGGCTAAAGTGCTTGTGACAAGGTGTGAGCACCAGAACTAAGTACATATCTACTCTATGTCCAAGTGGTGGCAATGGAATCAGGCTTCGTGCTCTCGGACTGGCAGAGAAAGGGGTTGAACAGGTAAAGCATATT
>OY992892.1:100011745-100069873 GCA_963921405.1 Cepaea hortensis | reverse complement strand
AAGAAGAAGAAGAAGAAGAAGAAGAAGAAGAAGAAGAAGAAGAAGGAGGAGGAGGAAAGGAGGAGGAGGAGGAAAGGAGGAGGAGGAAAGGAGGAGGAGGAGAAGGAGAAGAATAGGAAGAAGAAGAAGAAGAAGAAGAAGAAGAAGAAGAAGAAGAAGAAGAAGAAGAAGAAGAAGAAGAAGAAGAAGAAGAAGAAGAAGAAGAAGAAGAAGAAGAAGAAGAAGACTACTGTGGTTATTATCGATGCTGCTCGCATTACGAATGTTGATACTAATATTACAACCACTATTGCTGTTAATGATAATGCTGCAAATACTACTATTGTTACGGATAATATTACAACTGCTAGAGTTTCCGCTAATACTACAACCACTGCAACTGTTGATACAATAATAACTACTATTGTACATGCTAATACTACAATCACTACTACAGTTGATGCTGATCTCACAACCACTACTATTGATGTTGCTAATATACCTAACGCCGGTCTCCCTGGTCTAGAGGTTACACGACTTTCTCGTAATCCCGTATACTCTCGCGAGTATCGTGACGTGCGCGAGAATCGGTAGCAGTTCTCTCCGAACCGGTAACTTACGGGGTATGTGAGCAGTCGCTCAGAAAGCAATGGCAAACTACTGAGCGTAATCTTGCCAAGAAATCAACAATCTGCTGAAAGATGCTGATGTTGACAGCGATGTCCTGTAAAGGATATGCAGACGAAAAAAAAAAAAAAACCTACCATCGCTACTGATGAGGTTAGAACTACAACAACTACTACCGTTGCCGTCACTCAACAACCACCAGTATAAGTATCACTATCATCCTACCACAGTTACAACCACAAGTAAAACAATAACGCACAAAATCCCGTATCTCTTAACAGAAACCACAGTTAGTTGTAGGAAACAAGAACACTTTCTAATACACACACCTAGCCTCCTATATGTTGTGTAAGTTCGACGCACACCTCACCTCCGACTAGAGCACGCAGTCGTGCAGTTCTGTTTCGTGTTTTATTTTTACTTTTGTTTTAGGCGTGAGGTTAATGGCTTTATCGGCTCACGCGAGATATTACGTGGTTTCTGAAGCTATCATTTTTCATAATCGTCGTTTGACAACAGTTAGGGGAGAGATGGGAGATTAGAGAGGGCGGAGGGAGGCGTGGAGGGAGATTACAGGTGGCTGGGGGAGAGGTGGGAGATGGGAGGCGGCTGGGGGGATGTGGGAAACGTGGAGGGAGATGACAGGCGGCTAGGGGAGGGGTGGGAGATGGGAGACGGCTGGAAGGGAGGTGGGAAACAGGGAGGGAGATGACAGGTAGCTAGGGGAGATATGGGAGATTAGAGAGGGCGGAGGGACACGTGGAGGAAGATGACAGGTAGCTGGGGGAGACGTGGGAGATGGGAGGCGGCTGGAGGGGGGTGTTGGGAGAGGGAGATGACAGGTGGCTGGGAGGGAGGTTTGACGAGGTGGAAGATAAATGGCGACAGGGATAGAGGTTTGACGTGATGGGAGATGAGAGGCAGCTGGAAGAGAGGTTTGGTGTGCTGGGAGATGAGAGGCGGCTGGGAGAAGGGTTTTGCCTTGTGGAAGATGAAAGGCCCCTGGTAGAGAAGTTTTGACGTGTTGGGAGATGAGACTAGGCGTTGAGGGAGGTTTGACGTGATAGGAGATGAGAGGCGGCTGAAGGATATGAATGAGACGTGGTGAGAAATGAGAGGCGGCTGGGAGAGAGTTGGGAGACGTTGTGGGAGATGACAGGTGGCTGTGAGAGGGGTTTGACGTGATGGGAGATGAGAGGTGGCTGGGAGAGGGGTTTGACGTGATGGGAGATGAGAGGTGGCTGGGAGAGGGGTTTGACGTGATGGGAGATGAGAGGTGGCTGGGAGAGGGGTTTGAAGTGATGGGAGATGAGAGGTGGCTGGGAGAGGGGTTTGACATGATGGGAGATGAGAGGTGGCTGGGAGGGAGGTTTGACGAGGTGGGAGATAAATGGCGACATGAATAGAGGTTTGACGTGGTGGGAGATGAGAGGCAGATGGGAGAGAGGTTTGATGTGCTGGGAGATGAGAGGCGGCTAGGAGAGGGGTTTGATGTGGTGGGAGATGAGAGGAGGCTTGGGGAGGGATTTGATGTGGTGGGAGATGAGCGGCGGCTGCAGGAGAGGTGGGAGACGTGGTGGAAGATCACAAGCTGCTATGAAAGGATGAGGTGGGTTGTCATGGAAGATGTCACGTGGCTGGGGAAGATGTGGGACGTGATGCAAAATGAAAAGTGGCGGGTGAGGTGTCACTTGGAGGGAGATGACTAGAATTATATTCACGCGGGCGAGGTCTGACGTAGAGGGAGATGACTATAATTATATCCACGGAAACTACAAGCGGGTTGGTTGATTGTGGCGGAGACGGCTTTTTGGGGAAACTGAACGAACCTGAAAAAGTAGACTTGTGCTCTGCTTCTCCACTACACATATCATAAACACATTATACTCTCTGTTTGTGTAGTCCAGATCTTTACTACACACATCATCAACACATTATACTCTCTGTCTGTGTAATCCAAATCTTTACTACACACATCATCAACACATTATACACTCTATTTGTGTAGTCCATATCTTTACTACACACATCACCAACACATTGCATTTTCTGTCTGTGTAGTCCAGATCTTTACTAAACACACCACCAACACATTGCACGCTCTGTCTGTGTAGTCCAGATCTTTACTAAACACACCACCAACACACTGCACTTTCTGTCTGTCTAGACACACATACAGCAAAGTAACAAATATAGCAATACATCGGTTATTGCATTCTGGTCTATGTATAAGAATTTAACCAATGCTGTGTTATGTCTTTTTTTTTGGGTGTGTGATCAGTTCTCTCCCTCGCCGTAATTTCTTCCCTGAAATCCTAGTTAGGCCAGACACTGGTGTTTGCTGCGGGCGTCCAGGCTTGGCAACCACCAGGTGTCGAACTGCTGACATTAACCATGCAGTCTAACCCCTCCCCTAACAGTAGAGCTCTTGCAACACTCACTCACACACATCCCCACCGTTTGCCTACCTCCTAACCATAAATGATGAATTAGAACCGCCACACAGAGAAGTCAACCACACAGACAGCATCAGCTATCACCCTCAGCTTTCCAACTTAACTTGCTGAAGCTACGAACGGCGGGTACATACGTCCCCACAGCCAGGCTTTTTGGCAAGGGATCCATTGTCCGATCAATACATTCTACACTTGCATAATGGCGGCCAATACGGGCAGACGTTGATGTCAGGTCATTTCTACATGTCGTTAGCATCGTTCTGGATATACCCCATCGGGAGAAGACCGATGGGGGGGGGGGGGGGGCGCTGGAAAAACACGGCCACGTTTTTTTTTGGATCAGAAGTGCCAAAAATGTGACAATATGTGAGACCATGTATTTGTACACTCGATCCTTCTATTTGCTCTTCTATCCTACAATGTGGAGGTAAATTACAGTAGTTGTATTCTCTCTAGAGTGTATGAGGTTATTAGGGTCTTATCAATACACACACACACATACACACACACACACACGCGCGCGCGCGCACGCACGCACGCCCGACACAACATATCCACAGGATATTCGCAAACACACATTGTTAATATAATGAAGACCAGCGAGATGTGTCTGGGAGAATCGAACGCAGACTTTCGGCTATAATCTGATGTACTGTCCCAAGACCACAGTTACCCTATAGACTAGAGTAGATGGGGATAACGAGAAAGCAACCTAGTCGTACCATTAGAAACGTGTGAATGATCAGCTGTTGATTGGCCGCTGGTGTCATTCAAATAGCACAAGAAATAAATTCACGGGAATTGACTGGCATTGACAGAAGTAGATGAGAGAATTAGAAGTTAGACCACACACTAGACAGTATAGCTTGCAATTGTTATATTACCCAGAGCCAAAGAGAAATAGAGAGACATGAATACACATGGAGAAGAGAATTAGAAAACAGAGATGAATAATATAAAGAGGTCACGGAGGAGTTGCAGGAGACAGAAACATTGAGGACTGGTTGGCGTGTCTTGGCTGAGTGCGATAACAGGCAGAAGAAAGAATAAACAACAGCAGAAGGAAGGAACGGGTAAAACGCCCGGATACAACTGAAATGTGTAACGGTATAAAAGAGGAGTCCGGAGAATGGTTTGTATATGCAGCCGCCAACATGAATCAGAACACGAACTGTGGACCGTGAATGTTGGTCATCGATTGTATCGATCTGCTCGATGATTGCTGACGTGATGATCGTTATGTTGTCGCCACTCACAGCAGGTGCAAATATTGCAGTTATTTATGACACCGTTCATGTCGTGTCTCTATTTCCTTGTTTTCTTGTGGTTGTGTTCAGTCGTCACCTCTGATCTTTATTACTTTTCGGGAAATGTATAACATACATGTTTACTGTTTAGGTAATTTCTCATAGTGCAATTTATTACACGAGTCCATTTACACATAATAATAATAATAATAATAATAATAATAATAATAATAATAATAATAATAATAATAATAATAACGTGTCCTATCAACTGTCGTAGGCGACCATGCATCACCTCATATCTCAATCCCAGATGTTCTTGATCACTCCCACTGATGATATCCCTCTATACCACCGTTGCAGTCCATCCAGCCTCATTTATCTCCGCCTATCCCTGCCTCTTTTCCGCTGACCTTACCAGTTGTAGAGATGTTGCCCAGTGCCTCTCTTTTCATTACGTGACCAATTTATTTGTCTCTTCCTTATATTTGTAAATAATGTTTTACTTTCATTAGCCTCTTCCATGCAATCGTTGTTAGTTACTCTGGCAGTCCAAGGTGTTCGCATCATCCATCTCAGAAACCACATCTCTGTTGTCTCCAAGCTTCTCCTAATCTGTTTGTTCACGTTAAATAATTCATTGCCACACACCAGAGCACTTATATATAACATAAACTGTTTCAGTACTGTTTTCTGATATTCAGTGACAGAGAGTTATTACATAACAAAACATTTCATTGTCTGAAATGCAGCCTTTGCCTGACCTATTCTTCTTTATAATAATAATAATAATAATAATAATAATAATAATAATAATAATAATAATAATAATAATAATAATAATACCCATTATATAAACAGTAATAGCAATAATAATATCAATGTCAGCGTCTCAGTCACTCGTTCGTCACAACACTGACAGAAAATGATACATGTCTGAACAACTCGTCAAAGCGGTATACATGTATATGGATTTATTACGAGAAAATATACATCTCCATTAATCATAAATGATGTTTAACAATATATGGCATAAATCAATTGCAACACTTAGCAATGCACTCGTGCGCTCTCGTATCACATATTATCTCACACACTCGCGTACGAGGCATTCACTGCCACACTCTCTTAGCATTAGCAAGCTTCTGTCAGGTAAACAGTACACAAATAAATCAAACACATCCTTTCTCAACCACAGTCTAGTCCAGTCTCATCTGTTCCCTCGCTCGGTCGGTGGTCACGTGGTGCTTGACATCGTGTCGTGCGTAATAGTCGTGATACGTAGAATGTCCCGGTCTTCTGGATGTCGTCCTGTCCTTCACCCGTCTGTTGACGGCTGGTGTCTCAGGTCGTCCAGCCCAAGGTTGGTCTATCATTCAAGGACACTGTCCTGTTTATAAACCCTATGTCCTGTCTCTCACTCAGTATACAGTCCTGTCTATTCTACCTGTGTCCTGTCCATGTCATATGTCCTCTCTTATGTCTTCCTGGGACTCTGACAATCAATAATAATTATTATTATTACTACAGCAAGCGACTACATCATTTATGAATATTGAAGACACAAACAAGAGATTGCACGATTAATTGCCTGGCATATTTCGCAGCATTTCGTCAGGCACATATCGCAGAATTCACACAACATAGAGTAACATAACTAGATACATCCTTCAAGCTGAAATATACACATGCTCGCATTGTTATATCATGTGTCTACCACAGTAATTTTAAACTGCCTATCATGTCTTTCTTTTTGCAAAAAAAAAAAAAACTGGCCTTTGCAAATTAATCATGATGGCTTCTGCGACCTTTAACAAACGACTGTTTTGTGTGTTGAACAACACACCAACCGCATTATCTCTATCAATTACGTGACTGGTTACATCATATCTATGACGACATACATCTGAATTCTAAATATAACCTCCCGGGGACTCAGTTGAAGTCTGTCGACTATCTTCTTCTTTTGTCTGGCTGTTTTTCCCGTGAAGTGACGCAGAGAAGAGGAGTGTGCTTGTCGGCCTTTCTTGTGCCGGCTCTGTGGCGAAGGTGTAATGAGCGCGGTTTTTAATCCCACATACTGTGCTCGAAAAACAGCTGCGTGCGATTTGGAAGCAAACTTCCCTGCGTTGGTTTTCATGTAATGGTTGTTCGGAAAGCAATGACAAACTATTGAACGTAAACTTGCCAGGAAATCATAAACAACGAAAAAATAATAGGATTAACTACGACGTCCTGTAAAAGTCGGGTAACTAACTTCTTATGCATCTCATCTCACATGATGTAATTTTAAGCCCGTGAATTTATAGAAATGTCTATATCTGGCATTGGTTACACAGCGATGGGACGAATAAATCATCCATCAGCTTCCTGTTTCCAAACCCACTTAGAGTGGCTCTAGAGACATCTCAACCCATATACCAAACACAGTTAGAGTGGCTCTAGAGACATTTCAACTCATTTACCAAACACAGTTAGAGTAGCTCTAGAGACATTTCAACTCATTTACCAAACACAATTAAAGTGGCTCTGGAGACATTTCAACTCATTTACCAAACACAGTTAGAGTGGCTCTGGAGACATTTCAACTCATTTACCAAACACAATTAAAGTGGCTCTAGAGACATTTCAACTCATTTACCAAACACAGTTAGAGTGGCTCTGGAGACATTTCAACTCATTTACCAAACACAGTTAGAGTAGCTCTGGAGACATTTCAACTCATTTACCAAACACAGTTAGAGTAGCTCTGGAGACATTTCAACTCATTTACCAAACACAATTAAAGTGGCTCTGGAGACATTTCAACTCATTTACCAAACACAGTTAGAGTAGCTCTGGAGACATTTCAACTCATTTACCAAACACAATTAAAGTGGCTCTAGAGACATTTCAACTCATTTACCAAACACAATTAAAGTGGCTCTGGAGACATTTCAACTCATTTACCAAACACAATTAAAGTGGCTCTGGAGACATTTCAACTCATTTACCAAACACAGTTAGAGTAGCTCTGGAGACATTTCAACTCATTTACCAAACACAATTAAAGTGGCTCTGGAGACATTTCAACTCATTTACCAAACACAATTAAAGTAGCTCTGGAGACATTTCAACTCATTTACCAAACACAATTAAAGTAGCTCTGGAGACATTTCAACTCATTTACCAAACACAGTTAGTGTGGCTCTGGAGACATTTCAACTCATTTACCAAACACAGTTAGAGTAGCTCTGGAGACATTTCAACTCATTTACCAAACACAGTTAGAGTAGCTCTGGAGACATTTCAACTCATTTACCAAACACAATTAAAGTGGCTCTAGAGACATTTCAACTCATTTACCAAACACAATTAAAGTGGCTCTGGAGATATTTCAACTCATTTACCAAACACAATTAAAGTGGCTCTGGAGACATTTCAACTCATTTACCAAACACAGTTAGAGTGGCTCTGGAGACATTTCAACTCATTTACCAAACACAGTTAGAGTAGCTCTAGAGACATTTCAACTCATTTACCAAACACAATTAAAGTGGCTCTGGAGACATTTCAACTCATTTACCAAACACAGTTAGAGTGGCTCTGGAGACATTTCAACTCATTTACCAAACACAATTAAAGTGGCTCTAGAGACATTTCAACTCATTTACCAAACACAGTTAGAGTGGCTCTGGAGACATTTCAACTCATTTACCAAACACAGTTAGAGTAGCTCTGGAGACATTTCAACTCATTTACCAAACACAATTAAAGTAGCTCTGGAGACATTTCAACTCATTTACCAAACACAATTAAAGTAGCTCTGGAGACATTTCAACTCATTTACCAAACACAATTAAAGTAGCTCTGGAGACATTTCAACTCATTTACCAAACACAGTTAGTGTGGCTCTGGAGACATTTCAACTCATTTACCAAACACAGTTAGAGTAGCTCTGGAGACATTTCAACTCATTTACCAAACACAGTTAGAGTAGCTCTGGAGACATTTCAACTCATTTACCAAACACAATTAAAGTGGCTCTAGAGACATTTCAACTCATTTACCAAACACAATTAAAGTGGCTCTGGAGATATTTCAACTCATTTACCAAACACAATTAAAGTGGCTCTGGAGACATTTCAACTCATTTACCAAACACAGTTAGAGTGGCTCTGGAGACATTTCAACTCATTTACCAAACACAGTTAGAGTAGCTCTAGAGACATTTCAACTCATTTACCAAACACAATTAAAGTGGCTCTGGAGATATTTCAACTCATTTACCAAACACAATTAAAGTGGCTCTGGAGACATTTCAACTCATTTACCAAACACAGTTAGAGTAGCTCTGGAGACATTTCAACTCATTTACCAAACACAATTAAAGTGGCTCTGGAGACATTTCAACTCATTTACCAAACACAATTAAAGTAGCTCTGGAGACATTTCAACTCATTTACCAAACACAATTAAAGTAGCTCTGGAGACATTTCAACTCATTTACCAAACACAGTTAGTGTGGCTCTGGAGACATTTCAACTCATTTACCAAACACAATTAAAGTGGCTCTGGAGACATTTCAACTCATTTACCAAACACAGTTAGAGTAGCTCTGGAGACATTTCAACTCATTTACCAAACACAATTAAAGTGGCTCTGGAGACATTTCAACTCATTTACCAAACACAATTAAAGTAGCTCTGGAGACATTTCAACTCATTTACCAAACACAGTTAGTGTGGCTCTGGAGACATTTCAACTCATTTACCAAACACAATTAAAGTGGCTCTGGAGACATTTCAACTCATTTACCAAACACAATTAAAGTGGCTCTGGAGACATTTCAACTCATTTACCAAACACAATTAAAGTGGCTCTGGAGACATTTCAACTCATTTACCAAACACAATTAAAGTAGCTCTGGAGACATTTCAACTCATTTACCAAACACAATTAAAGTAGCTCTGGAGACATTTCAACTCATTTACCAAACACAGTTAGTGTGGCTCTGGAGACATTTCAACTCATTTACCAAACACAATTAAAGTGGCTCTGGAGACATTTCAACTCATTTACCAAACACAATTAAAGTGGCTCTGGAGACATTTCAACTCATTTACCAAACACAATTAAAGTGGCTCTGGAGACATTTCAACTCATTTACCAAACACAATTAAAGTGGCTCTGGAGACATTTCAACTCATTTACCAAACACAGTTAGAGTAGCTCTGGAGACATTTCAACTCATTTACCAAACACAGTTAGTGTGGCTCTGGAGACATTTCAACTCATTTACCAAACACAGTTAGAGTAGCTCTGGAGACATTTCAACTCATTTACCAAACACAATTAAAGTGGCTCTGGAGACATTTCAACTCATTTACCAAACACAGTTAGTGTAGCTCTGGAGACATTTCAACCCATATACCAAACACAGTTAGGGTGGCTCTAGAGACATTTCAACTCATTTACCAAACACAGTTAGAGTGGCTCTGGAGACATTTCAACTCATTTACCAAACACAGTTAGAGTGGCTCTGGAGACATTTCCACTCATTTACCAAACACAGTTAGAGTGGCTCTGGAGACATTTCAACTCATTTACCAAACACAGTTAGAGTAGCTCTGGAGACATTTCAACTCATTTACCAAACACAATTAAAGTGGCTCTGGAGACATTTCAACTCATTTACCAAACACAATTAAAGTGGCTC
Organism: Cepaea hortensis; assembly: GCA_963921405.1. Classification (NCBI taxonomy): domain Eukaryota; kingdom Metazoa; phylum Mollusca; class Gastropoda; order Stylommatophora; family Helicidae; genus Cepaea; species Cepaea hortensis. The sequence goes on along the minus strand of OY992892.1, from coordinate 100,059,866 downwards.
TGGAGACATTTCAACTCATTTACCAAACACAATTAAAGTGGCTCTGGAGACATTTCAACTCATTTACCAAACACAGTTAGAGTAGCTCTGGAGACATTTCAAATCATTTACCAAACACAGTTAGTGTGGCTCTGGAGACATTTCAACTCATTTACCAAACACAGTTAGAGTAGCTCTGGAGACATTTCAACTCATTTACCAAACACAATTAAAGTGGCTCTGGAGACATTTCAACTCATTTACCAAACACAGTTAGTGTAGCTCTGGAGACATTTCAACCCATATACCAAACACAGTTAGGGTGGCTCTAGAGACATTTCAACTCATTTACCAAACACAGTTAGAGTGGCTCTGGAGACATTTCAACTCATTTACCAAACACAGTTAGAGTGGCTCTAGAGACATTTCCACTCATTTACCAAACACAGTTAGAGTGGCTCTGGAGACATTTCAACTCATTTACCAAACACAGTTAGAGTAGCTCTGGAGACATTTCAACTCATTTACCAAACACAGTTAGTGTAGCTCTGGAGACATTTCAACCCATATACGAAACACAGTTAGGGTGGCTCTAGAGACATTTCAACTCATTTACCAAACACAGTTAGAGTGGCTCTGGGGACATTTCAACTCATTTACCAAACACAGTTAGAGTGGCTCTGGAGACATTTCAACTCATTTACCAAACACAGTTAGAGTGGCTCTGGAGACATTTCAACTCATTTACCAAACACAGTTAGAGTGGCTCTGGAGACATTTCAACTCATTTACCAAACACAGTTAGAGTGGCTCTGGAGACATTTCAACTCATTTACCAAACACAGTTAGAGTGGCTCTGGAGACATTTCAACTTATTTACCAAACACAGTTAGAGTGGCTCTGGAGACATTTCAACTCATTTACCAAACACAATTAAAGTGGCTCTGGAGACATTTCAACTCATTTACCAAACACAATTAAAGTGGCTCTGGAGACATTTCAACTCATTTACCAAACACAGTTAGAGTAGCTCTGGAGACATTTCAACTCATTTACCAAACACAATTAAAGTGACTCTGGAGACATTTCAACTCATTTACCAAACACAATTAAAGTGGCTCTGGAGACATTTCAACTCATTTACCAAACACAATTAAAGTGGCTCTAGAGACATCTCAACCCATATACCAAACACAGTTAGGGTGGCTCTGGAGACATTTCAACTCATTTACCAAACACAATTAAAGTGGCTCTGGAGACATTTCAACTCATTTACCAAACACAATTAAAGTGGCTCTGGAGACATTTCAACTCATTTACCAAACACAATTAAAGTGGCTCTGGAGACATTTCAACTCATTTACCAAACACAGTTAGAGTAGCTCTGGAGACATTTCAACTTATTTACCAAACACAATTAAAGTGGCTCTGGAGACATTTCAACTCATTTACCAAACACAATTAAAGTGGCTCTGGAGACATTTCAACTCATTTACCAAACACAATTAAAGTGGCTCTGGAGACATTTCAACTCATTTACCAAACACAATTAAAGTGGCTCTGGAGACATTTCAACTCATTTACCAAACACAATTAAAGTGGCTCTGGAGACATTTCAACTCATTTACCAAACACAGTTAGAGTAGCTCTGGAGAAATTTCAACTCATTTACCAAACACAATTAAAGTGGCTCTGGAGACATTTCAACTCATTTACCAAACACAGTTAGGGTGGCTCTAGAGACATCTCAACTCATTTACCAAACACAATTAAAGTGGCTCTGGAGACATTTCAACTCATTTACCAAACACAATTAAAGTGGCTCTGGAGACATTTCAACTCATTTACCAAACACAATTAAAGTGGCTCTGGAGACATTTCAACTCATTTACCAAACACAATTAAAGTGGCTCTGGAGACATTTCAACTCATTTACCAAACACAATTAAAGTGGCTCTGGAGACATTTCAACTCATTTACCAAACACAATTAAAGTGGCTCTGGAGACATTTCAACTCATTTACCAAACACAGTTAGAGTAGCTCTGGAGACATTTCAACTCATTTACCAAACACAATTAAAGTGGCTCTGGAGACATTTCAACTCATTTACCAAACACAATTAAAGTGGCTCTGGAGACATTTCAACTCATTTACCAAACACAATTAAAGTGGCTCTGGAGACATTTCAACTCATTTACCAAACACAATTAAAGTGGCTCTGGAGACATTTCAACTCATTTACCAAACACAATTAAAGTGGCTCTGGAGACATTTCAACTCATTTACCAAACACAGTTAGAGTAGCTCTGGAGACATTTCAACTCATTTACCAAACACAGTTAGAGTAGCTCTGGAGACATTTCAACTCATTTACCAAACACAGTTAGAGTAGCTCTGGAGACATTTCAACTCATTTACCAAACACAATTAAAGTGGCTCTGGAGACATTTCAACTCATTTACCAAACACAATTAAAGTGGCTCTGGAGACATTTCAACTCATTTACCAAACACAGTTAGAGTAGCTCTGGAGACATTTCAACTCATTTACCAAACACAATTAAAGTGGCTCTGGAGACATTTCAACTCATTTACCAAACACAATTAAAGTGGCTCTGGAGACATTTCAACTCATTTACCAAACACAATTAAAGTGGCTCTGGAGACATTTCAACTCATTTACCAAACACAATTAAAGTGGCTCTGGAGACATTTCAACTCATTTACCAAACACAGTTAGTGTGGCTCTGGAGACATTTCAACTCATTTACCAAACACAGTTAGAGTAGCTCTGGAGACATTTCAACTCATTTACCAAACACAGTTAGTGTGGCTCTGGAGACATTTCAACTCATTTACCAAACACAATTAAAGTGGCTCTGGAGACATTTCAACTCATTTACCAAACACAATTAAAGTGGCTCTGGAGACATTTCAACTCATTTACCAAACACAGTTAGAGTAGCTCTGGAGACATTTCAACTCATTTACCAAACACAATTAAAGTGGCTCTGGAGACATTTCAACTCATTTACCAAACACAATTAAAGTGGCTCTGGAGACATTTCAACTCATTTACCAAACACAATTAAAGTGGCTCTGGAGACATTTCAACTCATTTACCAAACACAATTAAAGTGGCTCTGGAGACATTTCAACTCATTTACCAAACACAGTTAGTGTGGCTCTGGAGACATTTCAACTCATTTACCAAACACAGTTAGAGTAGCTCTGGAGACATTTCAACTCATTTACCAAACACAGTTAGTGTGGCTCTGGAGACATTTCAACTCATTTACCAAACACAATTAAAGTGGCTCTGGAGACATTTCAACTCATTTACCAAACACAGTTAGAGTAGCTCTGGAGACATTTCAACTCATTTACCAAACACAATTAAAGTGGCTCTGGAGACATTTCAACTCATTTACCAAACACAGTTAGAGTAGCTCTGGAGACATTTCAACTCATTTACCAAACACAGTTAGTGTAGCTCTGGAGACATTTCAACTCATTTACCAAACACAATTAAAGTGGCTCTGGAGACATTTCAACTCATTTACCAAACACAATTAAAGTGGCTCTGGAGACATTTCAACTCATTTACCAAACACAATTAAAGTGGCTCTGGAGACATTTCAACTCATTTACCAAACACAATTAAAGTGGCTCTAGAGACATTTCAACTCATTTACCAAACACAATTAAAGTGGCTCTGGAGACATTTCAACTCATTTACCAAACACAATTAAAGTGGCTCTGGAGACATTTCAACTCATTTACCAAACACAATTAAAGTGGCTCTGGAGACATTTCAACTCATTTACCAAACACAGTTAGAGTAGCTCTGGAGACATTTCAACTCATTTACCAAACACAGTTAGTGTGGCTCTGGAGACATTTCAACTCATTTACCAAACACAATTAAAGTGGCTCTGGAGACATTTCAACTCATTTACCAAACACAGTTAGTGTAGCTCTGGAGACATTTCAACTCATTTACCAAACACAATTAAAGTGGCTCTGGAGACATTTCAACTCATTTACCAAACACAATTAAAGTGGCTCTAGAGACATTTCAACTCATTTACCAAACACAATTAAAGTGGCTCTGGAGACATCTCAACTCATTTACCAAACACAATTAAAGTGGCTCTGGAGACATTTCAACTCATTTACCAAACACAGTTAGAGTGGCTCTGGAGACATTTCAACTCATTTACCAAACACAGTTAGAGTAGCTCTGGAGACATTTCAACTCATTTACCAAACACAGTTAGAGTAGCTCTGGAGACATTTCAACTCATTTACCAAACACAGTTAGTGTGGCTCTGGAGACATTTCAACTCATTTACCAAACACAATTAAAGTGGCTCTGGAGACATTTCAACTCATTTACCAAACACAGTTAGAGTAGCTCTGGAGACATTTCAACTCATTTACCAAACACAATTAAAGTGGCTCTGGAGACATTTCAACTCATTTACCAAACACAGTTAGAGTAGCTCTGGAGACATTTCAACTCATTTACCAAACACAGTTAGAGTAGCTCTGGAGACATTTCAACTCATTTACCAAACACAGTTAGAGTAGCTCTGGAGACATTTCAACTCATTTACCAAACACAGTTAGAGTAGCTGTGGAGACATTTCAACTCATTTACCAAACACAATTAAAGTGGCTCTGGAGACATTTCAACTCATTTACCAAACACAATTAAAGTGGCTCTGGAGACATTTCAACTCATTTACCAAACACAATTAAAGTGGCTCTGGAGACATTTCAACTCATTTACCAAACACAATTAAAGTGGCTCTAGAGACATTTCAACTCATTTACCAAACACAATTAAAGTGGCTCTGGAGACATTTCAACTCATTTACCAAACACAATTAAAGTGGCTCTGGAGACATTTCAACTCATTTACCAAACACAATTAAAGTGGCTCTGGAGACATTTCAACTCATTTACCAAACACAATTAAAGTGGCTCTGGAGACATTTCAACTCATTTACCAAACACAATTAAAGTAGCTCTGGAGACATTTCAACTCATTTACCAAACACAGTTAGAGTAGCTCTGGAGACATTTCAACTCATTTACCAAACACAGTTAGAGTAGCTCTGGAGACATTTCAACTCATTTACCAAACACAATTAAAGTGGCTCTGGAGACATTTCAACTCATTTACCAAACACAGTTAGAGTAGCTCTAGAGACATTTCAACTCATTTACCAAACACAATTAAAGTGGCTCTGGAGACATTTCAACTCATTTACCAAACACAGTTAGAGTAGCTCTGGAGACATTTCAACTCATTTACCAAACACAATTAAAGTGGCTCTGGAGACATTTCAACTCATTTACCAAACACAGTTAGAGTAGCTCTGGAGACATTTCAACTCATTTACCAAACACAGTTAGAGTAGCTCTGGAGACATTTCAACTCATTTACCAAACACAGTTAGAGTAGCTCTGGAGACATTTCAACTCATTTACCAAACACAGTTAGAGTAGCTCTGGAGACATTTCAACTCATTTACCAAACACAATTAAAGTGGCTCTGGAGACATTTCAACTCATTTACCAAAGACAGTTAGTGTAGCTCTGGAGACATTTCAACTCATTTACCAAACACAATTAAAGTGGCTCTGGAGACATTTCAACTCATTTACCAAACACAATTAAATTGGCTCTGGAGACATTTCAACTCATTTACCAAACACAGTTAGAGTAGCTCTGGAGACATTTCATCTCATTTACCAAACACAGTAAGAGTGGCTTTGGAGACATCTCAGCTCATTTACCAAACACGGTTAGAGTGGCTCTGGATACGTGTCAACTCATTTACCAAATGCAGAGTGGCTCCGAAGACATCTCGACTGCATTGACCAAACCCATATAGAGTGGCTCCACGCACTGAGATAAGTCCGAACGAAGTAGAATATATGGTTAGTATTGCATTCTAATGTTTCCACGAGTCGTTCCTAGTAACCCACGGGTTCACATGTGGTGAATGTTCCGTTAAACGTGGTTCTGTGATCTGTGGACTGACGTGTGGTGGAATGTTCAATTATAAGTGGATCTAAAGCAAAGAACTGTAGTTTGGGTTCTAGTTTCACTAGAGAATCACTTGCCCGTCTTATCCAACAGATTACACAAGATGTTTTCAGTACAGTGCACGAACTCCGTATTACCGACGAGGATCCCAATCAGTGTAGATAGAAGCACTCAGGGCATAAATATTCTTTCTAATTTTATTTGGAGATGGCTAGTGGTGGTTGGGAGTAGAGGCGGGAGGGGGGAGGCGTTTTCCAGGGCAGCTACTTATTGGGCCTGCTCTTGTCGACTATCAAATGGCGGTGTTTGACGTATTCTCCGTATGCACGAGTCCTCCCAGTTATTCGCCCTAGTATGAGGTGGCTAGAACTCCGGTCAGCTACCCGAGATTCTTAGTGGAGAAGGGGTAAAGCACGGTTTATCTTACTGTATAAAATGTCCACACAGTTCACATTAGGACACAACAAGGTCTGTACCAGGTGTGGATGCGTAGACTAGTGGGTGAGTGAGGGACATATTGTAGGAGTGTTATATTCTACGGAGGTAAGTAGGTAAGTGAAGACATATTGTAGATGCTTTATATTCTATGGAAGTGAGGGACATAAAGTAGATGTGTTACATTCTACGGAGTTAGGGGGGGGGGGGACATATTATAGATGTGTTACATTATACGGAGTTAACAGGGGGGGGGGGGCACATTGTAGATGTGTTACATTCTACGGAGTTAACAGGGGGGGGGGGGCACATTGTAGATGTGTTACATTCTATGGGGGTAAGTGGGGGAGGGGAGGGGGCATATTGTAGATGTGTTACATTCTACGGAGTTAACAGGGGGACATATTGTAGATGTGTTACATTCTATGGAGTGGAGGTAAGTAGGGGAGGGGGGCATATTGTAGATGTGTTACATTATACGGAGTTAACTGGGGGGGGGGGGACATAGTGTAGATGTGCTACATTCTACGGAGTTAAGTGGGGGTGAGGGGGGGGGGCATATTGTAGATTTGTTCCATTCTACGGAGTTAATTGGGGGTACATATTGTAGATGTGTTACATTTTACAGAGTTAAATTTATGACATACTGTAGATGTGTTACATTCTGCTGAATCAAGTGAGGATACATAGTGTAGATGTGCTACATTCTACGGAGTTAAGTGGGGGTGGGGGAGACATATTGTAGATGTGTTACATTCTACAGAGTTAAATTCGGGACATATTGTAGATATGTTACATTCTGTACATAGTCATAGCCATAGATCAAATGTATACTAGGGGAGGTAAGTGAAGACATACTGTAGGTGTATTTTTATATCTGTATGTATCCTAGTATATCCACGTGAGGAACGTAACCTGCGCGAGAATCGGTAGCAGTTCTCGCCGCGTTGATAACTTACGGGGTAAGTGAGCCGGTCGCTCAGAAAGCAATGGCAAAGTACTGAGCGTAATCTTGTCAAGAAATCAACAATCAGCTGAAAGATGCTGATGTTGACAGCGATGTCCTGTAAAGCATATACGAAAAAAAAAAAAGTATCCTAGGCCAAATAGAATGCTTGTAGTAATATATTCAATATTAGCCCGGCAGCCTGAACTCCCCAGAGAAGTCAAGAATAACAACCATCTCAGCTCTATATTCCTTCGAGAGCACAAAAACATAATGTTGAAACTACCTCGTAAACAGGAAATGGTTGTGGGAAGACAATGTTAGCTATAGGACATTCTGTGTGTGGAGGACAACTCTACCCAAGCTAGTGTATTCCGAGTCGGGTAGAATGTCCTTAGTGGAGTACACGCAGTCTAGGATCGATATAGAGCCCATTAGCTAACAACGTGTACATTTGTAACTGTTTGTATATTGTGTGGGCGGTGTGGGTATGATGTCAACCGACCGTGAGACGATTACTTTGCTGTGTGCTAACAGAGTAATACGTGTGTCGATACCGTTAGTTGTTCATGTCAGCAAACATGGAGAATATCGCGGGTCTAGCACATGCAAGTCTGGTTTTCTTCAGCTGCGACTGAGCTACCGTAGACTACCGTAGAGCTACCGTAGACTACCGTAGAGCTACCGTAGAGCTACCGTAGACTACCGTAGAGCTACCGCAGACTACCGTAGAGCTACCGTAGACTACCGTAGAGCTACCGTAGTATATGCTTTCTGTGAGCGCCGATTGATGCTTGGCGCTCGCCAAACCCGACACCCCACATTGTGCCAACGGCTTTCGGGCGGAGGGTCACAATTGGGAGGGTACAAGCCTTACCCTAGTGTCACAGCCTCACATTAAGGGCGGTACCAACATAAAGTAAGAGATACTGGCGAAGGGATAGAACCCCAACTAAAGGGAAAGAACCGAGTCACTCGAAGGCTCGAATAATCCAGAGCCTTCTCGAAGGACCGGTCAGTGTGTCCACAGCCACGTGGACACTGATGGGGCCCGCCGATTGCGGGGTCCACGAGAAACTCAGAGAGAGTTACCACCCGTGTCGAATTGCGACACGTGTGGAAGACAGACACGGACTGGACATCGAGGAAGCAACAGGGCTTACCTTAAGGGGACTTGATAGTAGACCCAATTGTATTTAGGGGTCTTATACATATGTTAGATAGCTGCTAGAGTTATCGTGTTAATCATGTTCATTGTAAACTCCTGTGATACGCAACTTGCTAATTGCTGGCTTGTGAAAACTCGCTTCGCCAGCGTACTGTAATATACATGTAAATATATGATGCTAGATTGTATCTGAACGGAGTTTCTTGCCTGTATGAGCCCGAGTTTCAATCCCCTAGAGATCTAGGACGGTGACACCTAGTGCAACCTAAAGCCTTGGTTGGTAACTGGTCTAGGATCGAAGCTCCGACAGGCAGACAGTTAGAGCATTGCTTTGCTAATCAGGTAGCTTCTGCAGCTTGTCTTGTTCCAGATGTATTAGTATTAGTGTTACGTTTCGTCTGGAGTAAACTAGGCAGGCCGAGAGAGGGATCATGCTGCATAGGCAACACATGGTCTCTAAATTCGACTATTGAGAGGTATAACTCCATTTTACAAACTGTCGTCTGTCAAGACGGCAAGGTGTCAATCAGCACACTCATACACTAAAGATGTCCGTTGGTATGCCATTGTAAGACATAATAAGGACACAGGGCTAGGCGCATACGTTCAGCGGCCCAACAGCCAACAGCCCATCACGGGAAGATACAGTGAGTACTTGCTATTAGGAGCGTCCACTTTGTGGCGGATGGTGAAATAATCATCATCTTGTGCCGCACCGATAAGCGTGGACTCTCCTGGTTCGCTATCTCACACGATCACCAGTCTGTCTTGGATCAGCTCCGTGCTCTTGTTCCTATTACATCATGTGACCAAACCATCGGGGTATTCATCGCGTTGTCTTTCTTTCATCTTTTACCGTGAAGCTTGCCAGTTGTCACTCAATTTCTCTTTCCCGTCATTACATGGACACAACATAACCACCGTCTGCGTCTAACTGCTCTACTCAAGTTCTGGTGTGACCCGTATCCATGATAGTGCTGTACACTTTGCTCAGATCTCTACTCAAGTTCTGGTGTGACCCGTATCCATGATATTGCTGGACATTTTGCTCAGAAAATACGTGTTGACATATTTTATATTTCGCTGCTTGCCTGCTTATTGTCCATGTTTCACATGCATACAACAGTATAGCTTCTATATAGCACTTAACAACACTTTTCCCCCTCTCACTGCAGTTGACGACTTTTTATTGGTGAATATATGTTGTCTATCTTGCAAACAATTATGCTTGTCATAGTAACACAGCTGTACGTGGGAGCCGCAGTAACACAGCTGTACATGAGAGCCGTAGTAACACAGCTGTACGTGGGAGCCGCAGTAACACAGCTGTACGTGGGAGCCGCAGTAACACAGCTGTACGTGGGAGCCGCAGTAACACAGCTGTACGTGGGAGCCGCAGTAACACAGCTGTACGTGGGAGCCGCAGTAACACAGCTGTACGTGGGAGCCGCAGTAACATAGCTGTACATGGGAGCCGTAGTAACACAGCTGTACGTGGGAGCCGCAGTAACACAGCTGTACGTGGGAGCCGCAGTAACATAGCTGTACATGGGAGCCGTAGTAACACTGCTGTACATGGGAGCCGTAGTAACACAGCTGTACGTAGGAGCCGCAGTAACATAGCTGTACATGGGAGCCGTAGTAACACTGCTGTACATGGGAGCCGTAGTAACACAGCTGTACGTGGGAGCCGCAGTAACACAGCTGTACATGGGAGCCGTAGTAACACAGCTGTTAGATACTTGCCTGCCATCCCAAAGGTCGGGGTTTTGAATTCGCGGCGGGGCGGATGTTTAATACTGGACTTGGTCTTTGAGGGCCTCAACTGGACACCAGAACATGTATTGAGAGGTCAAGGCAGCCGGTGGGATACTGACCTCATTAGACACCGAGTGTTGAGTGTTCTGTGCAAGGTGGGTGTAGTACCATGTGTGAAGTCTTGGGACGTGTAGATGGGTCCTTGACCCACTGACTGGCTGACTGACTGACTGACCGACTGACCGACTGACTGGCTGACTGACCGACTGACTGACCGACTGGCTAACCGACTGGCTGACTGACTGACTGACCGACTGACTGGCTGACTGACTGGCTTACACATCAAATAACAGACCCCCGGGAAGGTTAACCAGGTCAACAAATGCCCGCAGAAGTCAGATGTGTCGGCCTAACGGCGCAAGAACGCAGCTCTGCTGTAAACAGGCACAACGCAGTCATGTCCGGAAAAAAAAAACTCCGGATGAACGAAGAAGAAGGAGAAGAAGAAGAAGAAGAAGAAGAAGAAGAAGAAGAAGAAGAAGAAGAAGAAGAAGAAGAAGAAGAAGAAGAAGAAGAAGAAGAAGAAGAAGAAGAAGAAGAAGAGGAGGAAGAAGAAGAAGAGGAGGAAGAAGAAGAAGAGGAAGAAGAAGAAGAAGAAGAAGAAGAAGAAGAAGAAGAAGAAGAAGAAGAAGAAGAAGAAGAAGAAGAAGAAGAAGAAGAAGAAGAAGAAGAAGAAATAACAGACAGCAGATACGCCTGGAGTTATGACGCGGTCTGGTATATTACCAAACATTACAGAAGCGTGATTGTTATGGTTCCAATCTACGCAATAGACATACAAAAGGACAAACTTCCTACAGCAAACAAATGCATGTCGCAAACTGATTGGAGAGATTAGAGGTGGATAGTCTACATGTGTGGGCACGTTTTGAGGAGAAATTAACCTGAACACTTAGTGGCAACCACACACTTAATAGGAAAGGAGGAAGAGGTCGACAGGGATATTAAATACCTGGAAGGCTTGGTCACATGCGGAATATTCAGCCGATCGATTGGATGGGTCAGGCATTAGCAACGTGATAAGAGATGCACGAGGAACAAATGCATTTAAGGAAACCTGGAAATCTGCTTCCTTGTCGAGAGTGAGGCATTTCGGAGTGAAGTGTTCTGCCACCAGACACGAACATTTTGTCAAGGACACCAGACACTGGATTAACCAACACAGAACTGGTACGATCAGCCCACATAGGCTGGTGGAATGTTCAGGTGAAGGTCGGGGCATCTGCTAACCATTCCGGAGTGCCTACAGATTAAGTCATGAACAGGTAAATCGTTGCAAATATCCAGAAGCAATCATAACATTGGATGGAAGATACCTTTAGAGACGAGAACAAATTTCGCCATTGCAAACTTAGCCTTGACGATTATGAGTGTTCACTTTAACCATAAACCATTTAGCACCTGTACAATGATACAACACAATCACACCGACACAAGGCAGCTGAAACTCGAGTTCACTCTGGCATGTCATTTGCAAGAGGTTGAGATCAAGCCCATGCTGACTTTCCAGGCAAATGTACATGCAGTAGTTTGCCATGCCCCCCTGAACGAGACGTTCAAGTGACCGGTATGTGGAACAAATCTGCTACCCTGCTGTCTGTGCAAAGGATCTTGGAAGTTTAAGTGTGAGCATGACAAACCATTTAGAAAGGTTTGTCACATTGTGAAATAAGCTTGAATCTCAAAAAGGTTTGTCGCCTCATGAAATAATCTGAGATTTAAAAAATGTTTGTCACCTCATGAAATAAGCTGGGATTTCAAGAAGGTTTGTCACCTCATGAAACATTCCAAATGAACCATGTTCAGAAAAACATCCCATATCATCATTATCATCATCCAGTACCTTGCCGGCTGGCGTAGGCGATCATGTCTTTCCACAAATTGCGATCTCCGAGGGCATGCATCATTTTGTGTGTTGACTACCTCCCGTGCCATGACAAGATTGTCAATAATTTTCTCCCGCTGTCTTCTCCAATGTCCCTTTCCGGTTGTCACATGTTCCAGTTTTTGTTTTCAAATGTCGTGACCCCAAAAAAAAACAATGACTGCCTCTTTCTAAAGCTTTTGAAAAGTGCTTTTGCGACTTCCCTCAAAACGTCCAGACTGCTCTTTTTGCCTGTCCAATTAATTTTCAGCATTCTTCTATAAAACCACATCTCCAAGGCCTCCATGAATTTTTTCACCTGGTTACTAATTTCATATTCCCACATCATACATACAGATAAAGAAACATCCAAAATTAATCTTGCACACACACTCACACCAAACACTTAGAAACAAACATCCTACACACACAACAGTAAACATGTGTCAGTTCAACCAAATATCTCCAAATACTCTGATAACTTTAATGATCATATTTCACATGTTGACAAATGTTATTTACAAAGACAAATGATGAAACACACAATAACATGAATGTTCAAAACCCCACTCACTCAAAGCTTTCCTTCTTTCACCATGAAACAACAAACTGTCTGTGGCATGAACTGTCTCCACAAGGCAATAGAATTGTACGGTGCAATGATGAACTCAAGAAGCCACTCTACAGCAGAGCTGCGTTCTTGCACCGTTAGGCCAACACATCCGACTTCTGTGGGCATTTGTTGACCGGGTTAACCTTCCCGGGGAACAGGGAAGTTTAGTCTTTCCTCTTCCACCCTGGGATGATGAGGTACTTTACAGTCTTGTTTAGTCTTTCCTCTTCTACCCTGAAGTGTAGAGGTACCTTACAAATTTGTTTAGTCTTTCCTCTTCTACTCTGGGATGTAGAGGTACCTTATGCTCTTGTTTAATTGTTCCTCCTCTACCCTGACGTAGAGGTACCTTACAGTCTTGTTTAGTCTTTCCCCTTCTACTCTGGGATGTAGAGGTACCTTAGTCTTGTTTAGTCTTTCCTCTTCTACTCTGGGATGTAGAGGTACCTTACAGTCTTGTTTAGTCTTTCCTCTTCTACCCTGGGGTATGGAGGTACCTTACAAGTTTGTTTAGTCTTTCCTCTTCTACCCTGGGGTGTGGAGGTACCTTACAAATTTGTTTAGTCTTTCCTCTTCTACCCTGGGGTGTGGAGGTACCTTACAAATTTGTTTAGTCTTTCCTCTTCTACCCTGGGGTGTGGAGGTACCTTACAAATTTGTTTAGTCTTTCCTCTTCTACCCTGGGGTGTGGAGGTACCTTACAAATTTGTTTAGTCTTTCCTCTTCTACTCTGAAGTGTGGAGGTACTTTACAGTCTTGTTTACCTTATGGTCTTGTTTAGACTTTCCTTTTCTACTCAAGGGTGTGGATGTATGTTATTGTCTGTTGAGTCATTCCACTACTAAACTAGAATGTAGAAGTTTTGTATGGTCTTGATTATGATTCTCTCTCTCTCTCTCTCTAACAGTTAGACCATGGACTCCCATAACAATTGATACATAACATGGAATGATCATTTGTGTAACAAAAGCATATTCATATAAAGAGACAATAATGAAGTGATCTATATAAATGACAATATGATACAGTACACAACACTCTATTGATGTACATCTCATTAAAGTTTTACAGTCATGACATTTCCGAGTGCTTCCTTGTGTCCAAGAGGACATGCTGAACAACTAACATACAGGACTGACTTGTTGACAGCAGATACTAGGCTACTAACATATAGAATGAACAAGTGAATGGAAATTATCTTTGAAAGGTTAAGAACTGATCATGCGGACATGTCTAACATTCTGACCTGGTCTCTCATGACATGAACACTCAAGCCTGGCAGACAGCATTACCCTAGTTCTATTTGTAGGTCACTTCAACAAATAATGAAGTCTCTTGATTCACGTACTAGATCAATTTTCGATGGAAGTCTATAAGGCGACTGTTGATGTCACGTAAGAGAGTTCAAGAGGGTAATTCAACAGATATTAAAGTAACTCGCCCAATCTTGTTGTTGTGAGCCTCGTTTGAAAGTTGAATAAACAACTTTAAAGTGACATGTCTGTGTCTTCGCACATCCCAATGTTAAGTTTGACATATAATATTGACATCAAGTGAAAGTCTCAAACTTCAAGTAATAATTTCATTACATATACAACATTCACATTAAATGAAAGAGACCAACTCCAAGTATATCATTACTGATACAACATTCACATGACCTAACAATGAGCACCTCTGAGTAAAGATCTTGTTTGTTGTTGTCTCAGATTGCGTGTTGTTTACGAATGGCCATTGATCATTCCATGAAACATGTAGAAATAATTGAGTGCTGTTGGAATGAAAAAAGTCACTGTAGCAACATTTCTATGGGCTACCCACTTTCTTTTTCAGGATCTCGCCATTACACACATACAAAATATAAAACATATCAGACAAAAAAAGAAACAAAACAAATTGGAAATTGTGGTGAGTTCTGAAGATGTCTGATATGCTTTAGAGCAGTGGTTCTCAACTGGTGAGGGGGGGGGGGGGGGGGGGGGGGGTTCCAGGAGGGAATTAAGATTATTTCAAGATCACATTAATACAAGAACCAGTTACTTGATATTGTTTTTCCCTCTAAATTTTACAGTTCTGTACTTCTCGCCCTAATGAAATTCATTTTATAATGTAAGTAGACCAACAAATCATGTTTTTTGTAGATGTCTAGACTTGTTCTAGTATGTCTTATTAAATGTAGCTTCCATTTTTAAGGTATACTGTGTAAGGGTGGGAGGGAGGGAATTTATAGAGAGGAAATTCGAAAAAAAGGGGGGAGGGTGGGAATGACGTTCTGAACATATGGTAAATGGGGGTATGGGCCAAAAAAGTTTGAAAACCACTGGTTTAGAGTGTGTGTATGTATATAATGTTTACAGCTTGGAAATCAGAGAGGGTAGACTGAAGACACGTTGCAACACTGACTTGTTTGACTGTGAGTGCATGGGTCAGAATTGTCCTGACATATGCAGTTTGTGTACTTCAAGGTTATTGGATGCTAGCACAAATTGTCCGGATATATCCAGTTTGTGTACTTTAAGGTTATTGGATGCTAGCACAAATTGTCTCCTGGCCCTGTGTTGTTCTATGTTGGCTGTTGCCCGTGTTTACTGTTGTTCTATGTTTGCTACTGCTGTGTTGACTAATGTTCTATACTTGCAATAATGAAGTAATTACTTCAATTATGATGTGAGCTGCACAACCATGAAAAACAAATAATGTAGTAGCACAACATTCTGGAATGTTTTCATATTTTACCAGACGTACAAACTGTATATAGAAAATATTCAGTTTCAAATTCTTAAAAAATGGAAATAGTGGATTGGAATGTAATGATACATACAATCTTTTAAAAATAATGTATACACATGAATGTGGCCATCACTAATAGTTGACACTGGAAGTACACATCTCTGACCATAACACCGTCTTCTTGCACGATGTCAGTCATGTCTACATTGATGCTTGTGTCAGTCATATCTACATGGATGCTTTATTTCTACCTTGTTTTTATTGCTATTTAGACATAACAAGAGGAAAATCCTAATCATGCAGATCTCAAGTCATTATAATTTATCACAGGTAACCACTATTGGAAGTTGTAAACTTTCACGTTATGTAAACCAAATTACCATCAAAGTCAATTTCTGTAACTTCTTATATCTAAAATTCTTCAGATTTTTACAAGAGATGATCACAAACCATCAATAGTAAATCATACCTGCTTGCAGAATTTTGATCACTGCATTGGCTTGACAAAACAAAGAAATAATTGATAAACAGTTGATCGATGGAAACTAAAACAGAGCATGTGTTTTAATGTTGACTTCTGTTTACATTTTGGTGAAAATTTAAAAGTAGATAGGAAATTAGCAACAAAAGTAACCAGAATCTAATACTAAATGTTCTGGTAAACAGAACAGCCAAATAGTCTGCTAGTAGACATAAGGTGAATCAGTTCAGCAAACATAATTGGCTAATAGAACTGGATTAAGAAAACAAAGGACCATAATTCTCAAGACAGGAAGTGACATGTCAGTATTTTTAAAAGGCACTATGGATGGTGGGCTAATTTCTCAATGACATTAAAAAAAGTATAGTACAAACAATAATGACACTGCTGTAATTAGCAACAGCTTCATCTTCGCCATGACGCCCACACGACAGCCACAGATGTCACCAGCAACAAGACACTTGGGAAGAGCCCTGACACTCCAAGCTGAGGAGAAGAGATTCTGTGTATTACAACACTGACAAAAATAACAGGTTTAAAGCAATCAGTCATACGATACTGTTCTAGTCTCAAGCGGATTCTTCTCAAGCAGGTTACATGCTCAAGTGGGTTACATACTCACATGGGTTACATAATCAAGTTGGTTACATTTGTATCGGATCATTCCTGCCAGCCAAATGAGTTTCCTGTAACATTTCCAAAAGGCCAACCCTATCTCACCACAAATGAGTGCCCTGTAACATCTCCAAACCTCCCACCCCATCCCACCATAAATGAGTTTCCTGTAACATCTCCAAACCTCCCACCCCATCCCACCATAAATGAGTATTCCATAACATTTCCACATGTCCCACCCTGACCACAACCGTATAAGTATTCACCAATCTGACAAGTTATTTAGCCACAAATCTGGCTACCTGGGGGATGCAGTGGTGCAGGGATTACCTTGCTTTCCCACTGGTCCAGTGGCCAAATCATTTTCGAGGCAGGACTGTTCACAATGATCCGGGTTCCCAGGCTGATCCGCTTAAAATGGGTACAAGGAAATGCTTGGTAGTAACTGTGTCGGCAGGTGATTTCTATGTCACTCAATGAGTACAGACATTAAAGCTGGGTACAGACATTAAAGCTGAGTCCATTCTTTGAACTTTTTGAACATCGGTCAGTTGCTTTGGTACCCATTAGGAACAGAATTTGTGGTACCTAACCTCTCTGTGACAATTCCAAACAGACAAGTCCTAGACATTTGTGAAAATTTTGTAGAAAGATCTGAAATTGTGAAATGGCGATCTTTCCACTACGACTTGGTCGACTGTTTGAACGAGTTCATCTGTCACACATGAATGTTATCATGCACATCTTTATGCCCATCTCTGAATTTCCTGCACCAATCACTCACAGAGCTGTCACTCATAATGTTATCACCGCACACATTAAACAATCAATGATTAATCTCGACCGCATTTTGACGTTCTGCTTGAAGAAAACGAATCACACCACAAATTTCACAGCTGGCGGGAAAGGCAATAACAGTGTCCATATTTATTTGTTTGCGATTCATGAACCACTGAACAAATGTGACTGTAGGTTGATGTGTAGTGAGCTAAAAGACTACTTAATGATGGAGGCAATGAACGGTGTTGCTATGGCAACTGGTTTATTTTTACCAGACAATATGACTAACATTTCATCATTCTGTTATTTGATCAGGCTTCAAAAGTATTATTTGTGATCATGTGAATAGTTGGTTAGTTGATAAGTGGTGTCTGACATTGGTCCAGCATGCATTACCTGAAGGTGATGAGTCTGCTACAATGCAGGCCTGGCAAAGGACTTCAAAGCTACGGCTGCGGACAGGAGCTAAGTAAGATCCACCCTGAAGATCTACATCCCTTGGAAATCCTTAGAATGTGTATTGACTAGTGTGAAGTGTGTTGTCCTAATGGTTCCCTACAAAGTAATTAGATCTGACCCTTGACAGATGAATCAACAACCAAAATTTTAGAACAAACATTAGAAATAAGCAACACTTACCGTAACGTAAAAGTTACACCTGTCACCTTGGCAACACTCGTAACATTGCCAGTCTCTATACCAGTCCCTCATACATGCGATACCAACTTCCCGCTGTCTGCTGGCGCAGTATGAGGAGGAGTTACAGCTCTTGTGCACGTAGTGAATCTTTTCACTTCTAGGTGTCCAGAAATCTGGCGCTGTAAGAACATCAAATAATTTAGCTCAAATACTCTTTCACAAGATACAATGTTAAAAAAGAAAAACAAATAAAATCCAACAGATCTTGTCACACTGAGTAAACCGTTGACAGGACTGTCAGCATAGTGGCTGTCACACTGAGCAAACTGTTGACAGAACTGTCGGCACAGTCAGAGGATGTCACACTGAGCAAACCATTGACAGAACTGTCGGCACAGTCAGAGGATGTCACACTGAGCAAACCATTGATAGAACTGTCGGCACAGTCAGAGGCTGTCACACTGAGCAAACCATTGACAGAACTGTCGGCACAGTCAGAGGCTGTCACACTGAGCAAACCATTGACAGAACTGTCGGCACAGTCAGAGGATGTCACACTGAGCAAACCATTGATAGAACTGTCAGCACAGTCAGAGGCTGTCACACTGAGCAAACCATTGACAGAACTGTCGGCACAGTCAGAGGCTGTCACACTGAGCAAACCATTGACAGAACTGTCGGCACAGTCAGAGGCTGTCACACTGAGCAAACCATTGACAGAACTGTCGGCACAGTCAGAGGATGTCACACTGAGCAAACCATTGATACAACTGTCGGCACAGTCAGAGGATGTCACACTGAGCAAACTGTTGACAGAACTGTTGGCACAGTCAGAGGCTGTCACATTGAGTAAACCGTTGACAGAACTGTCGGCACAGTCAGAGGAAGTCTGGCTAGCACAGGGTGCTTATTTATATTAACATTGTGATGAATTCCTTAATAAAAAGTTGTGGACTTTCATAATGTTGTAAATTACTAGAATTAGCACAATCATTTAGTTGGGTTAAACCTAATGGTTTTGTTGTTGGGTTAAACCTAATGCTTTGGCTGTTGGAATAAACCTAATGGTTTGGTTACTGGATTAAACCTAATGGTTTGGGTTCTGGATTAAACCTAATTGTTTAGGTTCAGGATTAAACCTAATGGTTTGGTTGTTGGGTTAAACCTAATTGTTTATGTTTAATTGTTGGGTTACACCTAATGGTTTCATTGTTGTCTTCAGCATAATGAATTTGCTTTTGGTGTAAAGAATGATTTGCCCTTTGGCTTAAACAACAAAGGTTGGTCTCATTCTAAACTTATCTCCTATATTTACCTGACTGAACAAATGCTAATCCAGCCAGCCACATCCTGTACAGGGTTTGAAATTGCTGCCTAGTTAAGTTCTAAATCTAATTTTCTACACTACAACTTCCAACGTGGCAAATTGTCTCAGTTAGATAAGAATAAGTACTTTGATCTCGCTGTGCAGTTTTCTCCCAATTTGTTTGCATCAATTCCGTAAAGAAAATTGCTAAATAACAGTTGAACAGACACAAACCTCGCCATTCAATGTGGGTCATGCATGTATCCTGTTCCTCCTCACACTGGACCGAAGTTTTCACGCACTTGTCCTTGTTGTCTGGCTGGTTGTGGCACACATAACACTCTAAACAGAATCCTGCAAAACACGATCAGATTTGCTGAATAAATATTTTAATCTAGCAATGTGCAATCATAATGCACTAGGGATCCCCAATGGCTGTATCACTTTGTTTTCCATGAGTTTATCTACAGTTGAACTCTGGTAACCCATGGCATAAGTAATGAACCCTGCCATTCAGTCAGGGGTGAGAGGTCATAGTGCTTTTTATCTGGCAATGTCCACGTCAGAGAATTTAGAGACAATAAAGTCAGCTGCACCACACATCTAACTCACCTCCTCTCAATGATCACGACACAACTAACTCTCCTCAGTTGAGGATGTGTTAAATACACGTTTGAGGATGAGTATGTGAATATCCTTAAACAAGTGAGTCGGTACAATTATCTTGGAACAGTCATAACATGTGATGGGAGATGCCTTGAAGAGATTGGAACAAGAATCACCACAGAGGGTCATTCACACATGGCAGCAGCAGGGGTGGGACACCTGGCTTGTAACAGAGAGGATTGATGAAAGACATGGGGATATAAAGTTCTGTACAGGGCATGCCTCTTGATGATGAGTTGCTAAGAACATTAACAGAACATTTAATAGAACATTAGATAGAAATTTTAAAAAAAAACCTATATCTTTGCTTCATTGACTACACAAAGGCTTTTGATAGAGTAAGACATGGTGACATGATAAAAATGCTTGCACATCAACAAACTGATGGAAAAGAACTCAAGATGTTTAGTTTAGTTGATGGATCAACATCACGGCACACAGGTGAAACCCATAAGTGCTCCGTTCTCCTCCTAACTCAAACCTGAGCCTGGAGAAACTCAGCTCAGTGCACGAACTCCATAGCACCAGCGAGGATCCTGAAATACTTTGGGTAGATTTTTAACTTGAAATTTTGCCGGGGCAGAGCCATTAGGCTATTCTTTTTCGATTTCCAACTGCCAAGAGATTTTTTATGTGTGCAACAATACACGCAGGCATCCGATCTCACTACCCAGAGACCAGGGGACATTTTATTACTAGAAGTCCACATGAAAAAATCCCGGTCCTCACCGGGGCTTGAACCCAGGACCTCCAGCACTCAAGGCGGACACCATACCTCGAGACCACGCAGACGTGTAAAGCTCATGCATTGGAAACAATACGTTGTCATAAAAATTTATAACAAAGACGGACAATATCAGCCATTTGTCAGGTCTTAGATGAGAGTTGCTTTTTGCAGATGATGATGCAGTTACGACCCACTCTGAGGAAGAATTACAATGTCTACTATCTGCATTCTCCAATGCTTGTTCTGAATTTGGTTTAACAATTAGCAAAAAGAAGACACAGATTATGTCACAAGGTGCACATGGGGTACCATCAATCTTTATTGACGACGCCGAACTAGAGATGGTAGACCATTTTACATATCTAGGATCAGTGGTAAATAGCAAATTATACCTAGATCAGGAAATCAACATCCGGATTATTAAGGCAGCAACAACAATGAACAGGTTAAGAAAAAGAGTCTGGGAGAACAGGAAGCTTACTGCCAAAACAAAAGTCCTTGTCTTTCAAGCCTGTGCCCTTAGTACTCTTCTTTATGGCAGTGAAAAATGGACAACTTACTCACACCAAGAGAAACATTTAAACAGCTTTCATATGCGGTGTCTGCGAAGAATTCTTGGTATTAAGTGGCAAGACAAAATCACAAAATACTGAAGTATTGGAAAGATCTGGTTGTGTGACGGTTTATTCCATGATCAGTCTTCGTAGACTTAGATGGATAGGACATCTTAGGAGGATGGATGATGGTAGAATACCAAAGGGCATCTTTTTTGGTGAATTACGGATGGGTAAAAGATCTCAGGGTCGGCCTCTACTATGATACTTCTTCTTCTGCGTTTATCCGGATTTTTTTTTCCGGATGTGACTGCGTTATGCCTGTTTACAGCAGAGCTGCGTTCTTGCGCCGTTAGGCCGACACATCCGACTTCTGCGGGCATTTGTTGACCGGGTTAACCTTCCTGGGGCTACTATGATACAAAAATGTGTGTAAACGGGACATTATTGATACAGGCATTGATAATGCACATTGGGAGCAGGTCGCCGCTGAACATGTTGCATGGAGGGCAAACATCAGAAATGGAATAAAGACAAAGGAGAAAATTATTGCAGATAAGTCACACACCGAGTGTGTGAGACGTTAAGATGGTGCATGATGGTGAAAATGACTACATGTTCACATGCACCCACTGTGAACGAACATTTACAGAGTGAATTGGCCTTATCAGTCACATTCGCTACCGCCATGGGTAAAAGTTATTATTCCTTTTTGAAGCAGAAACTATCGTCTTTCAAGACGGCAAGGTGCCAATGAATCTCCAGGACGATATTGAGCGCATAGTTGGCACAGGTATGTGAGAAAGCTGAAACATTGTTGGCATGTCTGCCTCTGAGTTGGCATATAGAGCGCAATCATCAGCAAACAGCAGCTTTCTGACGGAGTGCGCTGGTAGTTTTGGTTTTGGCTTTCCATCCATACGGTAGTTGATGTCTATTCCAATGTCATTGTTCTCGAAGGCATTCATCAACATAGCTGAAAACATGAGGCTGAACAGTGTTGGTGCCAGGATACAGCCTTGCTTCACTCCATTGGTGCCAGGAAAGGGCTCAGTCAGCTAACCAATTTCCTCTACTCTTGCCTGCATACCATCATGAAATAGCCGCACTATTTGGATGACATTGGGAGTAATTAATTCGTGTCAACTGTGATAGGGTAATAATACTGCATTTAACTAAATAATTTATTTGAACGAAACCTAACTCAGTCTAGACTTTATACCCAGAGCGCTGAGAATAATAACTCCGCATTATTCACAGATTTGGCTGGTCATATGAGGTCACTGAGTGTTTTTCTCAGTGCGACCAATCGACGGTATCTCATCTCATCATGTTCCTCTTGTACCTTGCGGTGTCGAGGTGAAGTATAAACTTTGTGAGAGTGCCCGATTATGGGCTTCATATATCAACATTCCCATGGATTCTGCTATTCCCTCCATCCAACGTTTACGTGGTCGGCCTCTTCCTCTGTTTCCATCTGGTCTGTACATCATTGCTTGTTGTGGTATGCTGTTGACTGGTAACCTACTTGCATGGCCAAACCATTTGACTTGCTGCTTTCTAATAAAATCTAGTGCTGCCATTACCCCCACTTTAGTCCTGATTTCTTCATTTCTGATCTTATCTCTTCTTGATACATTGAGTATTCTTCTCAGGAACCTCATTTCTGTTGTTGTGATTTTTCTTTTCTCTTTTTCTGTCATTGTCCAGGTTTGGCATTGGTAGCACAGAGTTGGTAGGAAGATTGTGTTGTAAAGTGCTTTCCAAGTAGTTATTGATACATGTTTGTTCTTTAGTATTGGTGCCATTTGTCCAATGAGTTGATTTGCCTTATTGCACCTATTTTCGATCTCGTCTTCTGATCTGCCATTTGATGATATTATACTTCCTAGGTACTTGAAACTCTTTACTTGTTTCAAGGGATGTTCGTTTAGGTGAATTGTTGTTGTTTGTTCCTCTTTAGTTATAGTCATTACCTGTTTTGCTTGTGCTAATTTTCATGTTATGTTCCCTACACATTTCATTTAGACTATTCATGTGGTCTTGTAATTCAGCTTCTGATTTTGCTATTAGTGCTTGGTCGTCCGCAAACAGGAGTTCTCTAATGGTTAGATTTGCAGATGGTTCTTCTTCTGTGTTCTCGTCATGCGGTATTCTTGCTGTCTCTGCTTGGCTGGTTTCTTTACATATGTTGTCTATATATGTTATGAACAAGAGAGGGGACAGAACACAACATTGTCGTACTCCGGATCTTATGGTGAAGGGTTCTGAGTGTCCTCCGGTTGCTCTCGCTATGCATTCACTGTTGTTGTATAAACTTTTACATAGGTTTGTTAGATGTGTACTCACTCCATATTGTTTAAGGATTTGCCACAACTTGTTTCTATCTACTCTATCGAATGCCTTTTCTTGGTCGACAAAGGCTAAGTAGAGTGTTTCATAAACAAATGTGTAACTGTGGTGGAACTCCTTGCATCCTTTCCCCTTTGTTCTGGTGTCCGCTATTCCCATCAGTCCAATTTTCCTCTCCTCCATTGTTTCTATAAGCTCTTCTTCTTTACTATTGAAACCACAGACGTTCATTGTACCTATTTTTTGAATCGCTGATCTATCTCGTAGTCCATTAACATTGCCGGGTCGATAGCCGTTTGGGTCAGTCCGTTTATACTTCTTAGTTTTTCTACGAGCAGTATGAAGATCCCCTGCCGGCTTGCTAGGCCAATCGAAGGGATCACTGCGATAAAAAAAAAATGGGCACTCTTCCGAACAGCGGTCTCATATTATTTCCTTGTATCCCTTACAGGGCCGAATTAGGTGATTATGCTAGTTGCGATGTGCTGATTCAGGGGCGATATTTTATGCCCCAACTCTGCTCCCCCGGCTACATAACAACAACATTTGGAACCCCCTGAGTGCACTGATATCGGTTCTTAGCTCAACATCAACATCATCATCAAGTGCCCTGCCAACTGGCATGGCTCTCCACAGATCTCGGTCTTTGGTGTTCTGGATCAACTGCGCTGTTGATAATCCTCCATTCATGCCACTGTCTCTAATCCATCCAGCATAATTTCTCTTGGTCTGGCTATTATGTGGCAAATAAAATTCACATTAAACAAAGACATCTATTGGATCCATGAATTCTGACACTCGATCACTCCGTCGCTGTCTGAGTGTCTGCTGTTGCTTGTCTTTTAGTTTTGAAAGTGTCTATTTGTAGGGCCCTGTGAATAAACAAAGCGTCTATTCGCAGGGCACGGCTGGTTACGTGATTTAATGTAAGTTTGCGGCTATATTATACATTTTCGTTGATTGGAAAACGTGTCGTCAGTGGCATAGTTGATAGTGTCCCCGCCAGATGGGCGGGAGCTCGAGGTTCGTTTCCTTGCCGGACATTTAAAAAAAAAAATTGTTCAGCAATTAATTGGATGAAAGTCAAATGTCAATCGTTCGTTTCCTTGCCGGACATTTTTTTTTTTAATTGTTCAGCAATTAATTGGATGAAAGTCAAATGTCAATCGTATTGGTCCTCGTTGCTTTGCACTACAGCAATTCCAATACCCAACCCACACATTTTTGAGTCCCAAACGATCCGTTTTCCTTCTACCCCTTCTGGCTCCAGCCCTCTTCTTCCGTTTCCTTCCCCTCTCCCCTACCTCTTCTCCTCCGCTTCATTCTCTCCCCGCTGGCTATTGTCAAAAGTATCGAGCACAAAGCACGTACTCAGTTGCTTCGCCGATAATTCTTTGTATTAGTCATAGTTGGTTAGGTAGGTGGGTAGTTAGACACGAAAGTTTTAGTTTTGTTTAGTCGATGGATCAACATCACGGCACACAGGTGCAACCCACAAGTGCTCCGTTCTCCTCCTAACTCAAACCTGAGTCTGGAGAAACTCAGCTCAGTGCACGCACTCCGTAGCATCGGCGAGGATCCTGTAGTAGATATTTTACTCGAAATTAATACACACGGGCGTCCGAACTCACTACCCAGAGACCAGGGGAAATTTATTACTACAGGTCCACGAGAAAAAAATCCCGAAAAAGACACGAAAGTGGTTAAGTAGGCAGGTAGATGGGTTGTGGTTGTTAGACAAATAGATGGTTAAATAGGTAGATATGTTGATAGGTAGACAGGTAGGTAGTTAAGTAAGCAGGTATGTGGGTAGCTAGGCAGGTAGGTGGATGAGTAGGTACGCAGGTAGATGGGTAGCTGTAGGGCCCATTCGTAGGGCCCTGTGAATAAACAAAGCGTCGTCTATTCGCAGGGCCCTTAGTTTTTGTTTACCGACTCACACTATTCATACCAAATAAAATCACTACGAAAATTTTGCGTTTGAAATAAAGACACCGGTTTAACACACGCGTCTCAGATGAGTGGCATATTACATTTTAAGTATACTTTCTGTCTGTAGTCGCTGGTCCTACTACTACCTGGGCTAGGTAAGTGACCCACAACAAAATGGCTGGAACGTGAAATGATCTCCCTTACTTCCTGAAACTGTGGATGCTGGAGACATGCGCTATAGCAGCTCAGGTAGGTACTCACCTGTGCCGACAAAACAGAGAAGTGCCAGCAGTAGAATATACATTGTCATCTTGAGCAGTTTCTGGCGGTCTTGTTGTCAGTTTGCGTGTTTGAAATCACCAGAAGAGAGCGTCCATGTCCCTCTACCTGGACCGTCAAGGGAAACAAATGTGCGCAGACACAGGTAACACTTCCGGGTTTGGGAGTTACCTGTCCTGCCTGTAAACAATGACCAGACACAGAGAGAGAGAGAGAGAGAGAGAGAGAGAGAGAGAGAGAGAGAGAGAGAGAGAGAGAGAGAGAGAGAGAGAGAGGGGGGGGGCGCGGAAGTCATGAAATCAGGGGACGCCTTCCCAGGCAGTGTAGACAATATGAAATAACTCGAAGTCGACTTTCTCCGTAATCCCGTATATACACGCGAGTACCACAGCTGCGCGAGATTCAGCAGCTGATCGCATCGCGTTGGTTACTTACGGGGTATGTGAGCCGGTCACCCAGAAACAATGGCAAACTACTGAGCGTAATCTTGCCAAGAACATCAACAAGAGCTGAAAAAATGCTGGTGTTGACTGCAACGTCCTGTAAGGGATATGCAACTTTAAACAAAAATGCAGCTTTGCCCGCTCCGTGGCGAAGAGTTTACAGAAACAGTTCCTGGACCCGTATACCCGCGTTCAAAGCACAGCTGCTCGCGATTTGGCAGCAAACCGCCTTGCTTTGGTTTTTTACGACATGGTATGGGTGCCGGTCGTTCAGAAAGCAATGGCAAACTACTGAACGTAAACTTGCCAAGAGATCACAACAGCAAAACATGCTGTCGTTGACTGCAACGTCCTGTAAAGGATATGCAACTAACTTTTTTAAATGCAGCTTTACAGAACACAGTTACAGATAACACAGGACGTTGTGGCGACTAGCCTTCGTCAGCAAACAAACAACTATCCTTCATCAGCAAACAAATACACAAAACACAACTGTAACATGCCTGGGTTCATTAACATTGGGCGTGATGGACCTAAGCGAAAGTGGTACTATATAAACAAGCTAACCGGCCCTGAGAAATAATATACGGAGGTAAAATGAGGCTGGGTGGTAGGCCCCCGGAAAGGGCAATTAAGAAGATAGACGGGGAAGGTTGGAGGCAGTGAGTTTAAGGGGGGAGTCGAGGAGGCGTCAGCCCGCTAGTGTGGTTGTGAGGCAGAGAGCTTGGGCTGGGGAGTAGTGTTGTGTGGAGTCAGGGGACTGGATATAGTTAGTTGAGGCCTAGACGCAGAGTGGGTTGGATCGAGTGAGTTCGGGCCGGGGAGAGTGGCTGGTTAACTGTCGTGGTGGATTAGATTAAGAAAGCCTGGAGAAGGCAGTGTTATTTGAGTGTTAGGTTGTGATGAGGATATATTCTGGAATTACTGTTACTGGATTTATATATGTTGCCTGTTTCCGTGTTCATTCATCATTAAAGAGATATTCTGTGCGCAAACGAAATCTTGTTCAGTGACTAATAGATGTGTACTACAGTAATGACTTGGGTTGTGGGACATGGGGATAACCCAGCTTCCACTCTGTAGTGATATAGAAGGAGCATCAGGATCTAGACAACGACCAATCTCATTATGTTGCAAAAGAGATTGTGACAACAACATATAAACACGGGGAGGACACTACAGTGACTACATTCAATCAACCAGGTGCCGTCTCCACAATGATGGTTGGCTGCAATGGATCTCAACCACTGTCTGTCTCTCGCCCAGACTGCACATTCTGTCAGGTTGATGTTCGTCCATTTCTTGATGTTATCTTCATACTTGTATCGTTGTCTACCTCTTGCTCGCTTGCCCTCAACCTTGCCCCCCAGTATGGTCTTTATAAGAGTCTTATTTTTGTTAACGTGGCCGAAATATCTCAATTGCCTCTTTTAAAAAAAATCTCTTTCATCAACTCTCTTTTCATTCTAAGATTTTTTTAAGAACCTCTGTATTTAATTGTTTTTGTTTCCATGAAATATAACATATTCTTCTGTATAACGACATCTCCAGGGCATTTATTCGACTTTCTAATTGCTTGTTCAATGTCCAGGCTTCTGCGCCATATAGTGGTGTTGAATATACACATTTGACAATTCTCATTTTTAATGCGTTGCTAATCTCTCTAGGTGTTAATTCTGATTTCATGCTGTTGAAAAGAATATGTACCATTCTTATGCTTTTTCAATTTCTGGTTCACTTCTGTCATTATCTTTTATTACATGTCCAGGATAGGAGAAACGTGTTACTTGTTCTAGTATCTCCCCGTTTACTGTGATGTTCATTGATGGCCTCTTCTTTCCACTGCTAATTATCATAGGTTTCGTTGTGTGTGTGTGTGTGTGTGTGTGTGTGTGTGTGTGTGTGTGTGTGTGTGTGTGTGTGTGTGTGTGACCTGTATCGCTGTTTCTCTTTTGTTGTAATCTCATTGCTGTAAATGAGATACTACTTGGTGAGGCCCCAATCTCTTCCACGATGGCCAGCCATGTTCACTATCGTGTTCTGAACACGCCTCATGTGTGCCACACTCTGCTGTTTCGCTTTCGAAGCCGTTGATCTATATATACTCATCCGCTTTGTTCGCCGTCCCAGTCTTTTCTGTACTAATGATGGACATTCTCAGTTTAGTACGATATCACACCTACTTCACGCATATAGTTTAGCCAGTCAGCCAAGACTGTTGCCGGTGAAGTGGCCACTGCCGTAAATAAGTGGTATTCGTGGGGGCCATAGAAGAGCTAGGTAAAGATATGGAAACCAAATAGGATCCTGGTCTATCCTTTGGGATATGGCCGCCACTCACCATGAGGCCCTGCCCCTCTCGCGTCTGCGTATACTAAATTACGGTACAATAATTACATGAGAAGAATATAACATATTTTTTTTTTAATGAAAAGAAAATGAAAACAACAATGTGCTGATGTTCTCAGAATTCCAGGCTGTGAAACTCGTGAACTTTGATGTTGGTACGCTTGTATAGACAACCGTGAGAGTCTGGTGTCATAGGAACAGAAAGACTCCAGGTAAATGCCTGCAAGTGGTAGTGATGACAGCGAGGGCGGTGAGGCAGGAAACTGCAAGAAATTGAGATATGATGGTTGACCGAGAGTGAAAACTACAAAGGGGTGTCACGGGGGGGGGGGGGGGGGGTGTCCATATGATAAAACGGCAGAAACTTTCGTATTAGGTTGTGGATTTGGAGGAAATGAGTGGTGTAGAGAAAATATCGCTACAAAGAGTTGTATATGCATTATTTGCATGGGCAGATAGATGATGTGTCAGCACAAATACTGACAAGTGCAGCACCACTCTATTTACCCTCTCTCCAAAGCAAAAGGCAGGGATCATCCAGATAAATGGAACACCCCTAAGAGAAGATAAAGAACGAACATACCATGGAGTAACATTTGATGACAGGTTGACATAGAGAACGTACATAAACAAAGGAGTATCAAAAGCCAGAAGGGAAATAGCCATTCTGAGAAACTCAGTAAAACCACATGGGGAGCCAGTGGGAAAGTGCTTAGAACAGTTTATCAACAGAGCATACGACCACAGCTGGAATACGGGTCAACTGCGTGGTGTTCGGCATCAAAAACCACAATGCAAGAGCCGGACAAGGTGTAAAATCAAGCACTTAGAGTCACCACAGGAGGGATGAGATCACCCTTATAATCAAAATGGAGAAGATGGGTAGGACCCAAGCACCGAGAGAGCGCAGAGAAACGATAACGCTAATACAAGCAGAAATGTTCCTCAGCTTGCCAGGCCACCCTATGAAGAACAGATTTGAAAACCTAGCTATGGGACGGTTGAAAAGAAGTAGTTATATCCACTAGGCCAAACGACTCTGCAGAGAAACCACCGATCTGCCCACAGTTGGTATCCCCCTGAAAACTATTCCAGAGCAAACTCCAAACTACAAATCCAGACACAACTGAGAGGAATATTTGACAAGGAAGAACAGAACAGCGTGCAGCGCAGAACAGCCACTCTCAGCTCCTTGATGAAGAATACACACAGGACCTCTAGATCCGGGTCTACACAGATAGGTCAGCACAAAATGCTGTTTGAAATTGAGGAGCGGGAATGTACATTAATTGATTGATTGATTTAGGAACCGACATCACAGCATTCGGGACATTCCCATAAGCGCTCCGTCCCCATCCCCAGCAGCCAGCGAAGAGTTCTAACACTAATAGTTCCAGTAGCAATCTGATTATATGTCCGTCTCGCCTTTCCTCTGAGCGTCGAGCGTCGGCCAGATCCCCTCGTCACACCTCGCTGTCTCATTGGGAATGTACATAGAACACCCAAATAATTCTAGGGACACGGCCAGAGTACCAACAGAAAAGTACTGTCATAATTGAGGCAATCAAGATAGCAACAGAGAAACTACTAAATACCAGCCATGGTACACAATCTGTGGTGCTATTGACAGATGCAAAATCAATACTCGAGGCGCTCCTGTCTGGGAAATTAGCAGTACTAAGGAGACTACTTTCTGAACTTAGCAGTCAGCATAAGGTCACCATACAGTGGATACCATCCCACTGTGGAGTACCCAGAAACGACAGGGCTGCTGATCAACTGGCTAAGGAAGGAGCAAAAGAAGAACAGCCTAATGTGCCCGTTACATACCACCACGCAACCACACTCCCAAATCACACGATCAGTTTGACTTTAAGTAAGGGACATAATTATGTAAATTTTCTGACATGACAATATTAACAATTATTTCCCTTTGGTAAAAAAAAACGACAAAAAGTTCACCATCACCATGTAGTGCCACGTCTAGAAATTCGTGGTTGTGGACCTCTACAATTGTTTTGCCAAGTCTGTGATCATTTCAGCCAGTGATGTCTTTTTATGGTATTCAGACTCAAGTTATCATTTGTCGATCTCTGTGTGAAACACAACTAATTTGCATGACTATCACCCTTGTCTGACACACTACCAATCTCCGGGATTGCCACAACATTCTTCAGACATACCTTCTCGCAACGTGACACACAACATTCTTCAGACATACCTTCTCGCAACGTGACACTAATATAATCAAGACAATAATCTCTCTTAACAGGACACACAACATTCCTAAAACAGTCCCGTCGCACAGCGTGACAGATAGCATTCTTCAGACCACATTCTCTCACAACGTGGAATACAACATTCTGCAGATCATCCCTTCTCACAACGCGTCACACAGACTTCTTCAGATCATCCCTTCTCATAACGTTACACACAACATTCTAGAGACCAACCTTTCTCACAAAGTAAAACACAACATACTAGAAACCACCCCTTTTTACAACGTGACACAAAACATTCTTTAGACCATCCCTTCTCACAACGTGACACACAACTTTCTTGAAACCACTCGTTCTCACAATGCGACACACATCATTCTTGAGGCCATCCCTTCTCACAGCGTGACACACAGCATTCAATAGACCACCCTTTCTCACAACGTGACACACAACTTTCTTGAGACCATCCCTTCTCACAACGTGACAAAACTTTCTTGAGACCACCCCTTCTCACAACGTGACACACAACTTTCTTGAGACCACCCCTTCTCACAACGTGACACACAACTTTCTTGAGACCATCCCTTCTCACAACGTGACACAACTTTCTTGAGACCACCCCTTCTCACAACGTGACACACAACTTTCTTGAGACCACCCCTTCTCACAACGTGACACACAACTTTCTTGAAACCATCTATTCTCACAACGTGACACACAACTTTCTTGAGACCATCTATTCTCGCAACGTGACACACAACTTTCTTGAGACCATCTATTCTCACAACGTGACACACAACTTTCTTGAGACCATCTATTCTCACAACGTGACACAACTTTCTTGAGACCACCCCTTATCACAACGTGACACACGACTTTCTTGAGACCATCCCTTATCACAACGTGACACACGACTTTCTTGAGACCATCCCTTATCACAACGTGACACACGACTTTCTTGAGACCATCTATTCTCACAACGTGACACACAACTTTCTTGAGACCATCTATTCTCACAACGTGACACACAACTTTCTTGAGACCATCTATTCTCACAACGTGACACACGACTTTCTTGAGACCATCTATTCTCACAACGTGACACAACTTTCTTGAGACCACCCCTTATCACAACGTGACACACAACTTTTTTGAGACCACCACTTCAGACGTGACCTACAACACTATGATGGTCTTGTCTTTAACACTGGTCACCTGACAACCGGGAACCTCCGTGGCGCAGTGGCCTGACGCTCGCCTACCGTACCGGAGGCCTCGGCTTCCAACCACATCTGGGCGGTTTTGAATTGTTCAAATCAACCTGGGTTCTCAGATCAAATCAGCCTGCAAGGAGTACCACTAAATGCCATGGAAGTAGAGGCAACCGCTGCCACACCGACCACATCAGCCACCCAGTGCCGTTTGGTCTCTACACATGTGAGTCTAGCATCGTATATTGGGCGTGCAAGGCGTGTGAAAAGGGCCAGTACTTGTTATGTATTCACCTGACACCCAGAGTGGAGTTGGGTCACTTGAAATGAGAACTCATACAGACAGCACTTGGGTGTGTGTGTGTGTGAGTGTCTGTGTGTGTGTGTGTGTGTGTGTGTGTATGTGTGTGTGTACGGGGGTGCGTTTACTTGCATGAATGTGTGCTGTGTGCCGCGATTCTCAACGTAAGTTTGCCAGTACATGAATCTAACTGATAATTCTGCGACTGCCCAAAACATCAACGACATTGTTGAGTATCCTTGCATCTGACGTTTCCCATCACGCTTTCTGTGTAGATGTTGAACACGCATCTCTGAAGATTGCACTCATGTCTTCTACCCTCTGCACTGTAAAGCAATGTGATGTTTCACTGCATACTCTTACAGTTGCTTGTTATTCGTGACGTAATTATTCCCGTCTAATGTGTATCTACCTCGATGTGGTAGAGGGGCTTCCTTTTTCATTGACTCACTAGGTAGGGTCTTCCATGTAGGACAGATAAAGGGGTAGGAACCAGACCAGGCGGCAGACATATGTTGCTGTGTAGTTTAAACTGGGGACAGTCAACGTCGGCCTGGGTCGACCTGTTGCTGTGTATTTAAACTGGGGCAGTCAACGGTCGGCCTGGGAGACCATGTACATTTTCAAAATCCGCCTGGATACATACTCGACGCATGCCCACCGGGCACCATCCTAGTCGATAAATACTCGACCCATGTCCACCGGGCACCGTCCTAGTCGATATATACTCTACCGATGACCACCGGGCACCATCCTAGTCGAGACATAAGATAACACAGAGTGGATGTTCATGGTCGTCCATGCCTGCTCCAGAAGACATTTAAACTACAGATTAATAAGAATGATATATTGTCAAATCGCCGCTGAACGTGTTGCATGGAGGGCAAACATCAGAAATGGAATAAAGACAAAGGAGAAAATTATTGCAGATTAGTCACACACCGAGCGTGTGAGACGTAAGATGGTGCATGCTGGAAATGACCACGTGTTCACATGCACCCACTGTGAACGGACATTTGCAGCGCGAATTGGCCTTATCAGTCACATTCGCTACCGCCATAAATAAAAGTTATTATGCCTTTTTTAAAGTACAAACTATCGTCTGTCAAGACGGCAAGGTGCCAATATTGTCAAATCATGCAATACAGAGTTGTGACAGAGACTGTTGTTTTTCACACTGCGTTTGTTGCATATTTTTACGGTGTCTCTGAACAGTGTTTTCAGCAAGTGATGTATGTTCACTAGTCTTTGAGTTTCGGCTTCTGTGTTGTCAGTGTACTGGTGATAAACATGGCTGAATCATGCTTGAAGTCGAGGATTAGCGTGTTTTCATTGCCCCAGGTGTGTCGTATTGGTTCAGGTAATCTCTCAGTTGTGTCTTTTGTAAATCACATGTTTTGCGATTTAGTTCACAATGCTGCATTCACAAACACGTATTGCTGCCTTCAGGTAGATTCAGGTGTGCATTCCTGTGGGCATCAGGTAGATTTATTTGTGCATTTCTGTGGGCTTCAGGTAGACGTAACACACAACTCTTACCCCTGGTCCAAGGCTTTACCCTCTAATCTTTATCAAGTACCTTGCCGATCAGCATGGGCGATGATGCTTCCCTACATCTTGCGATTTTCAACACATGATCAGTTCATGAGTTGACTCCCGTCCGTGCTATGACACAGGACTGTCAAGTATTCTCTCTCACTGTCTTCCTCTGTCTCTCTTTCCACAAATCTGTCACAACATGTTCCAATTCGTGTTTCTCATAATGCGACCGAAACGTTAAAGTGTGTTTACTTTTGTCTGTCCCAATATAAAATTCCATATCTCAGTAACTAACTGAAGGAAAATGATGAGATTTAGCATATAACCTTATCATTATGTCCACCCAACAAAAAAAAAAATTTTGTTCTGGAGATTTTACAGCAGATTTCAAAGTTTGTTTATATGCGGTATATAATTTACGGGTCAGAGATGAAGTTCATAATTTTAAATGTATTACACCGTAGCCAGACAATCAGCGTTCAATGTTGAATATTCTACGTGTTTCACGGGATTGGCCTTATGCCAAGAACCTCGCGTTGTTTAAACTGGGACTGTTCAGGGGTGTCTCAAAATGTGGGTTATTTCATGAAACCTGATTAATATGTTTTTTTTTTTTTAGTTTTTTTTAAAATCTTACCACTTAAAGCTAACATTGAAATGTGTGAATATTTTTCAATGGGATTGAATGCGAAATTGTTTATACACTTCAAAGCATCGCTATGAAGTTGTACACATATTTTTGTCAAGAAGCTGATCGCAGGAAACTGTTTTATACTATTACAAATTCCGAAAAAAGAACAGTGCATGCATTGGGTTTGAGTAAACGGTCATTTCATCGATGGGTGCAAGAATTTGGAATTAAACCACCACGCAATAACCAAATGGTAGGTAGAAAGGTTATTGTAGACAGCTTTGAAAAAGATGTCATAAGGTGAGCTATTATAAAAATGCTTTAAAAAGTCGCTTAAAATTCGGCAAGATCGACTTCATTGCACCGGGTTCTATTCCATATGGCTGGGTCTCTTTTCACAGCACGGAAAGCATCGCACAATGCAAGAAATCTGCAGCTCTAGTGATGACCCACAGGAGTCCAAAAAAATTTAACTTGTGAACCGAAGGATGCGGCCCGGAATCGAACCCACAACCTTTGGAGCCCGAGTCAAAAGGTTTGACCACTTCGCCACGGAGACTCCTAAAATTATAAAAATTTTGGATTTTATATCCAGGATTATCCAGCATTATAAAAATGCTGGATGCCAAAGCAACAGTGACTGTAAGAAAACTTAGGGTTTGGTTGAGAAAGAACAATAACATAGAGCTATCCAAAACAACTTTGTGAAAAATTATAAGGACATTATCTTCACTTTTAGAAAGTACAAGGGCGGTAGAAATATTCTTAGCGAGCAACCGCATTTAGGAGCCATAAGAAGCAGATACCTACGTGAAATAAGGGAAATGCGCAAAGAAAATTATGGCATAGTATGATTTGATGAAATGTGGATCATTGCGCACCACACAAGTGATAAGGAATGGCAATCAGTGGATGGACAGATTAAGCGATATGTGCCCAGTAGTATAGGACAGCTTTTGGTCATGGCCCATGCTGGTAATACGCATAATGGCTTCGCTGGGCTCATGTTCGTATCAAAGCATACAGACAATAGGGATTATCATAATAAGATGAATGGTAATGTATTTAGAGATTGGCTCGAGAATACTGTTCTTCCATCCCTATATAGACCGTTGTGTCCAATTATGGACAATGCATGATATCAATGTTGTTACCCAAGAAGACAAAATACTTACAGCATCGAGCACAAAGGGAGCTATAAAGATATGACTCCGAATGGAAAACATACCAATTCCAGAAACTTATTTCTAGCTAGAATTGTTGTCCCTTGTATAACAGACGCCAAAAAGCAAGAAATATCAAATCGACATGTTGATAGAAGAGCATCGTCATGGGTGCTTGAGACTTCCGCCGTACCATTCTCATTTTAACCCTATAGAACTTGTGTAGGCTAAAATTAAAGGACAGGTGGCAGCTATATTCAAATTGTCTGACGTCAAGATGCTAATCCAGTCCGCGCTATTAAATATTGATAAAAGTTACTGGAAAAATGTGAGGACAATGTGTTGAAAGAGGAAGAGGATTATTGGAGAAAGGATGGATTGAATTTTATGCAACCGAGAGCAGTCATCAACCTACTGAATCGTCCGACACAGATTAAGGTCTGAGCAGATCGCAGACTTTAATCCACGTGCACACCAACTGGGATATTTTGCTACAGATATTCATAAGAATTGCAAGCCCTAAATATTACAGCATCGGCATAAATAATACACCTTGTTAATGGCAACAGTTTGTATTCCACAGTGATGAATTTTCAATTCTGCAAGCCCTCAACGGTGACAAACAACTGACATTGAAAAAACAAAAAGCTCTAGACGCATAGAATACCAACCGAAGAGTAATATTGTGGTGGGAACTGACATATTGTGGCATAACAAGAAACGTGAGAAGAAACACGTTGTCAAATGAGGGGACAACACACGAACATACGAATCATTCTATAAACTTCAATGAAAAGAGGACCAACATCTTGACCGTTAAGAAGGAAGCCCACTACAGAGATATTAACAGCTATATTCGTCGTGCAAAACATGTAATCATGTTCCGTCTCAGCAGAGCAGACAATGCACCAACTCCCATACGAATCTGGATACGCCTTGTGTTTGTCATCCAAACTGGCGGGGACATTGGCATTACAGTAAAACAAGTTTGTTAGCGAGAAATCACTAGTTTTTCATCAAAACATCAAAGAAATGTCGCCGCTTTTCATGATTTAAGTTGCTTTTGGACCTATCAAAGACATATTCCTTGGGTGGGGATAAATATAAGACGGCAGGAAAAATTTCAAAAATGATGCAACAGTCAGTTTTCAAAATAATTGATCGTGAATGAAGGCATTCATTTCTGGACATACTATATGACTGCCTCTTTCTGATGTTTGTGATAAATTGTCTTTACGACTTAGCCTACATTACAACATCCAGTTTGCTCCTTTTGGCTGTCAAAGTATTCTTCTATGACACCACATCTCAAAGGTCTTCAGGGATTTTTTCGCTTGTTTACTAATTTCCAGGATTTACAGCCATATTTTAGGACTGGTTCTATGTAACGTGCAAGAATGCTGTTTCTAATGACAAGGACTTAAAATATAAAATGGTCTTAATTTGATAGGATGCAGTGTTTATTTGTTTTATTATATTCTTTACCTATGTGATACATAGTCCATCTGATGTTATTCATGTGTCTGGACGTATGAATTTCTGTACATGCCCCAAAATAACGTCATTTACTTTAATTGTACGAGTAGTCACAATCTGTTTTGTGTGTGTGTGTGTGTGTGTGTGTGTGTGTGTGTGTGTGTGTGTGTGAAAATATCACCATGATTTCTGCCTCTCTATTATTCAAGCTATGGCCCATTGTTTTTTTTACTTTCCACAACCACTGTATCTGTCATTTCCTGTAGATCCGCCAGACTTGTTGCTATCAAGATGGTGTCATCAGTACAACGTAAGTTATTTATATTATGCCCACCAACCGGGACCCCTGACATATTTTATGTAGATCTCATTATATAATTCACTATACAATGCTTCTGGTCATGATGCAAAACAAATTCCCCGTAAAAGAAATGTTAAACGTCACACGCCATTATACGATATTGGGTCAACTTAAGCCCATGTCTCACGCCATTATACGACACCGGGTCAACTAAAACCCATGTCTCACGCCATTATACGACACCGGGACAACTTAAGCCCATGTCTCACGCCATTATACGACATTAGGTCAACTTAAAGCCGGGCTCTCTGGCTGTGGGGTTACAACACCTTCTCTCTGTAATCCCGTTTATCACGCAGAGTCTCGTAGCGGAGCGAGAGCTGAGGCGGTTCGACCCCGGCTCGTGACTTGCGGGATACTGAGCCGGCCGCTCAGAAAGCAATGGCAAACTACTGAGCGTAATCTTGCCAAGAGATCAACATACAGCTGAAAGATGCTGGTGTTGACAGCTAAGTCCTGTAAAGGATATGCTAAAAAAAAAAAAAAAAAAAGGTCAACTTAAGCCCATGTCTCACACCATTATGCGACACCGGGTCAACTAAAGCCCATGTCTCACGCCATTATACGACATTAGGTCAACTTAAGCCCATGTCTCACGCCATTATACGACATTAGGTCAACTTAAGCCCATGTCTCACGCCATTATACGACACCGAGTCAACTTAAGCCCATGTCACACGCTATTATACGACATTAGGTCAACTTAAGCCCATGTCACACGCCATTATACGACACCGGGTCAACTTAAGCCCATGTCACACGCCATTATACGACATTAGGTCAACTTAAGCCCATGTCACACGCCATTATACGACACCGGGTCAACTTAAGCCCATGTCACACGCCATTATACGACATTAGGTCAACTTAAGCCCATGTCACACGCCATTATGCGACACCGGGTCAACTAAAGCCCATGTCTCACGCCATTATACGACATTAGGTCAATTTAAGCCCATGTCTCACGCCATTATACGACATTAGGTCAACTTAAGCCCATGTCTCACGCCATTATACGACACCGGGTCAACTTAAGCCCATGTCACACGCCATTATACGACATTAGGTCAACTTAAGCCCATGTCACACGCCATTATACGACACCGGGTCAACTTAAGCCCATGTCACACGCCATTATACGACATTAGGCCAACTTAAGCCCATGTCTCACGCCATTATACGACATTTGGTCAACTTAAACCCATGTCTCACGCCATTATACGACATTAGGTCAACTTAAGCCCATGTCTCACGCCATTATACGACATTAGGTCAACTTAAGCCCATGTCACACGCCATTATACGACACCGGGCCAACTTAAGCCCATGTCTCACGCCATTATACGACATTAGGTCAACTTAAGCCAGTGTCACACGCCATTATGCGACACCGGGTCAACTAAAGCCCATGTCTCACGCCATTATACGACATTAGGTCAACTTAAGCCCATGTCTCACGCCATTATGCGACACCGGGTCAACTAAAGCCCATGTCTCACGCCATTATACGACATTAGGTCAACTTAAGCCCATGTCTCACGCCATTATACGACATTAGGTCAACTTAAGCCCATGTCTCACGCCATTATACGACATTAGGTCAACTTAAGCCCATGTCACACGCCATTATACGACACCGGGCCTACTTAAGCCCATGTCTCACGCCATTATACGACATTAGGTCAACTTAAGCCCATGTCACACGCCATTATACGACACCGGGTCAACTAAAGCCCATGTCTCACGCCATTATGCGACACCGGGTCAACTTAAGCCCATGTCTCACGCCATTATGCGACACCGGGTCAACTTAAGCCCATGTCTCACGCCATTATACGACATTAGGTCAACTTAAGCCCATGTCTCACGCCATTATACGACATTAGGTCAACTTAAGCCCATGTCTCACGCCATTATACGACATTAGGTCAACTTAAGCCCATGTCACACGCCATTATACGACACCGGGTCTACTTAAGCCCATGTCTCACGCCATTATACGACATTAGGTCAACTTAAGCCCATGTCACACGCCATTATACGACACCGGGTCAACTTAAGCCCATGTCTCACGCCATTATACGACATTAGGTCAACTTAAGCCCATGTCTCACGCCATTATGCGACACCGGGTCAACTTAAGCCCATGTCTCACGCCATTATACGACATTAGGTCAACTTAAGCCCATGTCTCACGCCA
Source organism: Cepaea hortensis (assembly GCA_963921405.1). NCBI lineage: Eukaryota > Metazoa > Mollusca > Gastropoda > Stylommatophora > Helicidae > Cepaea > Cepaea hortensis. The sequence continues at coordinate 100,020,028 of OY992892.1, read as the reverse complement.
TTATACGACATCGGGTCAACTTAAGCCCATGCCAAACTGCCGCATATATCAGGTCACGGCGGACAGAGATGTAGCAACCGGCTGCAGTCCCGGACACGGATTACGTCTGGAGAATTAAAGCCAAACATGACACATGTATCCAGTGCCCTTCCCAAGACTGGTTGGACCACAGAGCTGTACAAGTTGAGGAACTTGTCCTGGCAGTACTGTGTTGACTGAAAGTGGCGTATATACGACGGAAATTGTTAAATAACAGGAATTTTATTAAAAAGTGCATGGATAAAAGAGTAGGCACTACTGAAAATCGCATTTCAGGATACAAATGGCTCTTAAGTGAGACACCATGAAGGGGTGGTAAGGATCGAACAGATTTACCTCCGATGCAGCAGATTTCTAGGTTCTAACAAAAACATTCCAATTAAATATAAGGACTGAATTCAAACAAGCTCACATATTTATGTTTCAGTCTACAACATATTTTACAGTTAATGGGTATTTGAAACTAACTCAGAACAATACGTGAAGGCTTCAACATTATATAGTAGGAACTGAGACTTCCGGTTTCAAGATGGCGATGGACGGTCGGGTTGTTTTGTGATCGTTTACTTTTTCGCGTAGGAGATGGATTTATTCATCTCTTGCGTGTAATTTGTGTGCCGGGATGTAAAACTAGGAGTTTCTACTCAAGATCTGCGCGGATGCTACGGATTTTCGTGCATCGAGCGAAGCAACCCTTGAGTGAATTTTTCGCAGCGTGTGTGGTTTCTGTTGTTTTCGGTTTTTCAACATGGCGGAACAACGTGTGTTCTCCGAGCGGGCAGCAGTCAACCTAACGAGGTGGCGTGGGCGCCGGGCAGGCAGAAAGCGACAAGGTAAGCGTGGTGGTTTAAGACGTTTTAGACTCAAGTGTCATCGTCTAGGACTCAGAAATATCCGTATTCTGTATTGGAACTGCGCCAGCGTAAAACAACGGGACTCTATTTTAGAAACCCTGGTTTACATGAACGACATTGTAGCGCCCCAGGAGACGAGACTGTGCGATCAGCTACTCCGAATTGCCGGCTTCAAATGTTTCTACAACAGACGACATCTGGGAATGGCGATTCTCATTCGCGACAGCATAGTGGCGGCAGAGCTAGACATGTCCAGTTGGGACAGTGACGATATACAAATACAGGCGTTGAAAGTTCAATCCAGTATACTATTCGTGTTGGTTAATGTTTATGCCCGCAACGAGAGTATGGATTCCCAGAAGTGGCAGTGCTTAAGTGACATATTAGGTCACGAGAGAAATGTTATTTTCTGTGGTGATTTCAGCGCTGAAGGCAGATCATGGGGAAACATTTCCTCCAACACACAGGGGGAGGAGCTCGAGACTGCACTAAAAACCATTGACCTGGTTTGTATCAACAGTGTCTGTGTCACCAGGACAGCAAGCCGTCCAGGCGATGAGGACAGTGCTATTGATCTGGAGCTGGTTTAAACTTCGCTCACTACAGTGTGTAGATGGGGTGTCCTAGGACACCACGGCAGCGACCACCAACCTTGCAGCATATTGGTGGAGAAAGACACAACCAGGCAGCACAAGCTAACGGTCAAGACTTTCCAGTATGACAGTACAGGGCAAGATGTGGTGAGTAAAATAAGACGTGACAAGCGCAGAAATCTTCAGGGCAAGAAAAAAAAAGCTGGGAGCAGCCACCGTGGTGGAATTTCGAGGTGGAGAAGGCTTGGGTGGATAAGCGTAGTGCTGTATGGAGATGGCAAAATGCCAAGAAGAACAGAGCTGGTCATCCTAGTCCCTGCATGCACTTAGAAAGAGAGATGCACACAAAAGTAAGCTATCTAAAAAAACTGGTCAAGGTGGTTAAAAGCGAAAAATGGGCAGAGGTGTGTCAAAGAGTAAGCACAGACAAGTCACTGAAATTGTTCTGGCGACTACATAAAAGCATGAGTGGGGTAGTGGAGAATAAGAGCATTTCTGACTTCCAAGGTGCTGACCTCATCTGGCAGAGGGCTGACGAGGACAAGGGCAAAGCCCTCTTTGAACGCTATCTAGAGCAGAGCAGCCAGACAGACATGGGAGGCCGAAATCTTGCCAAGGAGGTCACCTCAGACAGGTGTAAGGCCCAGAACACTTTGGGTGAAGACACAGTGACAGTGAAAGAAATCAAGGCTGTGCTTCCACGATCGAAAAACAGCGCTCCAGGGCCTGATGGCATAAGATACGACGACACCAATAGGTGTACCGACAACGAGCTAGAGAAACTAGCAGACATGTACAACAACAGTATAGGGAGTGCTAGCATCAAAGAGGAGTGGTTACATAGCTATCTGATTCCCTTGCCGAAGCCTGACAAAGACCACAAAAAAATTCAGGGATATCGAATTATAACCATGCAGAATACAATAGGCAAGCTGCTGGAGAAAGTAATTGGCAGGAAAATATCAAACCAGCTGGAGAGGCAAGGTGTTTTCCCACCTACCCTGGGTGGGTACCGTCCAAAAAGAGAAACCTGGACCAATGCAGCAGTTTTTCCCATGATGTCTATGAAGGTTTCCACTCATGCATTGAAACCTTTGCTGCAGCGATTGATCTTGAGGACGCGTACAACAGAGTACCATTGGATGTTTTAAAGCTTCAGCTTCTTGAACTCAAAGTAAGTCCATTCCTCCTTAGTTGGATCGCTGCAGCCCTCTTTCAAAGGAAAGTAGTTTTTAGATGTGGCAGTTGGACTTCGGAACCAACAACAATATATCCTGGCCTACCACAAGGATCACCATTATCTCCGGTATTGTTCAACGCCTACACAGTGAGAATCACCAGTGAGCAGATCACTGGACCTGGCAGGACATTGTCATATGCCGATGATGTTTTAGTGTATCGTCAGGGTAAGGATAAAGAGCAGGTTGCTGTGGAACTACAAACCAAACTCAATCGCATAAGTACTTGGTGTGGTGAAGCTGGGGCAATGGTCAACCCAACAAAGGCAACTGTGACTTGGTTCTTGTTGAATAATCATATTGTCAACACTCCAACACCAACTGTAAAGCTGTGTTTAGAGACGGTGGAAAGAACGCAGGCAATGAATTACCTGGGGATACGGTTTGATCGAAGCCTTGCTTATAATGAGCACATAGACCAGGTGATAACAAAGGCCAAGCGGGGTTTGGCTGCGATGCTGGTGATGGCGGCAGCAAACTGTGAGCAGCGCCATCTATGTCTTCTGTACGAGGGACTGGTCATGTCTGTTTTTGAGTATGCAATGGCAATCCTGACTCTCAGCCGTAAGCAGATAGAAAGGATGGAAAGGATACAGAATGAAGCTATGCGCATTATTCTTGGATGTACAAGAGATACAGCATGCAGGGCGATGCGCTACCTTCTTGATTTTCCAACCATTGAAGACAGAATACAAGTTTGCAGGGCACGCGCCTACCTCAGAATTAACGCAAACACACAACATCCACTGCATAGTGAAATTATGAAGGTGAAGGGCAGCAGGTTAAAAAGAGGACGGTCGTGAATGGGTCAAGCCGAAGACATTCTTCAACAGGTGTGTTCACTTGAGGACTTAGAACCTGGCGAGGAGTGGGTACAAGTGCCAACAGATTTCTGCACATCCTTTTCAGTTTGCATCCAACTAGATAGAAAATGCAGACAAGAAAATCCGGCTGCTGTGGAGGCTAAATTACAAGAGTTGATTTTCGAGAATTCGCTAGACGGTGATGCTGTCATCTACACAGATGGGTCGGTCGTCCGACATGTGAGAAGCTCATGGGCCTTTACTGCTCGGGCCGGAGGGAGAATTGTGAAGGAGGACTCTGGTGCTTTCACTGAAACCACAAGTGGCCTGACTATGGAAGTCATGGCAGTAAGTAAAGCAATAACATGACTCGAGACACAGACATTCACTGGGGCATGTTTCCTTAGCGACTCAATGAACATGATCAAGAGGATAGAGGAGGGGTCGATCCCAAGAGAATGGTTGCTGCCTCTGGAGCGGTCTCGGCTGGCAAAGATTAGTTTCATTTTCGTGCCAGGGCATGCGGGAGTACAAGGAAATGAGCGGGCTGACAAGCTCGCAGGTGAGACTACTGTGAAGGGCGGACGCGCCATGGACCAGGCTGACATTCTGAATGCTCTACGAGAGGTAAGACTTTTGCGTGAACCAAGCGATGACTGTGAATCTACAACCATGGCCAGACCTGCGAGAACAGCAAATTAAAAGAAGGGGGGGGGGGCAAACAAGAACACTACGCAGGAAGCCAAAGAAGATTGATAAACCAACACAGAACTGGTGTCGTTAGGCGCTACACGCTGCGGGATTTTGCTGAGGAGGGGATCCGAGCACTTATGGACTGAATGGTTCGATGTGCAATGAGGATGATCTTTCGACTGACTAACTAACTAACATAGTAGGAACTGAGCAAACAAAAATTGGTAAATGATTAGTGAGAATAGTGCAGGATTAAGAATTGAAAGATGAGATAACTTATAAAGTGGACAGCAATACATTTGACCTTGATTGAAAACAATATGAGGCGACTATACACATGGGGCCGGCTTCCTGGACTAGAGGTTAGCAACTTTTCTCCGTAATCTCGTATATTCTCGTAAGTAACGTGACGACGGTGAGAATCAACAGTGGTTCGAATCGCGTCGGTAACCTACGGGGTATGTGAGCCGGCCGCTCAGAAAGCAATGGCAAACTACTGAGCGTAATATTGCCAAGAAATCAACAATCAGCTGAAAGATGCTGATGTTGACAGCGATGTCGTGTAAAGGATATGCACACATTTTTTTTTTAAAATACACATGTGAAAGAACATATAAGAAACACTCATTAAATGTATTACATCCTGACTAAAATCAGTTTAGAAATGCCTTGTGAAATATGAAGAAAATACCGTGCGCTGACAGCAAATGTGATAATGCCCAAAGTTGTGAAGAAATAAAAGTAAAATTGAAAACAGAAAACAAAAAGAGGTTAAGAACATTAGAACCAACAATGAAAGCCTAAGAACATAAAGACAAACCCAAGAACGATAACCAGTGATTGTGAGAAATAGCTACAATGCAATTCTTAAAATGCAGTGCATCCGTGAAAAATTGGAAATGCTGAAAAACTGCATTCATGAAACAAGTAAAGCGATATCACCAGAAAGAACACCAAGAAACCAGAAATTAAGGTTATATCGAAAAAGAATATAACACCAAAATATGATATTACAATGTAAGGAAACATGATTAACCAAGTCAAGGAAGTCAAATATTTGAGGACAGTCAGAACATGAGATGAAAGGTGCATGGCAGAGATTGCCAGCAGAACGGGACACACAAAGGATGCACTTCAGCAGATGACACCTATGTTATCTATTAAATCACTTTCACGGAATGAGAGTACTGAGATGTTCATTCCAACCTTCTTGTTATATAAGAATCCACATCATAGCATCCGGACACAACTATAGATGCTTCGTCTTTCTCAGCAAATGACGTGAGGCGCAGATGCTGCTGGTTTCTATACAACACTGGTTGTAGATACTTCGGATGACCCCCATCCCTCCCACTCCCTTCCCCCCACCCCAACCTTAGTCAAGATCACACGGAGATTCGGGTTCAAGTATCGTTACAAATGCTGTTTCGGTTGATATTCTATCTCCAACAGGAAGTGGCTCATTGGTGGTCTTGAGAATGTCTGCCTTGTCCATGGAGAGTGTTCCAACTATTGGCGCTCTTGACGGCAACGCATCCGCTCACTCGTTGGCTCGTACTTCAGCTTAACCCGGGCAGCCTACCCATGTCAGTCTGTGTGTGCGAGAGAGAGAGAGAGAGAGAGAGAGAGAGAGAGAGAGAGAGAGAGAGAGAGAGAGAGAGAGGTAGAGAGAAAGATGGGGGAAAGAGCGAGGGAGAGTAGTCGAGAGGTGTCCAAGCGAGAGAGGTACCAACTGACAAATATGTCCACTTGGAAGAGATAGCTACTCAGGCCACATAGTCAACGTTGAACACACAGAGTTAGGCTTAGGACTAAGGATCTATGATTGCCGTGACTCGAGACCCCACAAGCCACAACAAAGCTGCAGCGATCACAGCCACCCCCACCTTCATACTTGAGGTTCTAGACCTCTCGGTTATACGGTGCTCTCCCAGGCTATCTGAGAATGTCTCTCCACAAGGCACAGAACTTTCGATGCACACTGTCACATCTTCTCTGATATAAATTCTCTAACATGTCCTGCTCTATGGCAGCGAACTTCCAATGTGAACTCACAGATTTGCAAGCGCTTGGAGGCAGCTGAGATGAGATGTTGGAGACTGATGCTGCCAATGTGAACTCACAGATTTGCCAGCGCTTGGAGGCAGCTGAGATGAGATGTTGGAGACTGATGCTGCCAATGTGAACTCACAGATTTGCCAGCGCTTGGAGGCAGCTGAGATGAGATGTTGGAGACTGATGCTGCCAATGTGAACTCACAGATTTGCCAGCGCTTGGAGGCAGCTGAGATGAGATGTTGGAGACTGATGCTGCCAATGTGAACTCACAGATTTGCCAGCGCTTGGAGGCAGCTGAGATGAGATGTTGGAGACTGATGCTGCCAATGTGAACTCACAGATTTGCCAGCGCTTGGAGGCAGCTGAGATGAGATGTTGGAGACTGATGCTGCCAATGTGAACTCACAGATTTGCCAGCGCTTGGAGGCAGCTGAGATGAGATGTTGGAGACTGATGCTGCCAATGCATTGGGCGGCCAGAGTAACTAACCACGACTGCCTGGAAGAAGCTAAAAGAAATGTAGAATACCAAACACAACACAGAAAGAGATAATTCAAGAATAAAATATAGAGAGCGTCTGTTGGATTATTTTACCAGGACGTGCTGGTGGGTTGGGAAACACAAAAACACAATCACAGGTGACAGAATATACGTTTCGGATAGAAAGATTTCGTCAGCATACATACTCTCTTCCAAGAACTCCGTGTATCAGCCGACAGGAAGTGACACAGCGTAGAAAGTTTAATCGCAAACGGAATAAGTATTGGGGGTGGGCAAGGTCAATCTCTTTAGAGAAGACACGAGTGGACAGACACAGAGTAAAGAAAAGGAAGATACACAAATACAGAAATATGAATACAGATGTGTGAGGATTTAGAAAGAATACCAAACAAAAATGCAGTCAACTCATTTCACTTAATGTAACAGAGAACAGATGAAACAAGACGTTAAGACAGTGACACCAACTGAACAAAGTTGTGAAACAAGACTCACAAACATAGAATTGAAACATGGCGTCCTTACTTAACAATACAATAAACACAATATAAACCCAGAGACAAGATTAAAGTAGGCTGTAAGACAACACAAACTACTGCAGGAGAAGAAAGACTGTAAGATAATATAAACCCACGTAGAAATAAGATGTGTGAAATCGACTTCAGTCATTAAACGTCCCAGTGTTGAAGAGGGCAAACTAAATGCGCGAATGTGAGGGTCCACAGTCTTCGACCTCCCGAAGAACGGGATAAAATGTGCAATGTAAGGTCTGGGCTGCTTAAAGGAGCTGAGGGAAAGCAGGAAAACAAGAACGACAGGCTGGAGAGAGACAACTGACAGCGTCTCTACAACACACTTACATCTGTCCCATTCAATGTTTACAAGTACGGCAAACACAGGGTGTCATGGCGATGAGAGGAACCGTAACTCATTCACTAATCAAGGGAGAGAAATCACAGGTACTTCTAGTCCAGATAAAGTTAATCTTAATGGCGAGAAGGCATTCCGGTTGGTAGTTAAAATATTGTGGCGCCAAACAAAGCAGCACAGAGATGCTTTCTCGGGAGGTGTTGAGGGTGAGGAAAGGAAGGAGTATTCGAAGAATTCAACCCTTGCATAGATAGCCACACCAGTACGTCAGTCTGTTGGTCTGTGTGATCTGATCGTCCGCACCTAGTGTCGTCGGTTTATCATTTCTATATTTCTCTCTTCGCGTCACGCCCACATCAGTCAGGGCTTCAATAAAACACCGTAGTGACGATAGATGGCCCATGGTCTTCTTCTTCTTCTTCTTCTTCTTCTTCTTCTTCTTCTTCTTCTTCTTCTTCTTCTTCTTCTTCTTCTTCTTCTTCTCTTCTTCTTCTTCTTCTTCTTCTTCTTCTTCTTCTTCTTCTTCTTCTTCTTCTTCTTCTTCTTCTTCTTCTTCTTCTTCTTCTTCTTCTTCTTCTTCTCTTCTTCTTCTTCTTCTTCTTCTTCTTCTTCTTCTTCTTCTTCTTCTTCTTCTTCTT